>CM051237.1:481698636-482268636 GCA_027917425.1 Gastrophryne carolinensis | reverse complement strand
AGCTGCTATAGGATTGCGCAACACCAGACTAGCAGAGCAAAAAAAACAGCGCGTAATCCCTATTTTATCCAGGACACAGAAGTGGGAGGAGAGTGGGAGGGGCCAGCGAGGCGCTGCGGGACGTACCAAATCCGCGGGGGTCAGAGTTCCCATTGTGATAGGGCTTCTCGTCGTTCTCGCTTCCCCAGTTGCTGTGAAAGAACAAAATATTAGCCGAGAGGAAGAAGCCCGGGGCGCTGCCGCCAGGTCGCTGCTGCGTTCGGGTCACGGCTCTGGCGGGTGAGCTATGTATTTTTTTGGAATCAATCCGATTGGTCGGTTTAAATGATTAGGTTTAAAAATGATTGGCAGCTACAGGCAGCGCACACGAGGCCGGACCACATCTCTCTCTCACAGCCGCACCAGCGGATGCACGCCCCCGCTACGGCCACGCCCACACTACAGCCACGCCCACCTCCACACTCACAACCAAGCACACCTCCCCTCACAAGCCACACCCACGGTTTATACCAGAACAATGGGTGCTCCCACAATTCAAGAACGACTTTAAAGAGGGACCAATGGAGGCCCTGGAGTCTAAAAGTCTCCATGGCCGTCTTTTGGGCGTCCCGAATTTGAACCCCCCCCACCCGGATCCCCCGCTTCACTTACCTGTTCTCGGATCCCTCGCTGCGTCTCACCTCTAGCTGGCCTTTCTGAACGGGTCCCCGCTATCCCTCAAGCAGGGCCCGTACCAGGCATTAGTGAATGGCCACGCTCCCTGTTAGAGGGAAGCGGGGGATGCGGACGCCGGCACGCTCAGAGCCACTGGCCTTAGATGCTGGCTTAGACGGCATGACATCAGCGGCTACGAGCGCACTGATTGGACGAGCGGGCGCGCATGCGCCATAGGACCGGGATGAGGTGAGTTGCGCTCAGTGATCTGGGGGGGGGGGGGGTTCACACAGTGGGGCATCCCCGATCGGGGCGCCCCAGGGGAAAGGACCAAAACCAAAAATCCTAGTAAAAATCCTGGGTTTTGGTCCACTTTAAAGAGGGAGCCCAGTCATTCCATTAATATAATGGAACATTCTTTTTCCCATTGCATGGTACGGCCTGCTTCATGAGGTCATTACATCTGGGTTATTCCGCCACAAGGTGGCGCAGTGTACTGCAGAAGAGTTGTGGCTCCTCCCATATACAAACGGAATCACCATAGACTTATCCAGTTGTTCTCTCTGCAGTGATTCTGCGAAGATAGAAGATGTCTCTCTCTTTGCGCAGGTGAGCGAGGCAACCAAGCCTGCGGCCCTGCAAGTCTATTTCCACCCGTTTCCGGACCCTCTGTGCCTCCCAGCCTCGGCTGACGGATCGGGTGAGGGTAGAGGAGCACTAGGGTCAGGTGATCGGGGAGCGCTGCTCCAAGCCGCAGACCCCGTACCACAAAGGGGAGCCGGCCATAGGCTTTATGGTGAGCCTACTAGGGATGCCGAGTTCCTGTCCTGGCTTCTGAGGGGGTGAGTGTTTTTGGGGACTGTTTACTTGTTCTGGCGTTTTGGGGTCTCCCCCCCACCATCCTTGGCCTGGGCTCTCGCCGCTGCTCGCTCGCCTCCCTCTCCGTCGTGTGCTCGTTCGCAGTCTGTTTTTTACTGTGCGTTTTAGCCGCCTCGTCGTTTTGTACTATGCTCCGTGGCGGACGGCGCTATATCTGTGAGGCTTTTTTTGTCTATTGTGTGATGATGCCAGCGAGGTCACGTGAGCGCCGTTTTCGCGCTCTTCAGGGGGGGGGGCTCGGGGCCGGAGGATGACGCGTATCGCGTTGTTCTCCCGCGGCCCATCCCTCCAGGTTTCTCTGCCGGCGCCATTTTGATTCTGCTGCGCGTCTGGGGCCCTTCTTCATTCTGGAGCTGCGGCGGTGATCTCTACCTGTTGTCGCTTTCTCCTGTGGTCTGGCGGCTGGTGCCCTTGCCCTGCATGGTCCGTGAGTCCCCTTCAGGGTTTTTTGGTTCCTTGGGGCATGTGCTGCAGGATGCTTACGTGTCTTTACTTATGTCTTTCAGGCGGGACAACTGTGGTTTCTCCCGGTCCTACCCCTTACCATCCCTTAGCTTCCCTTACTGGCTTCTGGGGGCATCCCTTGGGGGGGCATCCCGGGTGGCTCTTGCTAGCCTTTACCCTGTGCTGGCCTGTCTTCATCACCATATGGAGGCTTCTGAGGATAGCGTGCTTGGGTGTCCTTCGGGGAAATCCCGGCTGTGTTCCATGTGTGGGGTATTCCCTGTGAGTAACAGTGTCACGGTGTGCGTGCCGTGCGCCCAAGGTATCCTTGCGATTCAGGATGGGCTGCCCGCTTCGCTTCCCAGCTTTGCGCCCCCTTCGGCGTCCCCTACCGCCCCGCGCGCCTGCATTTAGCCCCCAGTGAGGGGGATACTAGCGGGGGGGGGGGTCACAGTCTGATCTGGCACTGCGTGTGGCCAGTATTGAAAGGCAGCTTGCCAGGCCTGTTCCACGTAAGGCCTCTGGCAAGAAGCGGCACCTAGCTCCCGTGACATCCCTCTTTGCTGAGGAGGATGAAGGACCTGATACTTTTGTTGGCCTTTACCCCCTAGAGGAGGGGGAACTCTTTCAGGACTCCTCTGGGGACCAGCAGGAGGGCTGCGACAGTGACCCTGGGTCTGCGTCTGGGGAGGACTCATGGTTCCCTGAGGACACTGATAGCCTGTTAGGTCACATTTTTGAAATCTTGCACATTGTCCCCCCTGAGGTGGCTAAGAGGAAGCAGGGTGAGCTCTTTCGTCCTGATAAACAGTGCTTGGAGTTCCCTGAGCAGAGCCACTTCACTAATATGGTGCTCAAGGAGTGGGAACGTCCTAGTAGATTGCCCGCGGTGCCCAAAGGGTGGGATAGGAGGTATCCCTTTCCTGCCGACCTGGTCAAGCGATGGTCGTGTCCCCCTGAGGTGGACACTCCCGTGCTAGGGCTGTCCAACACCTCGGTCATGCCTTCCCCTGACACTACTACACTGTGGGACAGCGAGGAACGGCGTATGGATCAGCTGGCCTGCTATGCTCTTACGTGTGTGGGGGCTGGGCTGCGCCCAGTTTGCGCTGCTGCCATTACAGCTATTGCTCTTAGGAAACAGCTCAAGCATCTCCTGGAAGGCGCTACGGCTGGTAGCAGAGGGGAGGACTATAGGTCCCTCTTGCTTTGCTCCGATTTTGTTGCCTTTATCCATACTGCCGTGGATGATGCGGTACGGATGTGTGGTAGGACCTCTGCCCTTTTGGTGGCTATGAGCCGCTCTGTTTTGTTACGTCAGTGGGCGGCTGATGCTGCCGTTAAGAAGGCTCTCACTGGGCTTCCCTTTACGGGGCTGCGGCTCTTTGGTGAGCGTCTGGATGTTTTAGCCAAGGATGGTAGGCTGCCTCAACGTAGGAGGCAGCCTCGGCCTTTTCGGGGGCCCTCCTCTTCCCTCCCCTCTTTTCGTGCTCCCAGAGGAGGTCGTCCCGGTCTCTCATGGGGTCCCAAGTCCAAACCTTCCCCTAAGCCTCCTCAGGCATGAGGGGGCACCCTCACCCATCCGGGTGGGGGGACGGCTTCGGCTCTTCGCTCATGTCTGGAGGCTATGCGTCTCAGACCGGTGGATTCAGGAGGTGGTGTCCTCCGGTTACAAGATAGAGTTTGCAGCCTGGCTGCCCCCAAGATTCATCAGATCCCGGATGTCTCAAGACCCTCTGTCAGCTCAGGGTTTGCTCCTTGCGGTTCAACGTCTGTTGGAATCAGGAGTCATTTGCCTGGTGCCTTCCCAGGAATGGGGTCGAGGGTTCTACTCCAATCTGTTCACGGTCCCCAAAAGGGATGGGTCCCTTTGCAGCTACGTCTCCTCATCAGGCCGAGAAGGATACTCAGATGGTGACCTCCACTCTCGAGTCCTTCGGCTGGGTGATCAACTTTCCCAAGTCTTCACTGTCTCCGTCTTTGGTGAGGTCTTTTCTGGGCATGACTCTGGATACCTCTCAGGTCAAGGTATTCCTGCCCCAGCAGAAGGTGGAGGGCCTTCAGAAGCAGGCACGGACTCTGCTCTTGTGTCCCCATCCTTCCTTTCGGCAAGAGATGCAGTTAGTGGGCCTGATGGTGTCCTGCTTCGAGGCTGTCCCCTTTGCTCAGTTTCACATGAGACCTCTTCAGTGGCACCTCTTGTCAGTTTGGGATCGGGACCCTGTGTCCCTGGATCAGGAGTTTGCTCTGTCCCCCCTGGCCAGACAGTCTCTCTCGTGGTGGCTGGACTCTTCTTGGGAACCTTCTAGTGGGCAGGGACTTTTCTGCCCCCGTGCTGGGAGACTGTCACCACGGATGCCAGTCTGACCGGTTGGGGGGGCTTTTGGAAGTCTCTGAAGTCCCAAGGTCGGTGGGGCCCCCAAGAGGCCCATGCTCCCATCAATGTCCTGGAACTGAGGGGGATCAGGTTGGTTCTGTCTCAGCTGACCACACACCTTCGGGGTCGGGCTGTTCAGATCCGCTCGGACAACCAGACGGCGGTTCCCTTTCATAAATCATTAGGGAGGGACTCGGAGTAAGCGAGCCCTCAAGGAAGTGTCTCTGATACGGTCTTGGGCGGAAGAGCATGTCCCCTGCATCTCGGCGGTTTACATTCAAGGGGTGGAGAACCAGGAGGCAGACTCCCTAAGCAGGGGGGACGTCTCGGCTGGGGGAATGGTCCCTCAGCAACAAGATTTTTCACTTCTTGTGTCACTGCTGGGGTCAGCTGGATGTGGACCTGTTTGTGTCCCGCCACAATCACAAGCTTCCCAGGTTTGTCTCCCTGTCACAGGACCCTCTGGCCTTCGCCACGGATGCTCTAGCAATGCCTTCGACAGAGTTTCGGCTCCTCTATGTGTTCCCTCTGCTGGGCAGGGTGCTGCGCAAGATAGCCCAGGAGGGGTACCAGCCATTCTGGTGGCCTCCTGTTGGCCAAGGAGGGTGTGGTTCACAGACGCATGCAGTTGGCAGTAGATCGGTACGTCTTGCCCAAGGATCCAGATCTTCTCACTCAGGGACAACTGTGCCATTCCAATTTACAAACGCTGGCTTTAACGGCTTGGCTGCTAAAACCTCCATCTTGATGGACAAGGGGTTGCTGGCCTCTGTTGTTGATACCATGATTAGGGCTAGAAAGAAGTCCTCGTCCTTTATCTACTACAGGGTCTGGTATGCTTACATTGCCTGGTGTGGGTCCAAGTCTCTTCCCTGTTGGGCGTTTTCTATCCCCAGGATTCTGGAATTTTTGCAACATGGTTTGGATTCGGGCCTTCAACTTAGTACCCTCAAGGGACAGGTGTCAGCTCTGGCTATTTTTTTCAAAAGATCCTTTGCCAATCACCGACTGGTTAAGACCTTTTTCCAGGGAGTTACTCATGTGCGTCCGCCATGTAAGCCTATGCTACCGGTTTGGGACCTGAATCTGGTGTTGTCTGCTCTGCAGGATCCTCCCTTTGAGCCTATCCGTGGGGCTGCCTTGCCCATTCTGACTCTTAAGGTGGCCTTTTTGGTGGCCATTACTTCTGTCAGGCGAGTTTCTGAGCTGGCGGCGCTTTCCATCAAACCTCCTTATTTTGAGAGGCATCAGGATAAGGTGGTGTTTTGGCTTAAGCCGGATTTCTTGCCTAAGGTTGTGTCTGCTTTTCATCTCAATCAGGACATTGTCTTGCCTTCATTGTGTCCTAATCCTGCTAATTCCAAGGAGCGGACCCTTCATTCTCTGGATGTGGTCAGGGCTCTGAAGTTTTATTCGGTTGCTACTGAGTCTTTCAGGAAATTTGATGCTCTTTTTGTTCTTCCTGCTGGACCCAGGAAGGCTTTGCCTCCGGCTAAATCCACTATCAGCAAGTGGATCCGTCAGGCGGTGGTACAACCCTATTCTGCTAAGGGGAAGGAACCTCCCTTTAGGATTACTGCTCGTTCCACTCGTGCTATTGGTGCCTCTTGGGCTTTTCAGCACCAGGCTTCTGTTGAACAAGTTTGTAAGGCCGCTACTTGGTCTTCTGTTCATACTTTTTCCAAGTTTTACAAGGTTGATTTTAAGGCCTCAGCTGATGCTGCTTTTGGCTGCAAGGTGCTTCAGGCAGTAGTGGTTTAAACTGCCTGTTACTCTTTGGGGATCCCACCCTACCTTACGGACACTGCTTTTGGACGTCCCAGATGTAATGACTTCATGAAGCAGGCCGTGCCATGCAATAGGAAAAATACAATTCTGTGAGTACTCACCTGTAGAATTGCTTTTACTATGCATGGCACGGCCTGCTTCACCCTTGTTATCGTTGTTCTTGGTTGCCCCTTTATGGTGATTGTTCCAAGTTAGTTGGGGTTTTGTTACCTGTTTTACATTTATTATCTCCCCGTTTCTTGAAATAACTGCTTGTCAACACTGGATAAGTCTATGGTGATTCCGTTTTTATATGGTACCGGGAGGAGCCACAACTCTTCTGCAGTACACAGCGCCACCTTGTGGCGGAATAACCCAGATGTAATGACTTCATGAAGCAGGCCGTGCCATGCAAAGTAAAAGCAATTCTACAGGCGAGTACTCATAGAATTGTCTTTTTACTGGCACGTGGCCAGAGCTTACTGGCACGTGGGCAGAGCTTGAGCAGAGCTTACTGGCACGTGGGCAGAGCTTGAGCAGAGCTTACTGGCACGTGGGCAGAGCTTGAGCAGAGCTTACTGGCACGTGGGCAGAGCTTACTGGCACATGGGCAGAGCTTACTGGCACATGGGCAGAGCTTACTGGCACATGGGCAGAGCTTACTGGCACATGGGCAGAGCTTACTGGCACATGGGCAGAGCTTGAGCAGAGCTTACTGGCACATGGGCAGAGCTTACTGGCACATGGGCAGAGCTTACTGGCACATGGGCAGAGCTTACTGGCACATGGGCAGAGCTTACTGGCACATGGGCAGAGCTTGAGCAGAGCTTACTGGCACATGGGCAGAGCTTACTGGCACATGGGCAGAGCTTGAGCAGAGCTTACTGGCACATGGGCAGAGCTTACTGGCACATGGGCAGAGCTTACTGGCACATGGGCAGAGCTTACTGGCACATGGGCAGAGCTTACTGGCACATGGGCAGAGCTTACTGGCACATGGGCAGAGCTTACTGGCACATGGGCAGAGCTTGAGCAGACTTACTGGCACATGGGCAGAGCTTACTGGCACATGGGCAGAGCTTGAGCAGAGCTTACTGGCACATGGGCAGAGCTTACTGGCACATGGGCAGAGCTTGAGCAGAGCTTACTGGCACATGGGCAGAGCTTACTGGCACATGGGCAGAGCTTGAGCAGAGCTTACTGGCACATGGGCAGAGCTTACTGGCACATGGGCAGAGCTTACTGGCACATGGGCAGAGCTTACTGGCACATGGGCAGAGCTTACTGGCACATGGGCAGAGCTTACTGGCACATGGGCAGAGCTTACTGGCACATGGGCAGAGCTTGAGCAGACTTACTGGCACATGGGCAGAGCTTACTGGCACATGGGCAGAGCTTGAGCAGAGCTTACTGGCACGTGGGCAGAGCTTGAGCAGAGCTTACTGGCACGTGGGCAGAGTTTGGGCCTAGAGCTGAGCGAGCACAGATGGCGGCACCACACGCATGCACAGCATTATGGGATACGCACTGCGTCAGCTCCAGCGTGGCTTTGCGGGAGAAGGTCCAGGCCGTCCTCTCCTTCACATCCTCCGGGACGTCCTTCTTGTCTTCATAGCCCATGAAATACAGCGAGAACTTCATGGAGGGGAAATCCAGCTTCTGCAGGAGCCTGGCGGCAGAGAACACACATGAAACACTGATACTTACCTTAAAGGGAAGGGCCAAGTAGTAGCTACGCCCAATTTGGGCACCAGCCCGTGGCCAACCACAGAATTCCATAGGGGAAAGTATCCGGCTTTATTTGTGCTTATTGGCTTACCCCCATTATTGACCAGATCATCATTTTTCTCATCCCTTTGTCTCAAATAGTTCGCACTGGGTAGATTGTCAATATGATGGGTTACGGTTATATGCGGCTGGGGGGCGGGCCCCGATTGCAATGTAGGAGTGACGCTCCTATTGGGGCAGGGCTCATAGTGAACTATGGGCCGCGGCGCGCGCCGAGCCAAGCGTGCTTTTGTTATGATATAGTATAAAAGGCAGCAGGGCTGGGGTGAGCATCTTACCTTGAAAAAGTAGCCGGGGGTCGGAATACGAAACGCGTGGGGACCCATTCCTTTGCCTTTCTTTATGGGGGACATCCCAGGGACTCGCTATCTTTTTTGTACATATTAAGTATTAACTGTGACCACTTTGCACTTTATTTCCTCTTGCCATATTTTCCTTATAGATTATATTGTATAGAGATTGCACATTATACATACCTCCCAACTGTCCCGATTTTCCCAGAATATCCTGCGGTCCCGGATGATTAACAACTGTCCCGGGAAGCCCGCACGCATGTCCGTGGGGTTGCCATTGCTGCGCGACCAAGATCTGTTAAGGCGCCCGCACCCCCCCCCCCCCGATCAGCTGCTCCTAACTGGCTGCAACGAGGGATGCCCCTCACCGCTGGCTGCAACGAGGGATGCCCCTCACCGCTGGCTGCAACAAGGGATGCCCCTCACCGCTGGCTGCAATGGCGGGACGACCCTCACTGGCTGCAATGGCGGGACGACCCTCACTGGCTGCAATGGCGGGACGACCCTCACTGGCTGCAATGGCGGGACGACCCTCACTGGCTGCAATGGCGGGACGACCCTCACTGGCTGCAATGGCGGGACGACCCTCACTGGCTGCAATGGCGGGACGACCCTCACTGGCTGCAATGGCGGGACGACCCTCACTGGCTGCAATGGCGGGACGACCCTCACTGGCTGCAATGGCGGGACGACCCTCACTGGCTGCAATGGCGGGACGACCCTCACTGGCTGCAATGGCGGGACGACCCTCACTGGCTGCAATGGCGGGACGACCCTCACTGGCTGCAATGGCGGGACGACCCTCACTGGCTGCAATGGCGGGACGACCCTCACTGGCTGCAATGGCGGGACGACCCTCACTGGCTGCAATGGCGGGACGACCCTCACTGGCTGCAATGGCGGGACGACCCTCACTGGCTGCAATGGCGGGACGACCCTCACTGGCTGCAATGGCGGGACGACCCTCACTGGCTGCAATGGCGGGACGACCCTCACTGGCTGCAATGGCGGGACGACCCTCACTGGCTGCAATGGCGGGACGACCCTCACTGGCTGCAATGGCGGGACGACCCTCACTGGCTGCAATGGCGGGACGACCCTCACTGGCTGCAATGGCGGGACGACCCTCACTGGCTGCAATGGCGGGACGACCCTCACTGGCTGCAATGGCGGGACGACCCTCACTGGCTGCAATGGCGGGACGACCCTCACTGGCTGCAATGGCGGGACGACCCTCACTGGCTGCAATGGCGGGACGACCCTCACTGGCTGCAATGGCGGGACGACCCTCACTGGCTGCAATGGCGGGACGACCCTCACTGGCTGCAATGGCGGGACGACCCTCACTGGCTGCAATGGCGGGACGACCCTCACTGGCTGCAATGGCGGGACGACCCTCACTGGCTGCAATGGCGGGACGACCCTCACTGGCTGCAATGGCGGGACGACCCTCACTGGCTGCAATGGAGGGACGACCCTCACTGGCTGCAATGGAGGGACGCCCCTCACTGGCTGCAATGGAGGGACGCCCCTCACTGGCTGCAATGGAGGGACGCCCCTCACTGGCTGCAATGGAGGGACGCCCCTCACTGGCTGCAATGGAGGGACGACCCTCACTGGCTGCAATGGAGGGACGACCCTCACTGGCTGCAATGGAGGGACGACCCTCACTGGCTGCAATGGAGGGATGACCCTCACTGGCTGCAATGGAGGGATGACCCTCACTGGCTGCAATGGAGGGACGACCCTCACTGGCTGCAATGGAGGGACAACCCTCACTGGCTGCAATGGAGGGATGCCCCTCTTACTACAACCCTTCGCTGTAATGTGTTTGCAGAGGCACCGTAAAAACTCACCTTCCCGTGGCGCACACGTGGGCTCTCGTCCAATGAGAGTCGTCTGCTGTGACTACATCATTCTGCAGCCGTCTCTCATTGTTTTGATTGGGGAGCGGCTGGGGCGGGAAGACATGTGCTGCCGCATCCCGGGGCTGGGCGCATGGTACTCAGGCTGGGGCGGGAGCGCGCATGTTGCCATGGATACCGGGGCTCCCCATTCGTTGCCGCCTGCCGGATTTAGTTTTTTGGGGGGAACTCACGTCATGCCCAGGCACTTGGTGTAGAAGACGAGGGACTTCTCGGGGTCTTTGATCCTCAGCATCGTCTGCTGCATCATGAAATCCTGCAAGAGAAAACGCGGGTGAGCGTCGGCCATGCACCCGGCGCGGCCCTATACATAGCTGTGACCTTCTATCGCCTGCCAGACCCCCCTCACCTCCCCCATTTCCTGGCCCATATCCCTGCTGGCACTGGGCAGGCTGAAGAGTCAAGTGGATCCAAACTAGATTCCAGGTCCAATGGGTAAAACTGTAGCGTTTAATGCATAAATGCAAGTTACAGCTGCGGCGCAGCGCGTCTCACCCCCTAGTGATGTTAAAGTGATACACAGCAGGTAAAGGTAAGTATTACACCATTGCGTCGGGCTACGTTTGGCGCTGTCCTAAACTGCTTTTCCATTTTAGATTGAAGCAGAAATATCGGGGTTTACAGGTTCAGCTTGTGGTTTCTGTAGCAAGTGGGCGTGTCCCTTGGATCTGTGATGCTGCATAATAATCAGCATATTGGGCGGGGTCTGTAAGATTCCCAGGACTTGTTTCAAACGCATACACGCTCCTATGCACACATACATGCACGTGCCCCCATGCACACAAACTCCTGCGTGCACCCCTACACGCACTCGGGGGTGCATGAGGGAGGGCAGCGGCGGAGCTTACTCGCCCGGAACCCCGCATCGGCAGCCGAGGAGGAGGAGGCGGGAGGGACGAGGCAACAGCACACAGGAGAAGGAGGGGGTGGGGAGGATGAGGCAGCAGAGGAGGAGGCAGGAGAGGTGCGGGGGAAGAGGCAGCAGAGGAGGAGGAGGTGGGGGGGACGAGGCAGCAGAGGAGGAGGAGGCGGGGGGGACGAGGCAGGAGAGGAGGAGGCGGGTGGGACGAGGCAGGAGAGGAGGAGGCGGGGGGGACGAGGCAGGAGAGGAGGAGGCGGGTGGGACGAGGCAGGAGAGGAGGAGGCGGGTGGGACGAGGCAGGAGAGGAGGAGGCGGGGGGGACGAGGCAGGAGAGGAGGAGGCGGGTGGGACGAGGCAGGAGAGGAGGAGGCCGGAGAGGAGGAGGCGGGAGGAGGAGGCCGGAGAGGAGGAGGCGGGAGGAGGAGGCCGGAGAGGAGGAGGCGGGAGGAGGAGGCAGCAGAGGAGGAGGCGGGGGGACGAGGCAGCAGAGGAGGAGGCGGGGGGACGAGGCAGCAGAGGAGGAGGCGGGGGGACGAGGCAGCAGAGGAGGAGGCGGGGGGACGAGGCAGCAGAGGAGGAGGCGGGGGGACGAGGCAGCAGAGGAGGAGGCGGGGGGACGAGGCAGCAGAGGAGGAGGCGGGGGGACGAGGCAGCAGAGGAGGAGGCGGGGGGACGAGGCAGCAGAGGAGGAGGCGGGGGGACGAGGCAGCAGAGGAGGAGGCGGGGGGACGAGGCAGCAGAGGAGGAGGCGGGGGGACGAGGCAGCAGAGGAGGAGGCGGCGGGGGACGAGGCAGGAGGAGGAGGAGAAGGCAGGGGAACGAGGCAGCAGAGGACGACGAGGCGGGGGGGACGAGGCAGCAGAGGAGGACGAGGCAGCAGAGGAGGACGAGGCGGGGGGGGGACGAGGCAGCAGAGGAGGACGAGACGGCAGGGGGGGGACGAGGCAGCAGAGGAGGAGGAGGCGGGGAAGGGGGATAAGGCAGCAGAGGAGGAGGATGCTGGGGGGACGAGGCAGCAGAGAAGGAGGCGGCAGGGGGGATGAGGCAGCAGAGGAGGAGGAGGAGGCAGGGGGGATGAAGCAACAGAGGAGGTGGAGGCGGGGAAGGGGGACGAAGCAGCAGAGGAGGAGGCAGGGAAGGGGGATAAGGCAGCAGAGGAGGAGGCAGGGAAGGGGGATAAGGCAGCAGAGGAGGAGGCAGGGAAGGGGGATAAGGCAGCAGAGGAGGAGGATGCTGGGGGGACGAGGCAGCAGAGGAGGAGGTGGGGCAATGGATTGGGAGGTGGAGGTGAGTATGGCCATTTCACCACACCTGCGGGGCTCATAGACTTTTATGGGGCTGCGTATTGAAAGGGCCCAATACCCAGTATTTTGAGTATCCGGGGTTTTGGTCCTTTCCCCCCGGGGCACCCCAATGGGGGAGCGTGAAACCCCCAGATCGCTGAAGGTAACTCACCTCTTCCCAGTTCAATGTGCGAGCCTGGAGCCACTGACGTCCCAGCGTGTAAGGCCAGCGGCTCCAAGCGCGCTGGCGGCCGCATCCCCCGCTTCCCTCTAACAGGGAGCGTGCCTGCGCCGGCCATTCACAAATGCTAGAGGGGAAGCGGGGATGCAGCCATGGTTCGCGCATGCGCCATTGGACTGGGAAGCAAGGTAAGTATATGGGGTGACCTGGGGGGGTTCACACAGCCGGGGGAGGGATTCCATAGATTCCCAGGCCGATTGCGGTGGGTTTTGGTCGATTTTAATGCCCGCAGCACGACGACAATGCAGCCGCATAGACGTCTATGAGCACTGCAGGTAAAGCGTGGTGAAATGGCCGTACTCACCTCCTCCCCCCGATCCATGGCCACTGGTCCCCCGCTGCTGCCTCGTCTTCCCCCCTCCACCAGGAAGTCTGACACACACACAGGGGTATCCCTAATCTGGATGCACCTCAGATGATACCGGGGAGAGTGATACACAGGGGCATCCCAAATCAGAATGCACCTGTAAAGTGGACCAAAACCCAGGTGACTTTAATAAAAATCGTGGCTTTTGGTCCGGACCTTCACCATGATTTAATGAAAAGCCCAAACCCTTATAAAACGATTCCCCAGCATCTAAAGTTAATATATTTTACGTTTTTAGTCACTTATTATTCTTTCCCCCACTGGGCTGCAACTCTGTTCAGGAGTCTAGGATACGGGAGCCGCCATCTTGCCTTGAGGAGAGAGGGATAAAGTGCAGGGGGCGGGGTTATAGAGCTAGGGTCAGAAAAAGGTCAGCAATCCCAGAATGCAGAGCAGCACAGTAAGAAGGCAATTCCTGTTTGCAGGCTGCCTGATGTTCCATGAGCCGCCATCTTGGATGTTTAAAGGCTCATAACATGCAGTATATGCAGGATGATTTTTAATGTGAGCAATCTGTATGTACAGGGGGGAGGACATATAAGATAGGCTCTTATTCAGAGTGAGGGTCTGGATTAATGTGGGCAATCTGTATGTACAGTGGGGGAAACATACAAGATAGGCTCTTATTCAGGGTGAGGGTCCGGATTAATGTGAGCAATCTGTATGTACAGGGTGTAGGAAACATATAAGATAGGCTCTTATTCAGAGTGAGGGTCTGGATTAATGTGGGCAATCTGTATGTACAGTGGGGGAAACATACAAGATAGGCTCTTATTCAGGGTGAGGGTCCGGATTAATGTGAGCAATCTGTATGTACAGGGTGTAGGAAACATATAAGATAGGCTCTTATTCAGAGTGAGGGTCTGGATTAATGTGGGCAATCTGTATGTACAGTGGGGGAAACATACAAGATAGGCTCTTATTCAGGGTGAGGGTCCGGATTAATGTGAGCAATCTGTATGTACAGGGGGGAAACATACAAGATAGGCTCTGATTCAGGGTGAGGTTCCAGATTAATGTGGGCAATCTGTATGTACAGGGTGTGGGAAACATACAAGACAGGATCTTATTCAGGGTGAGGGTCCGGATTAATGTGAGCAATCTGTATGTACAGGGAGGGGAAACATATAAGATAGGCTCTTATTCAGGGTGAGGGTCCGGATTAATGTGAGCAATCTGTATGTACAGGGAGGGGAAACATATAAGATAGGCTCTTATTCAGGGTGAGGGTCCGGATTAATGTGAGCAATCTGTATGTACAGGGAGGGGAAACATATAAGATAGGCTCTTATTCAGGGTGAGGGTCCAGATTAATGTGGGCAATCTGTATGTACAGGGTGTGGGAAACATACAAGATAGGCTCTTATTCAGGGTGAGGGTCCGGATTAATGTGAGCAATCTGTATCTACAGGGTGTGGGAAACATACAAGACAGGATCTTATTCAGGGTGAGGGTCCGGATTAATGTGAGCAATCTGTATGTACAGGGGGGAAACATACAAGATAGGCTCTTATTCAGGGTGAAGGTC
The DNA here is from genome assembly GCA_027917425.1 of Gastrophryne carolinensis. NCBI lineage: Eukaryota > Metazoa > Chordata > Amphibia > Anura > Microhylidae > Gastrophryne > Gastrophryne carolinensis. Next base: position 482,254,228 of record CM051237.1, on the reverse strand, counting down.
CGGATTAATGTGAGCAATCTGTATGTACAGGGTGTGGGAAACATACAAGATAGACTCTTATTCAGGATGAGGGTCCGCTTTAAGTGGTGATAAGTTACCCAATTAGGGAAAGAGTTGACACTCAATAGCCAATCAGGTGTCGCGTATAAGGGGGTCCTGGGAACAGGGCAGGGCACGTAATCTCCGCGCAGGTCACATGGCACGAAAGGTGGGGGGTTGGAGGCGAGTTAAACCCTCTCGGTTGCCAGGGCAACGGAATGGCGGCGGATACCTTGGTTTCGGGGTCCGGGTCGCTGCACGCTTTGTAAGCCGCCTCATCGCTCAGTCCTGTCAGCTGCTCCTGCACGTCCGCCATCTTGGCCCTTCTCCGCCCTGCCCACGTCACCGGCCGCTGTCGTCCAATCACAGGGCGCGCTGGGGGCGGAGCTGTGCCTCGCTGTCACCTGGGAGAAAGGTGAGCAAAGCTCGGATTGACAGCGAGGAGGAAAGAGCGAGATGGGCGTGGCCACGCACTCAACGTGACAACTGGGAAGGGGCGGGGTTCAGGGCCGCGGCTGGGCGGAGCTATAGTCCAGTGACAGGGAGATGAGAGGAGCTATAGTCCAGTGACAGGGATGTGGGAGGAGCTATAGTCCAGTGACAGGGGAGATGGGAGGAGCTATAGCCCAGTGACAGGGAGAATGGAGGAGCTATAGTCCAGTGACAGGGGAGATGGGAGGAGCTATAGTCCAGTGACAGAGAGATGGAGGAGCTATAGTCCAGTGACAGGGATATGGGAGGAGCTATAGTCCAGTGACAGGGTGATGGGAGGAGCTATATTCCAGTGACAGGGGAGATGGGAGGAGCTATAGTCCAGTGACAGGGAGATGGGAGGAGCTATAGTCCAGTGACAGGGGAGATGGGAGGAGCTATAGTCCAGAGAGATGGGCGGAGCTATAGTCCAGTGACAGGGGAGATGGGAGGAGCTATAGTCCAGTGACAGGGAGATGGAGGAGCTATAGTCCAGTGACAGGAGAGATGGGAGGAGCTATAGTCCAGTGACAGGGGAGATGGGAGGAGCTATAGTCCAGTGACAGGGAGATGAGAGGAGCTATAGTCCAGTGACAGGGAGATGAGAGGAGCTATAGTCCAGTGACAGGGAGATGGGAGGAGCTATAGTCCAGTGACAGGGAGATGGAGGAGCTATAGTCCAGCGACAGGGAGATGGGAGGAGCTATAGTCCAGTGACAGGGAGATGGGAGGAGCTATATTCCAGTGACAGGGAGATGGAGGAGCTATAGTCCAGTGACAGGGGAGATGGGAGGAGCTATAGTCCAATGACATGGGAGATGGGAGGAGCTATAGTCCAGTGACAGGGATATGGGAGGAGCTATAGTCCAGTGACAGGGATGTGGGAGGAGCTATAGTCCAGTGACAGGGGAGATGGGAGGAGCTATAGCCCAGTGACAGGGAGAATGGAGGAGCTATAGTCCAGTGACAGGGGAGATGGGAGGAGCTATAGTCCAGTGACAGAGAGATGGAGGAGCTATAGTCCAGTGACAGGGATATGGGAGGAGCTATAGTCCAGTGACAGGGTGATGGGAGGAGCTATATTCCAGTGACAGGGGAGATGGGAGGAGCTATAGTCCAGTGACAGGGAGATGGGAGGAGCTATAGTCCAGTGACAGGGGAGATGGGAGGAGCTATAGTCCAGAGAGATGGGCGGAGCTATAGTCCAGTGACAGGGGAGATGGGAGGAGCTATAGTCCAGTGACAGGGAGATGGAGGAGCTATAGTCCAGTGACAGGAGAGATGGGAGGAGCTATAGTCCAGTGACAGGGGAGATGGGAGGAGCTATAGTCCAGTGACAGGGAGATGAGAGGAGCTATAGTCCAGTGACAGGGAGATGAGAGGAGCTATAGTCCAGTGACAGGGAGATGGGAGGAGCTATAGTCCAGTGACAGGGAGATGGAGGAGCTATAGTCCAGCGACAGGGAGATGGGAGGAGCTATAGTCCAGTGACAGGGAGATGGGAGGAGCTATATTCCAGTGACAGGGAGATGGAGGAGCTATAGTCCAGTGACAGGGGAGATGGGAGGAGCTATAGTCCAATGACATGGGAGATGGGAGGAGCTATAGTCCAGTGACAGGGATATGGGAGGAGCTATAGTCCAGTGACAGGGAGATGGGAGGAGCTATAGTCCAGCGACAGGGAGATGGGAGGAGCTATAGTCCAGGGAGATGGGAGGAGCTATAGTCCAGCGACAGGGAGATGGGAGGAGCTATAGTCCAGGGAGATGGGAGGAGCTATAGTCCAGCGACAGGGAGATGGGAGGAGCTATAGTCCAGGGAGATGGGAGGAGCTATAGTCCAGGGAGATGGGAGGAGCTATAGTCCAGTGACAGGGAGATGGGAGGAGCTATAGTCCAGCGACAGGGAGATGGGAGGAGCTATAGTCCAGGGAGAGGGGAGGAGCTATAGTCCAGTGACAGGGAGATGGGAGGAGCTATAGTCCAGTGACAGTGGAGATAGGAGGAGCTATAGTCCAGTGACAGGGATATGGGAGGAGCTATAGTCCAGTGACAGAGAGATGAGAGGAGCTATAGTCCAGTGACAGGGAGATGGGAGGAGCTATAGTCCAGTGACAGGGAGATGGGAGGAGCTATAGTCCAGTGACAGGAAGATGGGAGGAGCTATAGTCCAGTGACAGGGAGATGGGAGGAGCTATAGTCCAGTGACAGGGAGATGAAAGGAGCTATAGTCCAGTGACAGGGGAGATGGGAGGAGCTATAGTCCAGTGACAGGGGAGATGGGAGGAGCTATAGTCCAGTGACAGGGGAGATGGGAGGAGCTATAGTCCAGTGACAGGGGAGATGGGAGGAGCTGTAGTCCAGTGACAGGGAGATGGGAGGAGCTGTAGTCCAGTGACAGGGGAGATGGGAGGAGCTATAGTCCAGTGACAGAGAGATGGAGGAGCTATAGTCCAGTGACAGGGATATGGGAGGAGCTATAGTCCAGTGACAGGGAGATGGGAGGAGCTATAGTCCAGTGACAGGGATATGGGATGGGAGGAGCTATAGTCCAGTGACAGGGAGATGGGAGGAGCTATAGTCCAGTGACAGGGAGATGAGAGGAGCTATAGTCCAGTGACAGGGAGATGGGAGGAGCTATAGTCCAGTGACAGAGAGATGAGAGGAGGGAGGAGCTATAGTCCAGTGACAGGGGAGATGGGAGGAGCTATAGTCCGGTGACAGGGGAGATGGGAGGAGCTATAGTCCAGGGAGATGTGAGGAGCTATAGTCCAGTGACAGGGAGATGGGCGGAGCTATAGTCCAGTGACAGGGAGATGGGAGGAGCTATAGTCCAGTGACAGGGAGATGGGAGGAGCTATAGTCCAGTGACAGGGAGATGGGAGGAGCTATAGTCCAGTGACAGAGAGATGAGAGGAGCTATAGTCCAGTGACAGGGAGATGGAAGGAGCTATAGTCCAGTGACAGGGAGATGGGAGGAGCTATAGTCCAGTGACAGGGAGATGGGAGGAGCTATAGTCCAGTGACAGGGAGATGGGAGGAGCTATAGTCCAGTGACAGGGGAGATGGGAGGAGCTATAGTCCGGTGACAGGGGAGATGGGAGGAGCTATAGTCCAGGGAGATGTGAGGAGCTATAGTCCAGTGACAGGGAGATGGGAGGAGCTATAGTCCAGTGACAGGGGAGATGGGAGGAGCTATAGTCCAGTGACAGGGAGATGGGAGGAGCTATACTCCAGTGACATGGAGATGGGAGGAGCTATAGTCCAGTGACAGGGAGATGGGAGGAGCTATAGTCCAGCGACAGGGAGATGGGAGGAGCTATAGTCCAGGGAGATGGAGGAGCTATAGTCCAGTGACAGGTGAGGAGCTATAGTCCAGTGACAGGGAGATGGGAGGAGCTATAGTCCAGTGACAGGGAGATGGGAGGAGCTATAGTCCAGTGACAGGGAGATGGGAGGAGCTATAGTCCAGTGACAGGGAGATGGGAGGAGCTATAGTCCAGTGACAGGGTAGATGGGAGGAGCTATAGTCCAGTGACAGGGGAGATGGGAGGAGCTATAGTCCAGTGACAGGGAGATGGAGGAGCTATAGTCCAGTGACAGGGGAGATGGGAGGAGCTATAGTCCAGGGAGATGGGAGGAGCTATAGTCCGGTGACAGGGAGATGGGAGGAGCTATAGTCCAGTGACAGGGAGATGGGAGGAGCTATAGTCCAGTGACAGGTGAGGAGCTATAGTCCAGTGACAGGGAGATGGGAGGAGCTATAGTCCAGTGACAGGGATATGGGAGGAGCTATAGTCCAGTGACAGGGGAGATGGGAGGAGCTATAGTCCAGTGACAGGGGAGATGGGAGGAGCTATAGTCCAGTGACAGGGGAGATGGGAGGAGCTATAGTCCAGTGACAGGGGAGATGGGAGGAGCTGTAGTCCAGTGACAGGGAGATGGGAGGAGCTATAGTCCAGTGACAGGGGAGATGGGAGGAGCTATAGTCCAGTGACAGGGAGATGGAGGAGCTATAGTCCAGTGACAGGGGAGATGGGAGGAGCTATAGTCCAGGGAGATGGGAGGAGCTATAGTCCAGTGACAGGGAGATGGGAGGAGCTATAGTCCAGTGACAGGGAGATGGGAGGAGCTATAGTCCAGGGAGATGGGAGGAGCTATAGTCCAGTGACAGGGAGATGGGAGGAGCTATAGTCCAGTGACAGGTGAGGAGCTATAGTCCAGTGACAGGGAGATGGGAGGAGCTATAGTCCAGTGACAGGGAGATGGGAGGAGCTATAGTCCAGTGACAGGGAGATGGGAGGAGCTATAGTCCAGTGACAGGGAGATGGGAGGAGCTATAGTCCAGTGACAGGGAGATGGGAGGAGCTATAGTCCAGTGACAGGGATATGGGAGGAGCTATAGTCCAGTGACAGGGAGATGGGAGGAGCTATAGTCCAGTGACAGTGGAGATGGGAGGAGCTATAGTCCAGTGACAGGGATATGGGAGGAGCTATAGTCCAGTGACAGGTGAGATGGGAGGAGCTATAGTCCAGGGAGATGGGAGGAGCTATAGTCCAATGGCAGGGGAGATGGGAGGAACTATAGTCCAGTGACAGGGAGATGGGAGGAGCTATAGTCCAGTGACAGGTGAGATGGGAGGAGCTATAGTCCAGTGACAGGGAGATGGAGGAGCTATAGTCCAGTGATGGGGAAATGGGAGGAGCTATAGTCTAGTGACAGGAAGATGGGAGGAGCTATAGTCCAGTGACAGAGGAGATGGGAGGAGCTATAGTCCAGTGACAGGGAGATGGGAGGAGCTATAGTCCAGGGAGATGGGAGGAGCTTTAGTCCAGTGACAGGGAGATGGAGGAGCTATAGTCCAGTGACAGGGGAGATGGGAGGAGCTATAGTCCAGGGAGATGGGAGGAGCTATAATCCAGTGACAGGGGAGATGGGAGGAGCTATAGTCCAGTGACAGGGAGATGGAGGAGCTATAGTCCAGGGAGATGGGAGGAGCTATAGTCCAGTGACAGGGAGATGGGAGGAGCTATAGTCCAGGGAGATGGGAGGAGCTATAGTCCAGTGACAGGGAGATGGGAGGAGCTATAGTCCAGTGACAGGTGAGGAGCTATAGTCCAGTGACAGGGAGATGGGAGGAGCTATAGTCCAGTGACAGGGAGATGGGAGGAGCTATAGTCCAGTGACAGGGAGATGGGAGGAGCTATAGTCCAGTGACAGGGAGATGGGAGGAGCTATAGTCCAGTGACAGGGATATGGGAGGAGCTATAGTCCAGTGACAGGGGAGATGGGAGGAGCTATAGTCCAGTGACAGTGGAGATGGGAGGAGCTATAGTCCAGTGACAGGGATATGGGAGGAGCTATAGTCCAGTGACAGGTGAGATGGGAGGAGCTATAGTCCAGGGAGATGGGAGGAGCTATAGTCCAATGGCAGGGGAGATGGGAGGAACTATAGTCCAGTGATAGGGAGATGGGAGGAGCTATAGTCCAGTGACAGGTGAGATGGGAGGAGCTATAGTCCAGTGACAGGGAGATGGAGGAGCTATAGTCCAGTGATGGGGAAATGGGAGGAGCTATAGTCTAGTGACAGGAAGATGGGATGAGCTATAGTCCAGTGACAGAGGAGATGGGAGGAGCTATAGTCCAGTGACAGGGAGATGGGAGGAGCTATAGTCCAGGGAGATGGGAGGAGCTTTAGTCCAGTGACAGGGAGATGGATGAGCTATAGTCCAGTGACAGGGGAGATGGGAGGAGCTATAGTCCAGGGAGATGGGAGGAGCTATAGTCCAGGGAGATGGGAGGAGCTATAGTCCGGTGACAGGGAGATGGGAGGAGCTATAGTCCAGTGACAGGGAGATGGGAGGAGCTATAGTCCAGTGACAGGTGAGGAGCTATAGTCCAGTGACAGGGGAGATGGGAGGAGCTATAGTCCAGTGACAGGGAGATGGGAGGAGCTATAGTCCAGTGACAGGGAGATGGGAGGAGCTATAGTCCAGTGACAGGGAGATGGGAGGAGCTATAGTCCAGTGACAGGGAGATGGGAGGATCTATAGTCCAGTGACAGGGAGATGGGAGGAGCTATAGTCCAGTGACAGGGGAGATGGGAGGAGCTATAGTCCAGAGAGATGGGAGGAGCTATAGTCCAGTGACAGGGAGATGGGAGGAGCTATAGTCCAGTGACAGGGATATGGAAGGAGCTATAGTCCAGTGACAGGGGAGATGGGAGGAGCTATAGTCCAGTGACAGGGATATGGGAGGAGCTATAGTCCAGTGACAGGGGAGATGGGAGGAGCTATAGTCCAGTGACAGGGGAGATGGGAGGAGCTATAGTCCAGTGACAGGGAGATGGGAGGAGCTATAGTCCCGTGACAGGGGAGATGGGAGGAGCTATAGTCCAGTGACAGGGAGATGGAGGAGCTATAGTCCAGTGACAGGGGAGATGGGAGGAGCTATAGTCCAGGGAGATGGGAGGAGCTATAGTCCAGTGACAGGGAGATGGGAGGAGCTATAGTCCAGTGACAGGGAGATGGGAGGAGCTATAGTCCAGTGACAGGGAGATGGGAGGAGCTATAGTCCAGTGACAGGTGAGGAGCTATAGTCCAGTGACAGGGAGATGGGAGGAGCTATAGTCCAGGGACAGGGAGATGGGAGGAGCTATAGTCCAGTGACAGGGAGATGGGAGGAGCTATAGTCCAGTGACAGGTGAGGAGCTATAGTCCAGTGACAGGGAGATGGGAGGAGCTATAGTCCAGCGACAGGGAGATGGGAGGAGCTATAGTCCATTGACAGGGATATGGGAGGAGCTATAGTCCAGTGACAGGGGAGATGGGAGGAGCTATAGTCCAGTGACAGGGGTATGGGAGGAGCTATAGTCCAGTGACAGGGATATGGGAGGAGCTATAGTCCAGGGAGATGGGAGGAGCTATAGTCCAATGGCAGGGGAGATGGGAGGAGCTATAGTCCAGTGACAGGGAGATGGGAGGAGCTATAGTCCAGTGACAGGTGAGATGGGAGGAGCTATAGTCCAGTGACAGGGAGATGGAGGAGCTATAGTCCAGTGATAGGGGAAATGGGAGGAGCTATAGTCTAGTGACAGGAAGATGGGAGGAGCTATAGTCCAGTGACAGAGGAGATGGGAGGAGCTATAGTCCAGTGACAGGGAGATGGGAGGAGCTATAGTCCAGGGAGATGGGAGGAGGTTTAGTCCAGTGACAGGGAGATGGGAGGAGCTATAGTCCAGTGACAGGGATATGGGAGGAGCTATAGTCCAGTGACAGGTGAGATTGGAGGAGCTATAGTCCAGGGAGATGGGAGGAGCTATAGTCCAATGGCAGGGGAGATGGGAGGAGCTATAGTCCAGTGACAAGGCGATGGGAGGAGCTATAGTCCAATGACAGGTGAGATGGGAGGAGCTATAGTCCAGTGACAGGGAGATGGAGGAGCTATAGTCCAGTGATAGGGGAAATGGGAGGAGCTATAGTCTAGTGACAGGAAGATGGGAGGAGCTATAGTCCAGTGACAGAGGAGATGGGAGGAGCTATAGTCCAGTGACAGGTAGATGGGAGGAGCTATAGTCCAGGGAGATGGGAGGAGCTATAGTCCAATGACAGGGAGATGGGAGGAGCTATAGTCCAGTGACAGGGAGATGGGAGGAGCTATAGTCCAGTGACAGGGAGATGGGAGGAGCTATAGTCCAGTGACAGGGAGATGGGAGGAGCTATAGTCCAGTGACAGGGATATGGGAGGAGCTATAGTCCAGCGACAGGGGAGATGGGAGGAGCTATAGTCCAGTGATTGGGGAAATGGGAGGAGCTATAGTCCACTGACAGGAAGATGGGAGGAGCTATAGTCCAGTGACAGAGGAGATGGGAGGAGCTATAGTCCAGTGACAGGGAGATGGGCGGAGCTATAGTCCAGTGACGGGGAGATGGGCGGAGCTATAGTCCAGTGACAGGGAGATGGGAGGAGCTATAGTCCAGTGACAGGGAGATGGGAGGAGCTATATTCCAGTGACAGGGAGATGGGAGGAGCTATAGTCCAGTGACAGGGAGATGGGCCGGGGCTATAGTCCAGTGACAGCGTAAGCAGGATGTGCTCACATGACAGCACACCTAGACACCTGCAGCAGGTACAAGGAAGGGAAGGTGGGGCTCAGAGTCACATGACCGCACATCTAGACACCTGCAGCAAGTACAAGGAAGGGAAGGTGGGGCTCAGAGTCACATGACAGCACATCTAGACACCTGCAGCAGGTACAAGGAAGGGGAGGGGGGCTCAGAGTCACATGACCGCACATCTAGACACCTGCAGCAAGTACAAGGAAGGGAAGGTGGGGCTCAGAGTCACATGACAGCACATCTAGACACCTGCAGCAGGTACAAGGAAGGGGAGGGGGGCTCAGAGTCACATGAAAGCAAACCTAGACACAAGGGAGAGAAGGAAGGAAGGTGGGTCTTAACATCACATGATAGCAAATCTAGACACCTACAGTAGGTACATAAAGTGACGACAGAACAAGAGCCCTCACATTTGCCATGGGAGAGGCGAGATCTGTGGGGGGTTCACACAGTGGGACATCCCAAATCAAAGACCTATCAGCAGCATAGTGAAAATCCCAGTGATTGGTCCACTTTAAAGTTGACCAAAGCCCATCTTCGGCAGCCCTGGAGTCTCCAGCGCGACCAGATTCCCACTCCCCGTGGTATCCCGATTTGCCCCGATTGGCCACTCACCTTTCCGCCGTTCCAATAGTGCCGTTTCCATTTTATGCCACGCCCCCTCATTGGGTGATGATGAGGCCACGCCCCCTCATTGAGGGATGGATTGGAGATAGGATGTAACAGTTACAACAATAAAAACACCTTGAATAGGCAAATGAATCATTTATTGCTGCAGACCTGCATGTTACACCTCAAAGAGGGACAAATGAGAATAACGAGTGACAGGGGGACATGGACTCCAAAGAGGGACAGTCCCTCCAAATCAGGGACACCTGGGAGGTATGGCAAATGTAAGGTTATACATGTGGGATGGAGCTGTGTCAGACTGGGGTGCCTGGGGCCCACCAGTATTACTGACCCTGGGGGCCCATCCCATACCCATACCGTAGTACTGGCTTATATTAAGGGCCCATGCACAGAAATGTTATGCCAAACTGAATACACTCTGTGTGTGCAGCTGGGGTGCTACAAATAAGCTATACATAGCTCAGAGTTGAAGTAGAAGAAAAAGGAGACAGCCACAATTCCTGCAGGAAGGTTTCGAGAAGGGACTAGCTGTAAGTACATTCAAGACTCAGACCTTATCTGTTTTCCTCGAACAAAAGTTGAAACAGAGTGAACTAATCAATAGTTTTTTCAAGTCAGTTGGTCACCGAAGACCTGCACAATTTAAATGTTTTCCTACCTGGGGCTTGTCAATTGTGTTAAAAGGACTGATAGAACCTCCTTTTTAACCTCTAGAGGAAGTTCCAGAGATATGGTTGTCACTAAAATGTTGTTTTCTGTTAGCCATTACTTCTGCCAGAAGAGTGAGCAAACTGCAGGCCTTATCTATGAAGGAGCCCTATTGTTCAGTACAACTAGGCAAAGTCATACTTAGACCCAACCCATTGTGTTTGCCAAAGATAGTGACTTCCACTAACAGGACACAGGAGATTACAAATCAGGAACCGGCAAGGAAGAGGATCTCTTGCTGCTGGATGTTAGAAAAGCTCTGATCATTTTTCTGGAAAGATCCAGAGATTGGCGAATAGTGGAACAACTTTTAGTAACTTTCAGCGGAAAAAAGAAAGGCTTAGCAGCCTCTAAGTCCGCTATAGCCAGATGGATAAAACAGACTATTTTGCACAAGACTATTCATCCAGGGGAGTCTCTCACCCAAAGATCCACAAAGCAGCAATGTGGTCATCACCCAACACCTTCCTCAAACAATAGACTGGTCATGCTGAAGTATTCTTAAAAAATCAGTTACCGGTAAGTCTCACAGGGTTTTTTTAAACCGTGCCTTTGATGCTGGTACCACTTAAAAGTGTTGACCAAAATTATGTGAAAGTGAATGGTACTGCGATTGACAGGCTAAAGCCATATTATACCTTCTGTTTCTAACCTTTAAAGTGGACCAACACCCACGGGTGATCGGCCCGGGAATCTATAAGATTCCCGGGCCGATTACCTCCCTCCCCGCGGGACATCCGAGATCGGGATGTCCCGCGGGGTGAAACCCCCCCAAACTCCTTACCTTATCTTCGGCGGCGGCCGGCCGGCGCCACCTCCCTCGCGCCCCTCTAGACGTGCGCGCGCCCGCGCTGGCCGTCTTTGAATGGCCGGCGCGGGCACGCGCGCGTCAAGAGTGACGCGCGGGAGGCGGCGGCGGAGGAGCCGCTTGTCCGTCGGCGCTGAGAGCGGGGAGAGGTGAGTTTTTCGGGGGGTTCGGGGGGGTTTCACACAGCGGGGCACCCCGATCGGGGGTGCCCCGCCGAAGTGGACCAACACCCAGGATAGTCAAAATCCTGGGTGTTGGTCCACTTTAAGTGTGCGATACATTAATTATATGAGCAGAATTGTCATCTGGCCTACATGTCTTTTGCTGCTCGGTTTGGAGCATGATTCTTAATGAGGTCCCAGGATGAAGCACTGCGGTAAGTAATAAAAGAATTTAGGGACGTTGGTCGGCTTCGTTATCTAATAGTTTGGTACCATCTAGAGTTCAGCTGGTGTCTTGTGCCCATTTTCTATTGTGTAACACCTGTGCTACGGTCATGGGATTACATTCACTATAGAGGGACAGTGAGTGATGGAAGCTCCTCTATGGACACCCTAAAGTCCTATATTGACAATAGAAGATGCTTCTTACACACATTACATTTACATAGAGAATCCAAAATGATGGTCAAAATTAAAATTTTTGTTTGCAAGCAAAGGACACTGGTCACACCCACCTCATGAATCATGCAAATTTTGAAGCTGCTAATGATTTCGAAAAATATTTCTTAAAGAAAATTTCAAAAATTATTTAAAGATATCTTTCATTAACATAATAAAATAAATGTGGCACCCTCTTTGTAAGAGTTATTTTGTTTCATAATGTTAAAAACAAGTCATTGGACGAAAGACTCTCCATATGTTGAGTGAGGTGAGTGCAGATGGGGGAGGAAACACAGAGGGTGTGTTAGGTATAATTATAGCTCTTTTACTATTTGTTTAATAGGCTTTTTGGCAATTGCTGAGTAGCCCTCATGTGCTAGTGGAAAGAAAGATTCACTTATTATAGGGATGTTTTAGGGTGTGTGTTGTTGTTCCTCTCAGTTGATGATGATGCTGTTGTGCTTTTAATGATAATACCTGATCATCTAAGTGCAAAAGCGTTTTAATTTTGTTTTCCAAAGCTGATTGGTTTTATTGAGGTGATGAGCAACCCCCCAAATTTCTAGATCATAAGTTGCCTGGACTTCCTGTGTTGGGACTTGCACCCCTCCACTGTGAGTCACAGGAGGGTGGCCACGCCCTCTTCATGCACTGCATTGCAGTAAGTGGTAAAATGTGGAAGTACGTCATATGTTCACATAATTTATGAGCAATGTTGATTTTCATCGGAGGGTCCTTTTAAAAGTTGGAGATGACGCTGTTGGAAGTGTTTTGGACATTAAAGGGGAGTAAAAACCTTGTGGGATGACCCTGAATCTTTTAAAGACTCCAGTGTCGGGCGCTTCAAGTCCCCCCGGAGCATCCCGATTTGGGCTACCCCGCTTTGCGAGACTCCAAAAATCACCCAAAAAACTTACCTTTTTTGGGGCCCCCACAGTGAATCACCCATAGCTTCATTTCCGGATCCTGTGCAGCTAGGGCACACTCCAGTGCCCAGACAGTGGGAGCGGGAGCATAAAAGGATAGGGCCTCTTGGAATAAGACTTAAACGCTGTTGAAGATTTAGCTATAAAAAATATGCCTATATTCTGTGTGAAATGCTGTTCTATATTCTATTCCTGCCACTGCTCACAGGATGCGCCTAATTGCAGTGTCCTTGTACAAGTTTTGTCTATGAAAGCTTTTATCCTGGGATTGTTGCTGTATCAAGCAAATTCCTACTTGGGTTGAGGCAAAGTTACCAGGATTTAGAACAGATCTAGTCTCACGAGATGCTGCAGGTTGCTTTGACACTATAAAAATAGGATCAGGTGTGACCCAGGTGCATTATCAGACCACTCCTGAAGGTTCATTATACCTACAGAACCAAAGGGGTGGATGGAATCAGGGCAGAGGATTTGGAGGAAGAGGTAGATTCTTTAGGGGGAGAGGAGGATTCCAAGGTGGATTTCAGAGGGGAGGTTATCAGGGACAGACACAACCCAGTAGAGGTTGTTACATTTATGGCGCTATGGACCACTGGAAGTCACAGTGCCCCAGGAATAAAAATATACAAGAGGCCCCCCAAACACAGGCAGTTTCAGGCCAGACCAATGCTGGTCCCAAGTACCCTGTGAGCTGTACTAACTTAGGTCAGCAACAACAATGAGGAGGCCCAGGGGATAGTGTCCCAACCTTTCCAGTAGTGTCCCACCATTTCACCCAGCAGCCTTGTGTGCTCTTAACTATCAACGGCAGGGATACTCCTATGCTGGTTCATTCAGGAGCTACACAAAGTGTACTGTGTAGGGATTATTACCAGGGACCTACTGAAGAGGCTGCCCCATCTATGGGAATTAATGGGATCTTAACTAAAACATTTGCCACCCCACCCTTAGTGGTGTCAGACCCTCAACAGACACAAGTTTTTGTCCATGTGTTCAGGACTCTCCCTGGCTGTCCTATAAATCTGTTGGGACGAGACTTAATGGGAAAGATGAGCATTACAATCAAAGTGGACCCACAGGGAGGACTATATGTATATGCAAAGAAATTGAAGCTTACCTCAGTAGACCTTACAGGCTATGCAGTAGTCCAGTTACTTGACATTGTCCTGGAAGCGCACAGGCTGTGGAACTAATAGCTTTGACTAGAGCCTGTCAGTTGTTTGAAGAGCAAGACGTAAATGTCCATACGGACAGCCGTTATGGACATTGAATTGTCCACGATTTTGCAAAGATATGGGAAAGGAGAGGGTTCGTTACAGCAGATGGGAAACCCATATCACATAGTACCCTAGTTCAAAATCTACTGCAGGCCATTCAAGAACCAAGAAAAGTCGCTGTCATACATTGTAGGGCACATACGCAAGCACAGACAGATGTTGCTAGGGTAAATGCACTAGCTGACAGGATAGCTAAAGAAGTAGCACAGGCACCTGACCCTGAACCAGTACTGGAACCCAACCCTGCAGAAACAGATCTACTCCTCCCTCTAGGACAAATGCATTACACCATCTCTATGCTCCAGGAACGTGCACCAGCAGCAGAGAGAGAGGCATGGGAATCAAGGGGTGCACAGAGAACCGAAGTCGGTCTTTGGTGCAAAGAAGGGAAGCCTTGCATCCCTGTTAATAGTGCACCTCTGTTCATAGCTCAGTACCATAGGGTAGGACATAGAGGCTGGAGACAGACTTTCACAGAACTAAGTAAGGATTTTTTCATTTTTCAGGGACCTGAGGTAGTACTTAGATACGTCAGCAATTGCATAGAATGTATAAGGAACAACCCAAATATCCAGAATAAACCTAAGCATGACCATCTAGTTTACCCAACAACACCGTTCACGCATCTTCAGCTAGATTTTTCACACATTCCTAAGACTGGGAACAGGCAGGAATACATGTTAGTGATTGTAGACATGTTTTCTAGATGGGTAGAATGTTTTCCCACTACAAAGGAAGATGCCAAAACAGTAGTCAAAATTAGAGATGAGCGAACTTTTGAAAAATTCGATTCGACTGATTCGCCGAATTTTCCGACAAAAATCGTTTCGACCCGAATAAATTCGCGACGAATCGCTATTAAAAACGGCTATTTCTGAGCCTCCTACAGCCTCAATAGGGTTGTAAACCATTCAGCCTTGCTGTAACACGCACAGGATGCGTGCTGGGTTTGTTAAATAATACTTTGAAGAAATATCACATGCAGATCAGAGGCATCGCTAATAGAATCGCAGAGCGGCACAATTGCAGAGAGTTGAAGTGGCATCACTATGAGGGGCAGAAGGAGCCCAAATATACACTGGAGTTGGCCTCAGGAGCCCAAAAATTGGATGAATCACACCCTGGAGTTGGCAGAAGTTGGCAGCAGCAGCAGCAGGAGCCCAAATATACACTGGAGTTGGCTTCAGGAGCCCAAAAATTGGATGAATCACACCCTGGAGTTGGCAGAAGTTGGCAGCAGCAGGAGCAGGAGCCCAAATATACACTGGAGTTGGCCTCAGGAGCCCAAAAATTGGATGAATCACACCCTGGAGTTGGCAGAAGTTGGCAGCAGCAGCAGCAGGAGCCCAAATATACACTGGAGTTGGCCTCAGGAGCCCAAAAATTGGATGAATCACACCCTGGAGTTGGCAGAAGTTGGCAGCAGCAGCAGCAGGAGCCCAAATATACACTGGAGTTGGCCTCAGGAGCCCAAAAATTGGATGAATCACACCCTGGAGTTGGCAGGAGTTGACAGTAGTAGCAGCAGGAGCCCAAATATACACTGGAGTTGGCTTCAGGAGCCCAAAAATTGGATGAATCACACCCTGGAGTTGGCAGAAGTTGGCAGCAGCAGCAGCAGGAGCCCAAATATACACTGGAGTTGGCCTCAGGAGCCCAAAAATTGGATGAATCACACCCTGGAGTTGGCAGAAGTTGGCAGTAGTAGCAGCAGGAGCCCAAATATACACTGGAGTTGGCTTCAGGAGCCCAAAAATTGGATGAATCACACCCTGGAGTTGGCAGAAGTTGGCAGCAGCAGCAGCAGGAGCCCAAATATACACTGGAGTTGGCTTCAGGAGCCCAAAAATTGGATGAATCACACCCTGGAGTTGGCAGAAGTTGGCAGCAGCAGGAGCAGGAGCCCAAATATACACTGGAGTTGGCCTCAGGAGCCCAAAAATTGGATGAATCACACCCTGGAGTTGGCAGAAGTTGGCAGCAGCAGCAGCAGGAGCCCAAATATACACTGGAGTTGGCCTCAGGAGCCCAAAAATTGGATGAATCACACCCTGGAGTTGGCAGGAGTTGACAGTAGTAGCAGCAGGAGCCCAAATATACACTGGAGTTGGCTTCAGGAGCCCAAAAATTGGATGAATCACACCCTGGAGTTGGCAGAAGTTGGCAGCAGCAGCAGCAGGAGCCCAAATATACACTGGAGTTGGCCTCAGGAGCCCAAAAATTGGATGAATCACACCCTGGAGTTGGCAGAAGTTGGCAGTAGCAGCAGCAGGAGCCCAAATATACACTGGAGTTGGCTTCAGGAGCCCAAAAATTGGATGAATCACACCCTGGAGTTGGCAGAAGTTGGCAGTAGCAGCAGCAGGAGCCCAAATATACACTGGAGTTGGCCTCAGGAGCCCAAAAATTGGATGAATCACACCCTGGAGTTGGCAGAAGTTGGCAGTAGTAGCAGCAGGAGCCCAAATATACACTGGAGTTGGCTTCAGGAGCCCAAAAATTGGATGAATCACACCCTGGAGTTGGCAGAAGTTGGCAGTAGCAGCAGCAGGAGCCCAAATATACACTGGAGTTGGCTTCAGGAGCCCAAAAATTGGATGAATCACACCCTGGAGTTGGCAGGAGTTGACAGTAGCAGCAGCAGGAGCCCAAATATACACTGGAGTTGGCTTCAGGAGCCCAAAAATTGGATGAATCACACCCTGGAGTTGGCAGAAGTTGGCAGCAGCAGCAGCAGCAGGAGCCCAAATATACACTGGAGTTGGCTTCAGGAGCCCAAAAATTGGATGAATCACACCCTGGAGTTGGCAGGAGTTGACAGTAGCAGCAGCAGGAGCCCAAATATACACTGGAGTTGGCCTCAGGAGCCCAAAAATTGGATGAATCACACCCTGGAGTTGGCAGGAGTTGACAGTAGCAGCAGCAGGAGCCCAAATATACACTGGAGTTGGCTTCAGGAGCCCAAAAATTGGATGAATCACACCCTGGAGTTGGCAGAAGTTGGCAGCAGCAGCAGCAGCAGGAGCCCAAATATACACTGGAGTTGGCTTCAGGAGCCCAAAAATTGGATGAATCACACCCTGGAGTTGGCAGGAGTTGACAGTAGCAGCAGCAGGAGCCCAAATATACACTGGAGTTGGCTTCAGGAGCCCAAAAATTGGATGAATCACACCCTGGAGTTGGCAGAAGTTGGCAGCAGCAGCAGCAGCAGGAGCCCAAATATACACTGGAGTTGGCTTCAGGAGCCCAAAAATTGGATGAATCACACCCTGGAGTTGGCAGAAGTTGGCAGTAGCAGCAGCAGGAGCCCAAATATACACTGGAGTTGGCTTCAGGAGCCCAAAAATTGGATGAATCACACCCTGGAGTTGGCAGAAGTTGGCAGTAGCAGCAGCAGGAGCCCAAATATACACTGGAGTTGGCTTCAGGAGCCCAAAAATTGGATGAATCACACCCTGGAGTTGGCAGGAGTTGACAGTAGCAGCAGCAGGAGCCCAAATATACACTGGAGTTGGCTTCAGGAGCCCAAAAATTGGATGAATCACACCCTGGAGTTGGCAGAAGTTGGCAGCAGCAGCAGCAGCAGGAGCCCAAATATACACTGGAGTTGGCTTCAGGAGCCCAAAAATTGGATGAATCACACCCTGGAGTTGGCAGAAGTTGGCAGTAGCAGCAGCAGGAGCCCAAATATACACTGGAGTTGGCTTCAGGAGCCCAAAAATTGGATGAATCACACCCTGGAGTTGGCAGGAGTTGACAGTAGCAGCAGCAGGAGCCCAAATATACACTGGAGTTGGCTTCAGGAGCCCAAAAATTGGATGAATCACACCCTGGAGTTGGCAGAAGTTGGCAGCAGCAGCAGCAGCAGGAGCCCAAATATACACTGGAGTTGGCTTCAGGAGCCCAAAAATTGGATGAATCACACCCTGGAGTTGGCAGGAGTTGACAGTAGCAGCAGCAGGAGCCCACATATACACTGGAGTTGGCCTCAGGAGCCCAAAAATTGGATGAATCACACCCTGGAGTTGGCAGGAGTTGACAGTAGCAGCAGCAGGAGCCCAAATATACACTGGAGTTGGCCTCAGGAGCCCAAAAATTGGATGAATCACACCCTGGAGTTGGCAGGAGTTGACAGTAGCAGCAGCAGGAGCCCAAATATACACTGGAGTTGGCTTCAGGAGCCCAAAAATTGGATGAATCACACCCTGGAGTTGGCAGAAGTTGGCAGCAGCAGCAGCAGCAGGAGCCCAAATATACACTGGAGTTGGCTTCAGGAGCCCAAAAATTGGATGAATCACACCCTGGAGTTGGCAGAAGTTGGCAGCAGCAGCAGCAGCAGGAGCCCAAATATACACTGGAGTTGGCTTCAGGAGCCCAAAAATTGGATGAATCACACCCTGGAGTTGGCAGAAGTTGGCAGCAGCAGCAGCAGGAGCCCAAATATACACTGGAGTTGGCCTCAGGAGCCCAAAAATTGGATGAATCACACCCTGGAGTTGGCAGGAGTTGACAGTAGCAGCAGCAGGAGCCCAAATATACACTGGAGTTGGCCTCAGGAGCCCAAAAATTGGATGAATCACACCCTGGAGTTGGCAGGAGTTGACAGTAGCAGCAGCAGGAGCCCAAATATACACTGGAGTTGGCCTCAGGAGCCCAAAAATTGGATGAATCACACCCTGGAGTTGGCAGGAGTTGGCAGCAGCAGCAGCAGGAGCCCAAAAAATGGCCTAAAGACATAAATATGTTTTGCACCATTTGGAAAGTGTAAAACGTGGCACCATGCTGAATCTAGTCGCATGCATCAGGCATTGGTGGGTGGAAATCCTGGCTGATCCATCCCTGATTCATTTTGACAAAGGTGAGTCTCTCCACATTTTTAGTTGACAGACGAGTTCTCCTCGCCGTAACTATGGCCCCCGCCGCACTAAACACCCGCTCAGATGGCACGCTACTTGCCGGGCAGGACAGCTTTTCCAGGGCAAACTCTGCTAGTTGCGGCCACAAATCAAGTTTGGCTGCCCAGAAGTCCAGCGGATCCTCAAGGTGTGTTGGCATGGTCATGTCAAAGTATGACATGACCTGCTGGTTCAGGTCCTGCTCCAGGTCTTCCTGCTGCTCATGAGTAGCCTCACTATGCGGGTGTAGAAAGCTACTCATTAGCGACTGAAGACTGAGGCTGCTGCTGCTGATGGAGCTTCTGCTGCTGCTGCTGCCAACCCCCCCAGCGGCCATGGCAGTGGAAGGTGAGCGCAGAGGTCCCCTCGAGTCAGACCTGCGAGAGTATGGACCATGGCGCAGATAGGCATCGGCCAACTGCCTACGTAGAATGTCTTTGTAGTAGTTGAGTTTGTCCTCCCTCTCGGTGGGTTTAAAAAATGCCCCCATTTTGTGCCGGAAGCGAGGGTCCAATAAGGTGGACAGCCAGAAGTCATCCCGCCGACAGATGGAAACAATTCTGGGGTCACTACGCAAGCATGTGAGCATGCTTCGTGCCATTTGCGCAAGTGACTCGGATGGACTACCTGTCTCCATCTCCACTGCATACTGCCACGGTGTGCCCGGGTCCTCTGTCTCTCCTTCCTCAAAAACCTCTAGCTCCTCTGGCTGCTCCTGCTCCTCCTCTCCTGTCCGCTGACTAGATAAACCAGCCATTTCGCCAAGCCTAAACTGTGTTTCGCTGGGCAACTCCTCCTCCTCCTCTTCCTCCTCCTCCTCCTCCAGTTCAGCTCCAACGGGGTTCATGTGGCCGTAAGATGTAAACGCCATGTCTCCAGTGCCCTGACCAGCCATGGTTTCCAACATGTGCTGTAGTACATGAAGCAGTGGAATCACGTCGTTCATCCCGTAATCCTGCCGACTGACAAATAAAGTGGCTTCCTCAAAGGGCCTGAGCAAACGGCAGGTGTCACGTATGAGCTGCCACTGGTTGACATTGAAGTTACACAGGGGAGTCCCCCTATCTGCTTGGATCATCAGGAAATCCGTGATGGCTTTTCTCTGTTCATATAATCGGTCCAACATGTGAAGGGTGGAATTCCAACGGGTGGAAACATCGCAAATCAGACTATGTTGGGGGATACCATTCTGACGCTGTAGCTCAAGAAGGGTGTGTTTGGCGGTGTAGGAGTGGCTGAAGTGCATGCAAAGTTTCCGTGAAGTTGTTAGGATGTCCTGCAGATGGGGGGAACACTTCAGAAACCGCTTGACAACCAGATTGAAGACGTGAGCCATGCAGGGGGCATGGGTCAGGCTTCCTTGGCGCAGCGCAGACAAAATGTTCTTCCCATTGTCGGTAACCATGATTCCCATTTTAAGTTTTCTCGGAGTAAGCCATGTTTGGATTTCCTGATGAATACATTTAAGCAGTTCCTCCCCTGTGTGACTCCGTTCGCCAAGACAAACCATGTGAAGCACTGCGTGACACCTCCGTGCCCTGCACACATGGTAGACTGGAGGGGCACTGAGACTTGAGCCTACAGTGGAGGGTGAGGAGATGGCGGAGGATGAGGAGGCCGAGTCGCACGGTGTCACAGGCCCAATGGGCAGAGAGCGCGGAGGCCGAAGCGGCGTGACCTGTCCAAGTTGCTGCTGCAAAGGGACCACATTCACCCAGTGGGCCGTAAACGACATGTACTGCCCCTGACCGTAGTTACAGCTCCAGATGTCGGCGCTGCCATGTATTTTGCTACACACCGACAGGCTCAAGGACTGGCCCACCTTCTGTTCAACAAAAGTGTGCAGCGCTGGTACTGCCTTCTTGGCAAAGAAATGACGGCTTGGGACTCTCCACCTCGGCTCGGCACAAGCCATCAGTTCTCTGAAAGGTGCAGATTCCACCACCTGAAAAGGGAGCGACTGCAGCACCAGCAACTTGGACAGGAGCACATTCAGCTTCTGCGCCGTAGGATGAGTGGGCGCATACTGCTGTCTCTTGGACATGGCTTCGCTGATGGATTGCTGGCGGGATGCATGACTTGGAGGAGGAGGAGGAGGAGCAGGAGCGACAGAGGATGGGTGTGACGCACAGCTGCCTTCGGCTGAGGTGCTGGAGCCTTGGCTGGCAGAAATTGGGAGCTCACTTGGTGAGGAAGCAGACTGGACCACCCCTTGGGAGCCTCGGTTCTCCCAGGTCGTTTTATGGTGACGCATCATATGTTGACGCAGGGCCGTGGTGCCAACATTTGGACCCTGGCCACGCTTCACCTTTTGCCTACATATCTTGCATGTGGCCATGTTACCCTCCTGCGGATGCCTCAGGAAAAACTGCCACACTGCCGAGTAGCTACTTTTCCCACCCCCTGGCCTCACTGATTCACTGCTGCTGTTGCCAACTCCAGGAACCCCTGCTCCACTACCTCCCGATAAGGTAGACTGCCGCACAGCAGGTGCTCTACCCCGGCCCCGGCCCCGGCCGGCTCCAGCCTTTGGAATTGTGCCCCCATGCTGACTGCTACCACCTTGCTGCCTCAGCTGCTGACTCCGGGGCAACCTGCGCCCCTCTTCTCCTGATGATGACGATGAAGCCCCTTCATCACCCGGCTCCCAAGTGCGATCGGCTTCATCGTCATCATCATCATCATCACCGGGTTGTGGCTGTACGTCACTGATGTTCGTGGATTCGTCAACAGTGTCTGGCGCAGGAGCTGGAACGCTCGCAGCACCCACGACACTGTCCACATCACTATTTGTCTGCCTAGCTAAAGAAGCCACCTCCATTTCTTGGCTGGGCAGTAGCTGCTGACTGTCCTCCTGTATCTGATCGTCCTCCTCACTAAAGAGTGGAGCTGAACCCAAAGCATAGGATACGTCGCTGGGGGAGGGAACGGCGTAGGACAGAGGCAATGGGAGGACAGGGACTGCTCTCGGGGCATGCCAACTCAGGGTTGTGTCAGAGGAACCTACCGACCCTAGACTGGGGGTCTCAGATGTAAGTTGTGATGATGTTGTTGATGAGCGCGTCAGCCAATCTACCACGGCAGATGCGTTACTGGTGGAGACCCGACCGCTAGCAGATACTGGCAGATTAGGTCTCTCAGCGTGACTCCTGCTGCTACTGGCCCCCAGTCTGATGCGAGCTCTGCCTGCGGAATCTTGGCCTCTGCCACTCCTCTTTTCACTTCCAGGCACTTGTCTGCCCGACATAGTCTAACTGGCGTGGTAGTAGGTGATATTTTAAGAACCCCCAGGCAGCAGTGGGTCTATATAAAACAGAATATAATGCACACCAAAAGTGAGCAGTAACACTCAGCCTCCAACAGGCCTGCTTAGTGTAAATAAGAGAGCTGCTTAGTGTAAATAAAGAGGGGTATGCTATGTTACAGAATGGGATGCCTCAACAGAAGTGCACCTGGCAGGCAGCAGTAAGCCTATGCCCAGCAAAAGTGTCTTATAATATAAATATAATAAGAGCAAATGCTTATATGGTCTTAAACAGAGGCTGCTTTAGTCACAGAATGGGATGCCCTGGGCAGGAATGGACCTGGCAGGGTCCAGTAGGGCTTTGGCCAGCAAAAGTGTCTTTATCAGGCTAATTTCAAATATGATAAGAGCAAATGCTTATATGGTCTTAAACAGAGGCTGCTGTAGTCACAGAATGGGATGCCCCGGGCAGGAATCGACCTGGCAGGGTCCAGTAGGGCTTTGGCCAGCAAAAGTGTCTTTATCAGGCCTGATTTCTATGAGAATAAGTGCAAATGTTTATTATGCTATTAAATAGAGGCTGCTTTAGTCACAGAATGGGATGCCAGTGCCACAAAAACCAGAGAGCATGCCCAGCAAAAGTGTCTTTATCAGGCCTGATTTCTATGAGAATAAGTGCAAATGTTTATTATGCTATTAAATAGAGGCTGCTTTAGTCACAGAATGGGATGCCAGTGCCACAAAAACCAGAGAGCATGCCCAGCAAAAGTGTCTTTATCAGGCCTGATTTCTATGAGAATAAGTGCAAATGTTTATTATGCTATTAAATAGAGGCTGCTTTAGTCACAGAATGGGATGCCAGTGCCACAAAAACCAGAGAGCATGCCCAGCAAAAGTGTCTTTATCAGGCCTGATTTCTATGAGAATAAGTGCAAATGTTTATTATGCTATTAAATAGAGGCTGCTTTAGTCACAGAATGGGATGCCAGTGCCACAAAAACCAGAGAGCATGCCCAGCAAAAGTGTCTTTATCAGGCCTGATTTCTATGAGAATAAGTGCAAATGTTTATTATGCTATTAAATAGAGGCTGCTTTAGTCACAGAATGGGATGCCAGTGCCACAAAAACCAGAGAGCATGCCCAGCAAAAGTGTCTTTATCAGGCCTGATTTCTATGAGAATAAGTGCAAATGTTTATTATGCTATTAAATAGAGGCTGCTTTAGTCACAGAATGGGATGCCAGTGCCACAAAAACCAGAGAGCATGCCCAGCAAAAGTGTCTTTATCAGGCCTGATTTCTATGAGAATAAGTGCAAATGTTTATTATGCTATTAAATAGAGGCTGCTTTAGTCACAGAATGGGATGCCAGTGCCACAAAAACCAGAGAGCATGCCCAGCAAAAGTGTCTTTATCAGGCCTGATTTCTATGAGAATAAGTGCAAATGTTTATTATGCTATTAAATAGAGGCTGCTTTAGTCACAGAATGGGATGCCAGTGCCACAAAAACCAGAGAGCATGCCCAGCAAAAGTGTCTTTATCAGGCCTGATTTCTATGAGAATAAGTGCAAATGTTTATTATGCTATTAAATAGAGGCTGCTTTAGTCACAGAATGGGATGCCAGTGCCACAAAAACCAGAGAGCATGCCCAGCAAAAGTGTCTTTATCAGGCCTGATTTCTATGAGAATAAGTGCAAATGTTTATTATGCTATTAAATAGAGGCTGCTTTAGTCACAGAATGGGATGCCAGTGCCACAAAAACCAGAGAGCATGCCCAGCAAAAGTGTCTTTATCAGGCCTGATTTCTATGAGAATAAGTGCAAATGTTTATTATGCTATTAAATAGAGGCTGCTTTAGTCACAGAATGGGATGCCAGTGCCACAAAAACCAGAGAGCATGCCCAGCAAAAGTGTCTTTATCAGGCCTGATTTCTATGAGAATAAGTGCAAATGTTTATTATGCTATTAAATAGAGGCTGCTTTAGTCACAGAATGGGATGCCAGTGCCACAAAAACCAGAGAGCATGCCCAGCAAAAGTGTCTTTATCAGGCCTGATTTCTATGAGAATAAGTGCAAATGTTTATTATGCTATTAAATAGAGGCTGCTTTAGTCACAGAATGGGATGCCAGTGCCACAAAAACCAGAGAGCATGCCCAGCAAAAGTGTCTTTATCAGGCCTGATTTCTATGAGAATAAGTGCAAATGTTTATTATGCTATTAAATAGAGGCTGCTTTAGTCACAGAATGGGATGCCAGTGCCACAAAAACCAGAGAGCATGCCCAGCAAAAGTGTCTTTATCAGGCCTGATTTCTATGAGAATAAGTGCAAATGTTTATTATGCTATTAAATAGAGGCTGCTTTAGTCACAGAATGGGATGCCAGTGCCACAAAAACCAGAGAGCATGCCCAGCAAAAGTGTCTTTATCAGGCCTGATTTCTATGAGAATAAGTGCAAATGTTTATTATGCTATTAAATAGAGGCTGCTTTAGTCACAGAATGGGATGCCAGTGCCACAAAAACCAGAGAGCATGCCCAGCAAAAGTGTCTTTATCAGGCCTGATTTCTATGAGAATAAGTGCAAATGTTTATTATGCTATTAAATAGAGGCTGCTTTAGTCACAGAATGGGATGCCAGTGCCACAAAAACCAGAGAGCATGCCCAGCAAAAGTGTCTTTATCAGGCCTGATTTCTATGAGAATAAGTGCAAATGTTTATTATGCTATTAAATAGAGGCTGCTTTAGTCACAGAATGGGATGCCAGTGCCACAAAAACCAGAGAGCATGCCCAGCAAAAGTGTCTTTATCAGGCCTGATTTCTATGAGAATAAGTGCAAATGTTTATTATGCTATTAAATAGAGGCTGCTTTAGTCACAGAATGGGATGCCAGTGCCACAAAAACCAGAGAGCATGCCCAGCAAAAGTGTCTTTATCAGGCCTGATTTCTATGAGAATAAGTGCAAATGTTTATTATGCTATTAAATAGAGGCTGCTTTAGTCACAGAATGGGATGCCAGTGCCACAAAAACCAGAGAGCATGCCCAGCAAAAGTGTCTTTATCAGGCCTGATTTCTATGAGAATAAGTGCAAATGTTTATTATGCTATTAAATAGAGGCTGCTTTAGTCACAGAATGGGATGCCAGTGCCACAAAAACCAGAGAGCATGCCCAGCAAAAGTGTCTTTATCAGGCCTGATTTCTATGAGAATAAGTGCAAATGTTTATTATGCTATTAAATAGAGGCTGCTTTAGTCACAGAATGGGATGCCAGTGCCACAAAAACCAGAGAGCATGCCCAGCAAAAGTGTCTTTATCAGGCCTGATTTCTATGAGAATAAGTGCAAATGTTTATTATGCTATTAAATAGAGGCTGCTTTAGTCACAGAATGGGATGCCAGTGCCACAAAAACCAGAGAGCATGCCCAGCAAAAGTGTCTTTATCAGGCCTGATTTCTATGAGAATAAGTGCAAATGTTTATTATGCTATTAAATAGAGGCTGCTTTAGTCACAGAATGGGATGCCAGTGCCACAAAAACCAGAGAGCATGCCCAGCAAAAGTGTCTTTATCAGGCCTGATTTCTATGAGAATAAGTGCAAATGTTTATTATGCTATTAAATAGAGGCTGCTTTAGTCACAGAATGGGATGCCAGTGCCACAAAAACCAGAGAGCATGCCCAGCAAAAGTGTCTTTATCAGGCCTGATTTCTATGAGAATAAGTGCAAATGTTTATTATGCTATTAAATAGAGGCTGCTTTAGTCACAGAATGGGATGCCAGTGCCACAAAAACCAGAGAGCATGCCCAGCAAAAGTGTCTTTATCAGGCCTGATTTCTATGAGAATAAGTGCAAATGTTTATTATGCTATTAAATAGAGGCTGCTTTAGTCACAGAATGGGATGCCAGTGCCACAAAAACCAGAGAGCATGCCCAGCAAAAGTGTCTTTATCAGGCCTGATTTCTATGAGAATAAGTGCAAATGTTTATTATGCTATTAAATAGAGGCTGCTTTAGTCACAGAATGGGATGCCAGTGCCACAAAAACCAGAGAGCATGCCCAGCAAAAGTGTCTTTATCAGGCCTGATTTCTATGAGAATAAGTGCAAATGTTTATTATGCTATTAAATAGAGGCTGCTTTAGTCACAGAATGGGATGCCAGTGCCACAAAAACCAGAGAGCATGCCCAGCAAAAGTGTCTTTATCAGGCCTGATTTCTATGAGAATAAGTGCAAATGTTTATTATGCTATTAAATAGAGGCTGCTTTAGTCACAGAATGGGATGCCAGTGCCACAAAAACCAGAGAGCATGCCCAGCAAAAGTGTCTTTATCAGGCCTGATTTCTATGAGAATAAGTGCAAATGTTTATTATGCTATTAAATAGAGGCTGCTTTAGTCACAGAATGGGATGCCAGTGCCACAAAAACCAGAGAGCATGCCCAGCAAAAGTGTCTTTATCAGGCCTGATTTCTATGAGAATAAGTGCAAATGTTTATTATGCTATTAAATAGAGGCTGCTTTAGTCACAGAATGGGATGCCAGTGCCACAAAAACCAGAGAGCATGCCCAGCAAAAGTGTCTTTATCAGGCCTGATTTCTATGAGAATAAGTGCAAATGTTTATTATGCTATTAAATAGAGGCTGCTTTAGTCACAGAATGGGATGCCAGTGCCACAAAAACCAGAGAGCATGCCCAGCAAAAGTGTCTTTATCAGGCCTGATTTCTATGAGAATAAGTGCAAATGTTTATTATGCTATTAAATAGAGGCTGCTTTAGTCACAGAATGGGATGCCAGTGCCACAAAAACCAGAGAGCATGCCCAGCAAAAGTGTCTTTATCAGGCCTGATTTCTATGAGAATAAGTGCAAATGTTTATTATGCTATTAAATAGAGGCTGCTTTAGTCACAGAATGGGATGCCAGTGCCACAAAAACCAGAGAGCATGCCCAGCAAAAGTGTCTTTATCAGGCCTGATTTCTATGAGAATAAGTGCAAATGTTTATTATGCTATTAAATAGAGGCTGCTTTAGTCACAGAATGGGATGCCAGTGCCACAAAAACCAGAGAGCATGCCCAGCAAAAGTGTCTTTATCAGGCCTGATTTCTATGAGAATAAGTGCAAATGTTTATTATGCTATTAAATAGAGGCTGCTTTAGTCACAGAATGGGATGCCTCACAGCAGACTTAAGATCAGTTCAGTATATATGCACAGTTAGTTACTATAAGCAGCCTGAAAACACTAACAAAGGCTGGATGAAAAAAAAAAAATCTCCCTGTCACAGCCTCCGTTTTTCCTACCTTTCCCTGGCTTTCTGTCTGTCTCCTGTCTGTCTCCTGCCTGTCTCCTGCCTGTCTCCAGCCTGTCCCTGTCTGTCCCTGTCTCCAGCCTGTCTCCAGCCTGTCTAACTGCCTCAGCTACACAGCGTTCTGTCTGTCTGTCACGAATGCAATAGAGAAATGAGGAAAAGCAAGATGGCCGCCGTTAAATACCGCTGTGTGACGTCACCGGGCTTGCTGGCTGCTGATAGGCTGCATGTGACTGCCCCAGCTTGCACTGGCGCGGGATACATGTCCAGACATGTCCCGCCCGCCATCTTAGAATGCCTGTAATGTAAATGAATGGATGTTAAAGGAAAACTTCGAGTGATCGAATCGCGGGGAAATTCGGATTCGATCCGAATCGAATTTTTCCTGAAATTCGGATCGAATCCGGGTTCGTCCGGATCGATTCGCTCATCCCTAGTCAAAATCTTGGCCAGAGAAATAATACCCTGTTTCTGGTGCCCAATCTCCCTCCAATCTGATAATGGCCCGGCATTCGTGTCAAAGATATGTCAGGATTTGGTTGACAAACTCAGAATAGAATGGAGATTTCATATTCCTTACCACCCACAGAGCTCCGGCTTTGTAGAAAGAATGAATAGGACAATAAAAGATAAACTTAGAAAAGCTACAGGAGGTAATTTTGTTAATTGGAAAGAGAAGTTGCCTGCCATACTAGCTGAAATCAGAATGACTCCAAATAAGGTGACGGGATTGTCCCCTTATGAAGTACTAATGGGAAGACCATTTCCCTTACCCTGGAATAGGCCTCCAAAACCAGGTAATGAGGAAGCTGGGAAAAAGGTTTCCCAGGATAAATATGTGAGGGAATTCATTGATACTCTTGATGTAAATGAGCAAAAAGTCTCTCGGACCTCTCCTTCGCTTTCACAGAAACCATTCCATAACCTGAAGGTGGGAGATCGAGTGGTAATTAGAGTCTTGAATCCTGCAAGAAAGTCTGATTTTCCTTTTGAAACAGAGACCAGAGTGACAGCCGCCACTAGGACAGCCGTGCTGGTGGAAGGACATCCATCCTGGATCCACGCATCCAGAGTGAAGAAGATACCTGAGCTCGCTCCACTGCCTGACCAGAATGAAGTATCAGATGCTCTACCAAGAGAGCCACAGCCAGACGTCTCACCCAGGAGACAAGAAGAAGCTGGATTTAGACCCCCAGCAGGAGAAGGGTCCGAAGAAGGGCTTGTAGATTGCGAGATGGTTTTATGGCTCAGATCATTTTTGGACTGCAATGATACTGTCTTTTCTGATAGTAACTATGATCTGGTTCATAACACATTGTGAATATGATAGAGAAAGGTTTGGTCCTTTGCAAGGTATGTGTTGTGGTAAGAATGCCTCTCCAGACCCGGCTCAGGGGAATGCCAGAACTCGCCAGCAAAGAGAGGCAGGCACCTACCATACTCAATTCTTAATGCTTAAGTTTAAATATGCTTATGCTAGACAATCAGGCTTTGAGAAATGTTGGATATGTAGCAAATTGCACCCCTCCTCCTCAAGAATCCATCTGATTGCTGTACCTGTGAACATTACTGATCTTGTGAGGAATAATAGCCTAGTTCAATGGGAGGAGACAAGTGGGCCCCGAATAAGGAAAGTAGAATATCACATCCTAGCCAGAACGTATCCCCCTGATTGGTGTTTTTTCTTGGGTCAAGAGGAAGTGAGAGGGAAAATGAATGGTTGTTACCATACTAGAGTTAATATAACTGCTATAAATGCTATTGAACGGGGGGGGGGGGGGGGGGGCTGATTCAGCCGTAACAGGAACGAATGCCACCCTGGTGGAGGAAATAGAGAAGTTGACACGGGGGGTGGTAAAACTGATTTTAGTGGTTTTCTCTTCAAGATAGTTGGAGCAAGTCACAACAAGACCCGTCAACAAGGCCTGGCAGAAGAAGGGTTAGTCTTAGGTAATAATGTGTTTATCTGTTGTGAAAAAACATGTTACCCATGGTTCCCTAGAAAGCCCATGGGGTGGTGTCACCTAGCCTACCTGATTCCTGCAATGGGAGTAGCAGGTGAAGGTTATGAGATGGAAACCAGTCCTCGCCCCAAATACCCATTGAAGTCCCTGAATAGGGTAAAGAATAGTTTAGAAGGGGAGATTTTCCTGAAGAAAGACATGATATGGGCGTGGTTTCCATCCAGGACCGGCTGGGGTATATATATGATGAAGAGGCTGAATAATTATACCGGGCTAATGAACAAGGTAATGGCTAACAATGCTGACGACATAGAAAAGTTAAATCTGGAGCAGAAAGCACTCAGGACTAAGGTAGAGATGCATAATTTAGCCATAGAAAGTATGAGTGCGGCACTGACAGTCCTCTGTGAAATGACTGAGGACTATGAGTGTTGCACTTGGATTCACAACACCAGCCTAGAAGTACCTGATTATTATAGGTTATAAAAGGACATAGGGAAGAAGTAAGAAGAGTACAGGAAAAGATTAGGACTTTTGCCCAAGACTGGTCCCCCTTTGGAGGCTGGGGAAGTTGGACAGGTCCCTTTAAGTGGGTTAAGGGTATGTTAGTTAACCTTGTGGCAATCTGTTTGTTGGGACTGTTTATCTATATAATGTTTAAAGTTTTAATGTGCATGATAGCCAGATGCAAGGACGCTGGGGATTCTCAGTATAAGACTTATCTAAAAAATAGGCCTAGGATTATTTACCATGAAACTCGGGCTAGAGGAGATTATGCCAGCGAATCAGTGTGAACAATGATTCGAAGAAGGGGTTAAAAGGATAGGCCTCTTGTGTCCAAAACACTTCCAACAGTGTCATCTCCATCTTTTAAAATGACCGTCCGATGAAAATCAACATTGCTCATTAATTATGTGAACATGCGGAATTTCCGCATTTTGCCACGTACCGCAATGCAGTGAATGAAGAGGGCATAGCCAACCTCATGTGACTGACAGCATAGAGATGCGAGCCCCAACACGGGAAGTTCAGGCAACTGGTGATCCAGAGATGGGGTAGGTTGTTCATTCACCTACCAATCGGCTTTGGAAAACAAAATTAGAAGGCTTTTGCACTTAGGTGGTCAATTATTATCCTTAAAAGCCCGACAGCATCATCATCAACTGAAAGGAACAATAAACACACCCTAAGCCCCCCCAAAACATCCCTATAATAAGTCAATCTATCTTTCCACCAACACATGGGGGCTTCTCAGCATTTGCCAAAAAACCTTTTAAACAAATAGTAAAAGAGCTATAATTACACCAAATACCTCCTCTGTGTTTGCTCCCCCATCTGCACTCACCTCACTCACCATATGGCTAGTGTATTATTCAATGACCATTTTGTTAAAGTTATGAAACAATGTAAGTCTTACATAGTTACTACGGTTGAAAAAAGACACATGTCCATCAAGTTCAACCAAGAGTGTTGGGGTAGGGGAAGTTATCTTTTATTTACTTACAAAGAGGGTGTCTCATTTATTTTATTGTGCTAATAAAATATATCTTTAAATAGTTTTTGGAGTTTTCTTTTCACTAACGTTCACTAGCGTTTTGAAAAATTTGCATGATTCATGAGGTGGGTGTGGTCAGTGTCATTTACTTACTTCATTGCAAATGAAAATGTCAACTTTGACCATCATTTTGGATTCTCAATGTAAATGTAATGTGTGTAAGAAGTATCTTCTATTGTCATACAGGACTTTATGGCGTCCATAGAGGAGCTTCCATCACTCACTGTCCCTCTATAGTGAATGCAGCCCCCTGACCTGTGAAAAAACATGTTACCCATGGTTCCCTAGAAAGCCCATGGGGTGGTGTCACCTAGCCTACCTGATTCCTGCAATGGGAGTAGCAGGTGAAGGTTATGAGATGGAAACCAGTCCTCGCCCCAAATACCCATTGAAGTCCCTGAATAGGGTAAAGAATAGTTTAGAAGGGGAGATTTTCCTGAAGAAAGACATGATATGGGCGTGGTTTCCATCCAGGACCGGCTGGGGTATATATATGATGAAGAGGCTGAATAATTATACCGGGCTAATGAACAAGGTAATGGCTAACAATGCTGACGACATAGAAAAGTTAAATCTGGAGCAGAAAGCACTCAGGACTAAGGTAGAGATGCATAATTTAGCCATAGAAAGTATGAGTGCGGCACTGACAGTCCTCTGTGAAATGACTGAGGACTATGAGTGTTGCACTTGGATTCACAACACCAGCCTAGAAGTACCTGATTATTATAGGTTATAAAAGGACATAGGGAAGAAGTAAGAAGAGTACAGGAAAAGATTAGGACTTTTGCCCAAGACTGGTCCCCCTTTGGAGGCTGGGGAAGTTGGACAGGTCCCTTTAAGTGGGTTAAGGGTATGTTAGTTAACCTTGTGGCAATCTGTTTGTTGGGACTGTTTATCTATATAATGTTTAAAGTTTTAATGTGCATGATAGCCAGATGCAAGGACGCTGGGGATTCTCAGTATAAGACTTATCTAAAAAATAGGCCTAGGATTATTTACCATGAAACTCGGGCTAGAGGAGATTATGCCAGCGAATCAGTGTGAACAATGATTCGAAGAAGGGGTTAAAAGGATAGGCCTCTTGGAATAAGACTTGAACGCTGTTGCTTTAGGAAAATTTAGCTATAAAAAAATATGCTTTAATTCTGTGTGAAATGCTGTTTTATATTCTATTCCTGCCACTGCTCACAGGATGCTCCTAATTGCAGTGTCCTTGTACAAGTTTTGTTTATGAAAGCTTTTCTCCTGGGATCGTTGCTGTATCAAGGAAATACTCCCTAAACTGTGGATGCCGAGGAGTACTTGGCCAAACCCATCAGTTATGTTTCCTATAGAAACAGGTGGTTTCTGTTCCCAGGTAAAAAATCTGAACTTAGTTCTTACCCCAACTCTTGCAAGGGTGGGGGCTAGCTCACTCCTTCTTCTCTGTATAAGTATCTCTGACAACACAATAAAGCTGAGAGATAGTATAACAACATTTGACTTGCTTTGTTTCATTGCTCGTTGTACACAAGGGGACCAGGATGTCTGGGGCCATAAACCTAGGGATAGAAACGATTACCCCAACACGAGCGCACCTCAGACTAGGGAAGTCTGGGACGCTGCCCACAAGCTTGTCATATAACTCAGCAGTTTGAGATCAATCGTCAATGTCCAATCTGATGGGTGTGCTTGGCTACGCCAGTGAAAAGGCTGCTTTGTTATTTTTATTAAACCAAGCCTCCGCTGTAGTAGTTGCATTGCCCAAGGTACTCCTGTTCCCAGGTAAAAAATCTTCTGAACTTAGTTCTTACCCCAACTCTTGCAAGGGTGGGGGCTAGCTCACTCCTTCTTCTCTGTATAAGTATCTCTGACAACACAATAAAGCTGAGAGACAGTATAACGACATTTGACTTGCTTTGTTTCATTGCTCGTTGTACACTCTCCGACTCGAGTCGTGGTTACGCTGACAAAGGACAATCACAAGGGGACCAGGATGTCTGGGGCCATAAACCCAGGGATAGAAACGATTACCCCAACATGAGCGCACCTCAGACTAGGGAAGTCTGGTACGCTGCCCGCAAGCTTGTCATATAACTCAGCAGTTTGAGATCAATCGTCAATGTCCAATCTGATGGGTGGGCTTGGCTACGGCAGTGAAAAGGCTGCTTTGTTATTTTTATTAAACCAAGCCTCCGCTGTAGTAGTTGCATTGCCCAAGGCACTCCAGGGAAAGGTTTTGGTCTGCTTTGATGTGTTGACCAAAATCATGTGGAGAAGCTTAAAGCTATATAATACCTTCTGTGCCTAACCGCTAAGTGTGCAACAGATTGAAGCTATGAGCAGAATAGTCACCTGGCCTACATGTCTGTTGCTCGGCATGGAGCATGATTCCTAATGAGGTCCCAGGATGAAGCACTGCAGGCTTCAGGGATGTTGGTCGGCTTCCTTATCTAAGATTGGTACCATCTAGGATTCAGCTGGTGTCTTGTGGTCATTCCTTATGCTGCATATGTGTGCTAAGGTCAGGGGGCTGCATTCACTATAGAGGGACAGTGAGTGATGGAAGCTCCTCTATGGACGCCATAAAGTCCTGTATGACAATAGAAGATACTTCTTACACACATTACATTTACATTGAGAATCCAAAATGATGGTCAAAGTTGACATTTTCATTTGCAATGAAGTAAGTAAATGACACTGACCACACCCACCTCATGAATCATGCAAATTTTTCAAAACGCTAGTGAACGTTAGTGAAAAGAAAACTCCAAAAACTATTTAAAGATATATTTTATTAGCACAATAAAATAAATGAGACACCCTCTTTGTAAGTAAATAAAAGATAACTTCCCCTACCCCAACACTCTTGGTTGAACTTGATGGACATGTGTCTTTTTTCAACCGTAGTAACTATGTAAGACTTACATTGTTTCATAACTTTAACAAAATGGTCATTGAATAATACACTAGCCATATGGTGAGTGAGGTGAGTGCAGATGGGGGAGCAAACACAGAGGAGGTATTTGGTGTAATTATAGCTCTTTTACTATTTGTTTAAAAGGTTTTTTGGCAAATGCTGAGAAGCCCCCATGTGTTGGTGGAAAGATAGATTGACTTATTATAGGGATGTTTTGGGGGGGCTTAGGGTGTGTTTATTGTTCCTTTCAATTGATGATGATGCTGTCGGGCTTTTAAGGATAATAATTGACCACCTAAGTGCAAAAGCCTTCTAATTTTGTTTTCCAAAGCCGATTGGTAGGTGAATGAACAACCTACCCCATCTCTGGATCACCAGTTGCCTGAACTTCCCGTGTTGGGGCTCGCATCTCTATGCTGTCAGTCACATGAGGTTGGCTATGCCCTCTTCATTCACTGCATTGCGGTACGTGGCAAAATGCGGAAATTCCGCATGTTCACATAATTAATGAGCAATGTTGATTTTCATCGGACGGTCATTTTAAAAGATGGAGATGACACTGTTGGAAGTGTTTTGGACATAAGAGGGGAGTAAAACCCTCATGGGTCGGCCCTGACGTCTAAAAGACTCCAGTGCCGACTGCTTGTCCAACTCTCGGGGCATCCCGATTTGGGCTAACTCGCTGTGCGAGACTCCAGAAATCACCTAAAAAAACTCACCATTCTAGGGGTTCCCACTGTGAGCCACCTGCAGCTTCATTTCCGGATCCTGTGTAGCTAATGCACACGCCAGTGCCCAGCCATTCAGACAGAGCGGGAGCGCACCTCAGACTAGAGAAGTCTGGGATGCTGTGCGAAACTTTGTCACGTCACTCAGCATTTTCAGATCAGACAATCATCAATATCCAATCTGATGGGTGGGCTTGGCTCGGGCAGTGAAAAGGCCATTTAGTTTTTATTTTTAAACCGAGCCACTGCTGTAGTAGTACCATTGCCCAGGGTACTCAAAGGGAAGGTTTTGGTCCACTTTAACGTGAGTGATCATGTAAAAGTGATTGGTGCTGCGGTAAGTGGAGAAGCTTAAAGCTATAAGTATATAGGTATATAATACCTTCTGTGCATAACCGCTAAGTGTACAACAGATTGAAGCTATGAGCAGAATTGTCACCTGGCCTACATGTCTGTTGCTGCTCGGCATGGCACATGATTCCTAATTAGGTTCCAGGATGAAGCACTGCAGGCTTCAGGGACATTGGTTGGCTTTCTTATCTAAAAGATTGGTACCATCTAGGGTTCAGCTAGTGTCTTGTGGCTATTCCCTATAGTGTACATGTGCGCTAAGGTCATGGGACTGCATTCACTATAGAGGGACAGTGAGTGATGTACCGTATTTTTCGCTCTATAAGACGCACCCAGGATTTAGAGGAGGAAAATAAGAAAAAACATATTCTAAACCAAATGTTATGCTAAAACATTCCCCCATCCCATTCCCCATATAGGCAATATGGCATTCTCCCCAACCCCCCAGAAAAAAATAGGTATACTTATATGAACTGTAAGTTACATCATGTACTGCCTCTCGGGTGGTGCGTGCGCAGGGCTTGAAGCAGAGTGGGGACAGCGAGTGCGAGACAGATGTAAGTATACTTTTTTGTTTACATTTGCCCAATAAGATGCACTGACATTTTCCCCCCACTTTTGGGGAAAAATAGTTTGTCTTATATGGTGTAAAATATGGTAAGCTCCTCAATGGACGCCCTAAAGTCCTGTATGACAATAGAAGATGCTTCTTACACACGTTACATTTACAATTACACTGAGAATCCAAAAGTTAACATTTTTGATTGCAGTCAAAGAAGTAAGCGAAGGGCACTGGCCACGCCCACCTCATGAATCATGCAAATTTTCAGTCCAAAAAATTATTCAAAGATATCTTTCATTAGCATAAAAAATTAGACACCCCATTTATACGATACATCTTGTCTCGTGATGATCCAAATAACTTTGCAAAAGAAATATAAAGTCACCTTATGGTGAGTGTGTTAAAAGGACTAATAGAACCTCCTTTTGAACCTCTAGAGGTATTCCAGAAAAATCGTTGTCAGTAAAATGTTGTTTTCTGTTAGCCATTACTTCTGCCAAAAGAGTGAGTGAACTGCAGGCCTTGTCTATGAAGGAGCCATATTGTTCAGTACTACTAGGCAAAGTCATACTTAGACCCAATCCATTGTTTTTATTGCCAAAGATAGTGACTTCCGCTAACAGGACGCAGGAGATAGTCCTTCTGACATTACCAATTAGTTAAGTTAGAAGAGCTCTGATCATTTATCTGGAAAGATCCAGAGATTGGTGAATAGCGGAACAGCTTTTATTAACTTTCAACGGAAAAAATAAAGGTTTAGCAGCTTCTAAGTCCACTATAGATGGATAAAACAGACCATTGCACAAGCCTATTCATCCAGGGCAGTCTCTCACCCAGTGGTGTCTGGCCATTCTACAAGAGCCATGTCAGCATCTTGGGCAGAGGGGACTGGCGCGTCTTTGGAAGAGATCTGCAAAGCAGCAATGTGGTCTTCACCCCACACCTTCCTCAAACAACAGACCGGTCATGCTGAAGTATTCTTAAAAAATCTGTTACCGGTAAGTCTAACGGGTTTTTATAAACACTGACGCTGTTGTTGCATAGCCCAAGGTACTCAAGGGAAGGATTTTGGTCCGCTTTAAAGTGTTGACCAAAATTTCATGCAAGTGAATGGTACTGCGGTAAGTTGAGAGGCTAAAGCCATATAATCTTCTGTGTCTAACCTGTGTGATACAATAATTATATGAGCGGAATTGTCACCTGGCCTACATGTCTTTTGCTGCTCAGCTTGGAGCATGATCCCTAATGAGGTCCCAGGATGAAGCACTGTGGTAAGTAATAAAAGAATTCAGAGATGTTGGTCGGCTTCGTTATCTAATAGTTTGGTACCATCTAGAGTTCAGCTGGTGTCTTGCGGCCATTGCCTATTGTGTAACATGTGCTAAGGTCATGGGATTACATTCACTATAGAGGGACAGTGAGCGATGGAAGCTCCTCTATGGACACCCTAATGTCCTGTATGACAATATAAGATGCTTCTTACACGCGTTACATTTATATTGAGAATCCAAAATGATGGTCAAAGTTAACATTTTTGTTTGCAATGAAGAAATTGAATGACACTGGCCACACCCACCTCATGAATCATGCAAATTTACAAGCCACTAATGTTTGCAAAATTTTTCTTAAAGAAAATTCCAAAAAGTATTTAAAAATATCTTTCATTAACATAATAAAAAATTAGACATCCACTTTGTAAGACTTATTTTGTTTCATAATGTAAAAAAAAAAAAAATTATTGTAGGCGAGACTCTCCATATAGTGAGTGAGGTGAGTGCAGATGGGGGAGGAAAAACAGAGGCGCTATTAGGTGTAATTATAGCTCTTTTACTATTTGTTTAAAAGTCTTTTTGGCAAATGCTGAGAAGCCCTCATGTACTGGTAGAAAGAAAGACTGACTTCTCATATGGATGTTTTTTGTGGTTTAGGTTGTGTGTTATTGTTTTTTTCAACTGATGATGATTCTGTCAGGCTTTTAATGATAACTGATCATCTAAGTGCAAAAGCCTTTGAATATTGTTTTCCAAAGCTGATTGGTTGTACTGAGGTGATGAACAACCTATCCAATCCCTGGATCACCAGTTGCCAGAACGTCCTGTGTTGGGGCTTGCATCCCTACGCTGTCAGTCACATGAGGCTGGCCACGCCCTCTTCATTTACTGCATTGCTGTACGTGGCAGAATGCGGAAGTACGCCGTATGTTCACATAATTAATGAGCAATGTTGAATTTCATCGGAGGGTCATTTTAAAAGTTGCAGATGACACTGTTGGAAGTGTTTTGGACATTAGAGGGGAGTAAAACCCTAGTGGGTTGACCCTGAAGTCTTAAAGACTCCAGTGTCGGCCGCTTGTCCACCCCGCGGGGCATCCCGATTTGGGATACCCCGCTGTGCGAGATTCCAGTAATCACCCAAAAACTCACCTTTTTTGAGCCACCCACAGCTTTATCTCTG
Source organism: Gastrophryne carolinensis (assembly GCA_027917425.1). NCBI lineage: Eukaryota > Metazoa > Chordata > Amphibia > Anura > Microhylidae > Gastrophryne > Gastrophryne carolinensis. The sequence continues at coordinate 482,216,687 of CM051237.1, read as the reverse complement.
GATCCTGTGTAGCTGAGGCACACGCCAGTGCCCAGCCATTCAGACAGAGCGGGAGCGCACCTCAGACTAGAGAAGTTTGGGACGCTGCCCACAAGTTTATCACATCACTCAGCAGTTTGAGATCAGACAATCGACAATATCCAATCTGATGGCTGGGCTTGGCTACAAGAGTGAAAAGACTGTTTTGTTATGTTTTTTAAACCGAGCCACCATTGTAGTAGTTACATTGCCCAAGGTAGTCAAGGAGAAGGTTTTGGCCCGCTTTGACCAAAATCACATGTAAGTGAATAGTGCTGCGGTAAGTGGAGAAGCTTAAAGCCATATAATACTCTCTGTGCCTAACCGCTAAGTGTGCAACAGATGTAAGATATGAGCAGAATAGTCACCTGGCCTACATGTCTTTTGCTGCTCAGCATGGCACATGATTCCTAATGAGGTCCCAGGATGAATCACTGCAGGTTTCAGGGAGGTTGGTCATCTTCCTTATCTAATAGTTTGCTTTGGTACTGAGGTAAGTTGAGAGGCTAAAGCCATATAATACCTTCTGTGACTAACCTCCAAGTGTGCAACAGATGTAAGATATGATCAGAATAGTCACCAGGCCTACATGTCTTTTGCTGCTCGGCATGGAGCATGATTCCTAATGAGGTCCCAGGATGAAGCACTGCGGTAAGTAATAAAAGAATTCAGGGACGTTGGTCGGCTTCGTTATCTAATAGTTTGGTACCATCTAGAGTTCCGCTGGTGTCTTGTGGCCATTGCCTGTTGTGTAACGCGTGCGCTAAGGTCATGGGATTACATTCCCTATAGAGGGACCGTGAGTGATGGAAGCTCCTCTATGGGCGCCCTAATGTCCTGTATGACAATAGAAGAGCGGGAGCGCACCTTAGACTAGAGAAGCCTGGGACGCTGTCTGAAACTTTGTCACATCACTCAGCAGTTTAAGATCAGACAATCAGCAATATCCAATGTGATGGGTGGGCTTGGCTACGGCATTTTTTTAAATCGAGCCACTGCTGTAGTAGTTTCATTGCCCAAGGTACTCAAGGGAAAGGTTTTGGTCAGCTTTGACATGTTGACCAAAATCATGTGAAAGTGTATGGTGCTGTGCTAAGTGGAGAAGCTAAAAGGAGCGCTATCGCGAAAAAATGGCCCAATGATAAAAATCCATATAAATATGATGGATGTTGGGAGGTGGGGTCACGTATACATCTGGCATCAAGATATATCCAGCCAGGCATGTTGTTTTAATTCTGATGGAAGGAAGAGAACATCTGGGGTGACAGGCTCTGCCACCTCTGATAGACTAAACCTGTTACCCCTGAAAACCACAAGCTTGGTGGGAGTTTTATTCAGTTCGGGTGTATGAGTGACATCTCCTCTCATTAGCCAATGTGTTTATATGGATTTTAAATATTACACAATTTTGCGATAGTGCTCCTTTAAAGCCATACAATACTTTCTGTGCCTAACCACTAAGTGTGCAACAGATTGAAGCTATGAGCAGAATAGTCACCTGGCCTACGTGTCTGTTGCTGCTCGGCATGACACATGATTCCTAATGAGGTCCCAGGATAAAGCACTGAAGGCTTGATTTGCTTCCTTATCCAAAAGATTGGTACCATCTAGGGTTCAGCCGGTGTCTTGTGGTCATTCCTTATGCTGCATATGTGCGCTAAGGTCATGGGATTACATTCTTTATAGAAGCACAGTAAGCAATGGAAGCTCCTCTATAGACACCCTAAAGTCCTGTATGACAATAGAAGATGCTTCTTACACACATTACATTTACACTTACAGTGAGAATCCTAAATTATAGTCAAAGCCAAAGTTAACATTTTTGTTTGCTGTCAATGAAGTAAGCGAAGGACACTGGCCACACCCACCTTATGAATCATGCAAATTTTCAAGCCGCTAATGTGTTCAAAAATTATTTTTTAAAAAAGAGCCCAAAAATTATCCAAGGATATCGTTCATTAGCATAAAAAAATGGACACCCTATTTAAGATACATCTTGTCTCATGTTGATCAAAATTTTTTTTAACTAAATAGAAAGTCACCGTATGATGAGTGAGGCGAGTGCAGATGGGGGAGGAAACACAGAGGAGATATTAGGTGTAATTATAGCTCTTTTACTATTTGTTTAAAAGGTTTTTTGGCAAATGCTGAGAAGCCCCCATGTGCTGTTATAAAGAATAGACAGAGTTTAGGTGTTTATAGATTTAAATTGTTAGGTTGACTGTGGTGTTATATGGTTTATGGTTTAATCTTCCAAAAATCAAATGGGTTTTTGTGTTTTCTTCTGTGCCAGGTATTGCTTGGTCTGCCAATCAGAAATCTTTGTGTTTCTGAGAATGTTGCGCTGTCTTGCTTCTCACATGTCAATCACACAGTGCTGTCTGTTCATTATTATGGAGGGGTGGGCCAGGCTCATCCTCCATTGCAATGAATGGATGGCGCAAAGTGACAGATGGGAGCTGCTGGGCCAAGAGTAAGAGCGACCACCCAATATACCAGCTGTACTCAACTGGCGGACCCCGGGCTGCATCCGGACCACAGGCACCAGTTTTTCAGACTCCTTTCTGTCTTTTTTGGTGTGGTGCCCTGCGTGCCGCTGCACAGGTTCCATTGCTCCGCTACTGTGACAGCACTTTTAATTCAGCACCTGCTTCAGTCCGAGTGCCCTTTCATCTGTGTGCACTCCATTTTAGTTCCCTCCTTGGAACACGCAGGCAGCTTTTTAGTTCCACCTGCGACGTCAAACCCCCATATTTATGTATGTATGTATGTATATGTTATGTGTGTGTGTGTGTGTTTGCTATGTATGATTGTTATGTGTATGTGAATGTTTGTGTGTATGTATAATTGAAGTGTTATTGGTGTGATGGTGGTGTTAGCTGATCCTAATTGCTATGAGGGTGGGGTGATGACACTGATTGTGGAGGGGGGATGTAAAGCTGACCATTATCAGGAAGAGGAGGCTGATCAATGCAGGGGGGAGAGGAGAATAAGGATGATAATTGTGGGCGGGGGGGGCTAACCATTTTGGTGGGATCTGACCACTGTGGTTAGGGGGAACAGGCTGGTCATTTTTGGGGACAGTAAAGCTGACCATTTGGGAGGATAGGGCTGAACCTTCACCTAACCCCATCTGCAGTCCACGGGATTCCCTGGTAACCATGTGGGGCAGTTCCAGCCTGAGAAGGATCAATTTGTGTTATGATGCTAAATGGGCAAACGCAGCGTAACACGCGTAACAATGAAAAAGGACCTCGGGGCTTAGTAAACAATAAACAATAGGGGGGAATCAATATTTTGACCAGAGGGTTGTGGGTTTGATTCCTGACTGGGACATGACTTGAAGTGCTCTTAACCCCCCAAATGCTCCCCAGGCGCAATGGTTTTAGGTGATTGGAGAAAACGGGGAACTTGCTGCCTGGTGATGTCACCTTGCTGGGAAAAAATGATCATTACCAATGGGAAAACTCTTAGTGCTCTACACATTAATGGGTAACATGGAAACAGACCCCCAGTAGGGGCAAATATTGGGACTGGTCTCTCGGGTACCCTTGTCGTTGGGTAAGGTGATCTGATCTCGGGATATGGAGGGTTTTACCTCCTCTGCTAGCTCTTGCTGAGATACTCATCCCCTAAATTACCTGACTTACAGCTTCTGCCATGTCTTCTACTATTGGGTCATCCTCACTCTCCTCTTCTGGTTTTTGCCAGTAAGTAAGTCGGGCAGTAGGTAAGTCGGGTACTTCCCCAGTGTACTTGATCATATGACTATAATAATCACATGGTATACATGTCTGTTGCTGCTCAGCATGGCACCATGTGGCACCAGTCCTGGATCACAGATGAGGTATGTATAATCGGTGACTGGTGCGGTTTCCAATTACAGGGAGGGTTAATTAACTGGACCTAACATCTTGCAGGCCCTAGGTCTGATTTTCACCCGCTTTAATTTTATTGGCCACGCTCACCTCATAAATCATGCAAATTCTCAACACACTAATGGCTTTCAAGAATAGTCGAAAAACGATTCAAATTCATTGATAATGCCTCGGTTTTATGAGACAAATTAGGGAACACATTGCAAGATGCATTTCTTCAAAGAAAAATTGCGATTGAGATCGAAAATTAGACACGCCACATGGTGAGTGAGGTGAGTGCAGATGGGGGAGGAAACACAGTGGAGGGGTAAGTTTAATTATAGTTCTTTTATTATTTGTTTAGAAGGCTTTTTAGCAAATGCTGAGAAGCCCCCCAAGTAATGGTGATAGGATAGACTGACTCATAGTGGTATTAGGGATCTTTCTTGGGCTTCTAAGGGGCTAAACATCCAAATACAAGTACTAAAGAGTACTTACCGCTTGTCTTCTGTGTAGTCCTACTGCAGCCATCACTTGAATATCTGCATTGGGACTCTCCTCTGTCATGAATCACAGGAGGGCTGCCACGCCCTCTTCATTCACTGCATTGCAGCACATGGTAAAACATGGAAGTACACTGTATGTTCACATAATTAAAGTGTAATGTTGATTTGCTTTGGATGGTTGTTTCAAAATTTGAGGATGACACTGTAGGTGTTTGTGTTTTTTGGACATTAAAGGGGAGTAAAACCCTTGTGTGCTGCTTGCCTACCCCCCTGGGGCATCCCAATTTCAGCTACCCAGCTCTGTGAGCCCCCCCCCAGTGATCACCCAAAAAACATATCTACCCCGGGGCTCCCACTGCACACTCTACCGCCCAGCCATTGCAGATATGCCGGGGGGCCAGAGTACATCTCAGACCAGAGCGAAGTCGGAGATGCAGCCTGAAAGTTTGTCACGTCTATCAGCAGTTTGGGATCAGCCAATCAGCAGTCTCAAATATGTGGCCGTGGCTACAGTGGTGAAAAAAAAAGCTGTTATTCCAAATCATACTTCAGAATGACCACACGGGGAGGCCAAAAAGAGAGTAACTAAGAAGAACAGAAAAGAAGGATCCCTGGCGACTTCCAGACCTTTCGAACATCATTCATCAGGGCGTCGTTCTGAATTCGAATCCGTCAAAGCTTCAACTGACAGCATGGATCTTGAAGGGACCATCCTAGGAAGTAAGTCTAGAGTGATTGAAACTCTTCTGGCCAGTCGAAAATTAACCACTAGGCGAATCTATGAAAAGGTATGGAAACTTTTTTTTTATTTTTGTGAAGCTGAAGAAAATGGAGACAGCCACAGTCCTGGAATTCCCGCAGGAAGCTTTCGAGAAGGGACTAGCAGTAAGAACGCTAAAGACTCAGACTTCAGCCCTATCAGTATTAGACCTGCACCATTTAAGGGGTTTCCTTTTTTGGAAGAGATCTGCAAGGCAGCAATGTGGTCATCACCCCACACCTTCCTCAAACAAAAGACTGGTCATGCGGAAGTATCTTGAAAAATCCGTTACCGGTAAGTCGAACAGGGTTTTTTTTACACTGTGCCACTGATGCTGTAGTTACATTGCCCAAAGAACTCAAGGGGAGGATTTTAGTCCGCTTTAAAGTGTTGACCCAAATCACATGCAAGTGAGTGGTACTGCAGTTGAAAGGCTAAAGCCATAGAATCCCTTCTGTTTCTAACCTCTAAGTGAGCGATACAATAATTATATGGGCGGAATTGTCACCTGGCCTACATGTCTTTTGCTGCTCGGCATGGAGCATGATTCCTAATGAGGTCCCAGGATGAAGCACTGTGGTAAGTAATAAAAGAATTCAGGGACATTGGTCAGCTTCCTTATATAATAGTTTGGTACCATCTAGAGTTCAGCTGGTGTTTCATGGCCATTTTCTATTATGTAACACATGTGCTAAGGTCATGGGATTACATTCACTATAGAGGGACAGTGAGCGATGGAAGCTTCTCTATATACGCCCTAAAGTCCTGTATGACAATAGAAGATGCTTCTTACACACATTACATTTCCATTGAGAATCCAAAATGATGGTCAAAGCAAGCGAATAACATTGGCCACACCCACCTCATGAATCATGCAAATTTACAAGCCACGAATGAGTTCGAAAAATATTTCTTAAAGTGGACCAACACCCAGGATTTTAACTATCCTGGGTTTTGGTACACTTCGGTGGGGCACCCCGATCGGGGGTGCCCGCTGTGTGAAACCCCCCAGAAAATCCCAAAAACTCACCTGTCCCCGCTCCAACTTGACCGCTGCAGCCAATCCCCGCCGACGGACAAGCGAGCGCGCCCGCTGCCGCGCGTCACTCTTACAGGGAGCGCGCCCGCGCTGGCCATTCACAAACGCCCGATCGGGGTGCCCCGCAGGCCCGATGCTGAGCGGCCCGGGAATCTATAGCATCGGGTGTTGGTCCACTTTAAAGAAAATTCCAAAAAGTATTTAAATATTTATTTCAGTAACATAATAAAAAATTAGACACCCCCTTTGTAAGACTTATTTTGTTTCACAAAGTTAAAAGCAAAGTTAGTGGATGAAAGACTCTCCATATGGTAAGTGAGGTGAGTGCAGATGGGGGAGAAAACACAGAGGAGAAATAAGGTGTAATTATAGCTCTTTTACTATTTGTTTATAAGGTTTTTTTGGCAAATGCTGAGAAGCCCCCCATGTTCTAGTGGAAAGAAAGACTGACTTATTATAGGGATGTTTTGGGGGGTTTAGGTTGTGTGTTATTGTTCCTTTCAATTGGTGAGGATGCTGTTGGGCTTTTAAAGTGGACCAACACCCGATACTGATCAGCCTGGGATTCTATAAGATTCCCGGGCTGATCAGCATCGGGGGTGCCTCGCTGTGTGAAAGCCCCGAAATCCCTACCTGCTCCTCGATCCAGCGGCGCATGCTCGAGCCGCCGCTCGCCCGTCCCTTTAGCAGGGCACGCACCCGCACCAGCTGTTTGTGAATGGCCGCCGCGGGCGCGCTCCCTGTAAGAGTGACGCGCGGATTGGCTGCAGCAGTCACGTGGGAACGGGGACAGGTGAGTTTTTGGGGCTTTCTGGGGGGTTTCACACCCGATCGGGGTGCCCCACCGAAGCGGACCAAAACCCAGGATAGTCAAAATCCTGGGTGTTGGTCCACTTTAATGATAATACTTGGTCACCTAAGTGCAAAAGCTTTCTAATTTTGTTTTCCAAAGCTGATTGGTTCTATTGAAGTGATGAGCAACCCCCCCCCCAATCCCTAGATCACAAGTTGCCTGAACTTCCTGTGTTGGGACTCGCACCCCTCCGTTGTCAGTCACAGGAGGGTGGCCACGCCCGAAGTACGTCATATGTTCACATAATTAATGAGCAATGTTGATTTTCATCGGGCAGTCATTTTAAAAGTTGGAGATGGCACTGTTGGAAGTGTTTTGGACATTTGAGGGGAGTAAAACACTTGTGGGTCAACCCTGAAGTCTAAAAGACTGCAGTGTCAGGCGCTTGAAGTCCCCCCGTGGCATCCCGATTTGGGTTACGCTGCTGTGCGAGACCTCAGTAATCACCCAAAAAAACTCACCTTTCTTAAGCCACCAGCAGCTTCATCTCTGGATCCTGCGTAGCTGAGGCACACGCCAGTGCCCAGCCATTTAGACAGGGCGGGAGCACACCTCAGACTAGTGAAGTCTGGGATGCTGCCCACAAGTTTATCGTCAATATTGAATCTGAGGGGACGGTTTGGCTACGGCAGTGAAAAGGCTGTTTTGTTATGTTTTATAAACCGAGCCACCGCTGTAGTAGTTGCATTGCCCAAGTTACTCAAGGGGAAAGTTTTGGTCCACTTTGACCAAAATCACGTGAAAGTGAATGGTGCTGCGGTAAGTGGAGAAGGTTAAAGCTATATAATACCTTCTGTGCCTAACCGCTAAGTGTGCAACAGATTGAAGCTATGAGCAGAATAGTCACCTGGCCTACATGTCTGCTGCTGCTCTGCATGGCACACGATTCCTAATGAGGTCCCAGGATGAAGCACTGCAGGCATCAGGGACGTTGATCGGCTTCCTTATCTAAGATTGGTGCCATATAGGGTTCAGCTGGTGTCTTGTGGTCATTCCCTATGCTGCACATGTGCGCTAAGGTCATGGGATTACATTCACTATAGAAGAACACTGAGTGATGGAAGCTCCTCTATGGACACCCTAAAGTCCTGTATGACAATAGAAGATGCGTCATACACACATTACATTTGCACTTACACTGAGAATCCAAAATGATGGTCAAAGCCAAAGTTAACATTTTTGATTGTGGTCAATGAAGTTAGCGAAGGATGCTGGCCACACCCACTTCATGCATAATGCGCTAGTGGGTTTAAAAATTATTTCTTAAAGAAAAGTCCAAAAATTATTAAAATATATCTTTCATTAGCATAAAAAATTAGACACCCCATTTATAAGATACATCTTGTCTCATAATGATCCAAATAACTTTTTAAAAGAAATATAAAGTCACCACATGGTGAGTGAGGTGAGTGTAGATGGGGAAGGAAACACAGAGGCAGTAATAGGTGTAGTTGTAGCTCTTTTTATTATTCTGTTAAAAATGTTTTTTTTTGTAAATTTTGAAAAGTCCCTATGTGCTGGGGATATGATAGACTGACTCTATGATTTTGCTAGTTTGTCTTTTGGACTTTTAAGATTCAAATGCCCAAATTCAAAGACTAAAGAGTTCTCACTGCTTGTTTTATGTATGGTCCTACTGCAGTGATCAGCGAGCAAACCACCTGAACATCTGCACTGGGGCTTGCTCTCCTTCACCATGAGTGACAGTAAGGTGGCCGCACCCTCATCACTCACTGCAATGCAGTACTTGGCAAAACATGGAAGTACACTGTATGTTCACATACTTGGGCCTTGTTTCAATAAATGGAGAAAAAAAATTCTATTTATGAGAAAAAAGCCTGAGAATGTCACTGTTACTGAATCACTAGATAAAAAGACAACGAAAGTCAATGGCAGCTTTTACTACAGTGTAGAAAGGAGTGAACAGCTCTCTACTTTTCTTAGGAGTAAAAAAGTGCCATTGACTTTCATTGTGTTCTTAGCTGGTGATTCAGCAACAGTGAAATTCTCAGGCTTTTTTCTCATGAATTGAATCTTTTACTACCATTTTTTTCTACCTTTTTTATATCGAGGCCAGAATGTGTAATGTTGACTTTCATTGTATGGTTGTTTTAAAAGTTGAGGATGACACTGTGGGTGTTTTTTGGACACTAAAGGGGAGTAAAACCCTTGCGGGCTGCTTGCCTACCCCCTGGGGCATCCCAATTTCAGCTGCATGGCTCTGTGAGACCCCAGTGATCACCCAAAAAACATACCTTCCCTGGGGTTCCCACTGCACACTCTAGCTCCCAGCCATTGCAGATTGGCCGGGGGGGCAACAGTACATCTCAGACCAGAGGGAAGTCGGAGATGCAGCCTGAAAAATTGTGACATCTATCAGCAGTTCGGGATTAGCCAATTGGCAGTATCAAATCTGTGGGTGTGGCTACAGTGGTGAAAAATAAAAGCTGTTTGTTTTTCCAAATCATACTTCAGCATGACCACACGGAGAGGACAAAAAATGCGTGGTTCAAGGAAATAAGAAGAATGGTAAAGAAGGGTTCCTGGCGACTTCCAGACCTTTCGAACATCATTCATCAGGGTGTTGTTCTTCATTGGAATACGTTAAAGCTTCACCTGATAGCATGGAGCTTGAAGGGGCCATCCTAAGAAGTAAGTTCATCTAAAAGTGATTGAACCTTTTTTGGCCAGTCCAAAATTAACCACTAGGCGAATTTACGAAAAGGTATGGAAACATTTTTCTTCTTTTTGTGAAGTTAACAAGTTAAAGAAAAAGGAGACAGCCACAGTCCTGGAATTCCTGCAGGAAGGTTTTGAGAAGGAACTAGCTGTAAGTACATTAAAGATTCAGACTTGTGCGCTATCAGTTTTCCTCAAACAAGAGTTGAGTCATGATGAACTAATCAATTGTATTTTTTTTCAGGTCAGTTGGTCACTAAAGACTGGAAACATTTAAGAGGTTTTCTACCTGGGATTTGTCAATTGTGTTAAAAGGACTAATAGAACTGCCTTTTTAACCTCTGGAGGAAGTTCCAGAGAAATAATTGTCACTAAAATTTTGTTTTCTGTTAGCCATTACCTCTGCCAGAAGAGTGAGCGATCTGCAGGTCTTGTCTATGAAGGAGCCATATTGTTCAGTACTACTAGGCAAAGTCATACTTAGACCCAATCCATTGTGTTTGCCAAAGATAGTGACTTCCGCTAACAGAACACAGGAGATTACCAATTAGGAGCAGACAAGGAAGAGGATCTCTCGCTGCTGGATGTTAGAAGAGCTTTGATCATTTATTTGGAAAGATCCAGAGATTGGCGAATAGTGGAACAACTTTTAGTAACTTTCAGCAGAAAAAATAAAGGCTTAGCAGCCACTATAGCCATATGGATAAAACAGACTATTGCACAAGCCTATTAATGCAGGAAAGTCTCTCCCCCAGACGTGTCTGGCCATTCTACAAGAGCCATGTCAGCATCCTGGGCAGAGGGGACTGGCGCCTCTTTGGAAGAGATCTGCAAAGCAGCAATGTGGTCTTCACCCCACATCTTCCTCAAACAATAGACTGGGCATGCTGAAGCATTCTTTAAAAAATCCTTTACCGGTAAGTCTAAAGGGTTTTTTTTAAACCGCACCTCTGACGCTGTTGTTGCATAGCCCAAGGTACTCAAGGGAAGGATTGGTCCGCTTTAAAGTGTTGACCAACATCACATGCAAGTGAATGGTACTGAGGTAAGTTGAGAGGCTAAAGCCATATAATCTTCTGTGTCTAACCTGTGTGATACAATAATTATATGAGCGGAATTGTCACCTGGCCTACATGTCTTTTGCTGCTCAGCTTGGAGCATGATCCCTAATGAGGTCCCAGGATGAAGCACTGATGTTGGTCGGCTTCCTTATTTAATAGTTTGGTACCATCTAGAGTTCAGCTGGTGTCTTGCGGCCATTGCCTATTGTGTAACGTGTGCTAAGGTCATGGGATTACATTCACTATAGAGGGACAGTGAGCGATGGAAGCTCCTCTATGGACGCCCTAAAGTCCTGTATGACAATATAAAATGCTTCTTACACACGTTACATTTCTATTGAGAATCCAAAATGATGGTCAAAGTTAACATTTTTGTTTGCAATGAAGAAATCGAATGACACTGGCCACACCCACCTCATGAATCATGCAAATTTACAAGCCGCTAATGTTTGCAAAATTTTTCTTAAAGAAAATTCCAAAAAGTATTTAAAAATATCTTTCATTAACATAATAAAAATTAGACACACGCTTTGTAAGACTTATTTTGTTTCATAATGTTAAAAAAAAATTAATTGGAGGCGAGACTCTCCACATGGTGAGTGAGGTGAGTGCAGATGGGGGAGGAAACACAGAGGTGGTGTTAGGTGTAATTATAGCTCTTTTACTATTTGTTTAAAAGGCTTTTTGGCAAATGCTGAGAAGCCCCCCATGGACTGGTGGAATGAAAGGCTGACTTACTATATGACTGCTTTTATTTAGGTTGTACCCCATCTCTGGGTCACCAGTTGCCTGAACTTCCCGTGTTGGCGCTCGCATCTCTACGCTGTCAGTCACATGAGGTTGGCCACGCCCTCTTCATTCACTGCATTGTGGTACGTGGCAAAATGCGGAAGTATGCCGTATGTTCACATAATTAATGAGCAATGTTGATTTTCATCAGAGGGTCATTTTAAAAGTTGCAGATGACACTGTTGGAAATGTTTTGGACATTAAAGGGGAGTAAAACCCTAGAGGTTTGACCCTGAAGTCTAAAAGACTCCAATGTCGGCCGCTTGTCCACCCCGCGGGGCATCCCTATTTGGGCTACCCCGCTGTGCGAGACTCCAGTAATCACCCAAAAAACTCACCTTTTTTGAGCCACCCACAGCTTCATCTCTGGATCCTGTGTAGCTGAGGCACACGCCAGTGCCCAGCCATGCAGACAGAGCGGGAGTGCACCTCAGACTAGAGAAGTCTGGGACGCTGCCCACAAGTTTATCACAACACTCAGCAGTTTGAGATCAGACAATCGACAATATCCAATCTGATGGCTGGGCTTGGCTACAAGAGTGAAAAGACTGTTTTGTTATGTTTTTTAAACCGAGCCACCATTGTAGTAGTTGCATTGCCCAAGGTAGTCAAGGAGAAGGTTTTGGCCCACTTTGACCAAAATCACATGTAAGTGAATAGTGCTGCGGTAAGTGGAGAAGCTTAAAGCCATATAATACTCTCTGTGCCTAACCGCTAAGTGTGCAACAGATGTAAGATATGAGCAGAAAAGTCACCTGGCCTACATGTCTTTTGCTGCTCAGCATGGCACATGATTCCTAATGAGGTCCCAGGATGAATCACTGCAGGTTTCAGGGATGTTGGTCATCTTCCTTATCTAATAGTTTGCTTTGGTACTGTGGTAAGTTGAGAGGCTAAAGCCATATAATACCTTCTGTGACTAACCTCCAAGTGTGCAACAGATGTAAGATATGAGCAGAATAGTCACCAGGCCTGCATGTCTTTTGCTGCTCGGCATGGAGCATGATTCCTAATGAGGTCCCAGGATGAAGCACTGCGGTAAGTAATAAAAGAATTCAGGGACGTTGGTCGGCTTCGTTATCTAATAGTTTGGTACCATCTAGAGTTCAGCTGGTGTCTTGTGGCCATTGCCTGTTGTGTAACGCGTGCGCTAAGGTCATGGGATTACATTCCCTATAGAGGGACCGTGAGTGATGGAAGCTCCTCTATGGGCGCCCTAATGTCCTGTATGACAATAGAAGAGCGGGAGCGCACCTTAGACTAGAGAAGCCTGGGACGCTGTCTGAAACTTTGTCACATCACTCAGCAGTTTAAGATCAGACAATCAGCAATATCCAATGTGATGGGTGGGCTTGGCTACGGCATTTTTTTAAATCGAGCCACTGCTGTAGTAGTTTCATTGCCCAAGGTACTCAAGGGAAAAGTTTTGGTCAGCTTTGACATGTTGACCAAAATCATGTGAAAGTGTATGGTGCTGTGCTAAGTGGAGAAGCTAAAAGGAGCGCTATCGCGAAAAAATAGCCCCATGATAAAAATCCATATAAATATGATGGATGTCGGGAGGTGGGGTCACGTATACATCTGGCATCAAGATATATCCAGCCAGGCATGTTGTTTTAATTTTGATGGAAGGAAGAGAACATCTGAGGTGACAGGCTCTGTTACCTTTGATAGACTACACCTGTCACCCCTGGATTTTATTCCTACCAGGAGAAGAAAACCACAAGCTTGGTGGGAGTTTTATTCAGTTCGGGTGTATGAGTGACCCCTCCTCTCATTAGCCAACGTATTTATATGGATTTTGAATATTACACAATTTTGAGATAGTGCTCCTTTAAAGCCATATAATACTTTCTGTGCCTAACCGCTAAGTGTGCAACAGATTGAAGCTATGAGCAGAATAGTCACCTGGCCTACATGTTTGTTGCTGCTCGGCATGACACATGATTCCTAATGAGGTCCCAGGATAAAGCACTAAAAGCTTTGGGGACCTTGATCGGCTTCCTTATCCAAAAGATTGGTACCATCCAGGATTCAGCTGGTGTCTTGTGGTCATTCCTTATGCTGCATATGTGCGCTAAGGTCACGGGATTATATTCTTTATAGAGGAACCATAAGCAATGGAAGCTCCTCTATGGACGCCGTAAAGTCCTGTATGACAATAGAAGATGCTTCTTACACACATTACATTTACACTTACAGTGAGAATCCTAAATTATAGTCAAAGCCAAAGTTAACATTTTTGTTTGCTGTCAATGAAGTAAGCGAAAGACACTGGCCACACCCACCTCATGAATCATGCAAATTTTCAAGCCGCTAATGTGTTCAAAAATTATTTTTTAAAAAAGAGCCTCAAAATTATCCAAGGATATCGCTCATTAGCATAAAAAATGGACACCCTATTTAAGATACATCTTGTCACATGTTGATCAAATTTTTTTTAAACTAAATAGAAAGTCACCGTATGATGAGTGAGGTGAGTGCAGATGGGGGAGGAAACACAGAGGAGATATTAGGTGTAATTATAGCTCTTTTACTATTTGTTTAAAAGGTTTTTTGGCAAATGCTGAGAAGCCCCCATGTGCTGTTATAAAGAATAGACAGAGTTTAGGCTGTGTTTATAGATTTAAATTGTTAGGTTGACTGTGGTGTTATATGGTTCATGGTTTAATCTTCCAAAAATCAAATGGGTTTTTGTATTTTCTTCTGTGCCAGGTATTGCTGGGTCTGCCAATCAGAAATTTTTGTGTTTCTGAGAATGTTGCGCTGTCTTGTTCCTCACATGTCAATCACACAGCGCTGTCTGTTCATTATTATGGAGGGGTGGTCCAGGCTCATCCTCCATTGCAATGAATGGATGGCGCAAAGTGACAGATGGGAGCTGCTGGGCCAAGACTAAGAGCGACCACCCAATATACCAGCTGTACTCAACTGGCGGACCCCGGGCTGCATCCGGACCACAGGCACCAGTTTTTCAGACTCCTTTCTGTCCTTTTTGGTGTGGTGCCCTGCGTGCCGCTGCACGGGTTCCATTGCTCCGCTACTGTGACAGCACTTTTAATTCAGCACCTGCTTCCGTCCGAGTGCCCTTTCATCTGTGTGCACTCCATTTTAGTTCCCTCCTTGGAACACACAGGCAGCTTTTTAGTTCCACCTGCGACGTCAACCCCCCATATTTATGTATGTTATGTGTGTGTGTTTGCTATGTATGATTGTTATGTGTATGTGAATGGTTTGTGTGTATGTATAATTGAAGTGTTATTGGTGTGATGGTGGTGTTAGCTGATCCTAATTGCTATGAGGGTGGGGTGATGACACTGATTGTGGAGGGGGGATGTAAAGCTGACCATTATCAGGAAGAGGAGGCTGATCAATGCAGGGGGGAGAGGAGAATAAGGATGATAATTGCGGGCTAACCATTTTGGTGAGATCTGACCACTGTGGTTAGGGGGAACAGGCTGGTCATTGTTGGGGACAGTAAAGCTGACCATTTGGGAGGATAGGGCTGAACCTTCACCTAACCCCATCTGCAGTCCACGGGATTCCCTGGTAACCATGTGGGGCAGTTCCAGCCTGAGAAGGATCAATTTGTGTTATGATGCTAAATGGGCAAACGCAGCGTAACACGCGTAACAACGCGCAACAAATACCCTTGTCGTTGGGTAAGGTGATCTGATCTCGGGGTATGGAGGGTTTTTACCTCCTCTGCTAGCTCTTGCTGAGATACTCATCCCCTAAATTACCCGACTCACAGCTTCTGCCATGTGTTCTACTATTGGGTCATCTTCACTCTCCTCTTCTGGAGGATCACTGGGTTGCCAATTGTTCCGTTTTTGCCAGTAGGTAAGTCGGGTACTTCCCCAGTGTACTTGATCATATGACTGCACAAACACACGGGGAGAGGACCACACCTCCCACAGAGTGTTATAGACAGAATGGCACCAACCCACTAATATGTAAAAATTCACAATTTATTGCATAATGAGCTACAAGTTAAAAACACAAATACACAATAACATTACATACATAAAACACCACCAGGGGGCGCCAAAGGTCCTAGATATGATACATAGTGAATGAATTCATTCCCAAGAAATATATACAAACTAAGTACATTATAAGTAATCTCTCTTACCACACAATAAAATGTGCAAAGTGCAATATAAGTGCAAAGTGCAAATAATAAACCAATATAATAGTATTTAGAAAGTGCAAGTCATTAATTAATTATAAAATCATCTACCAAAAACGATCCCAGCCAAGTGGTGCAGCTGGGTGGGCACAAGAGTAAGAGACAGTGGATGTGCAAACCGACCAAGGGCGCCCCCACAAACCGTCGCCATATGACTGTAATAATCACATGGTATACATGTCTGTTGCTGCTCAGCATGGCGCATGATCCAGTCCTGGATCACAGATGAGGTATGTATAATCGGTGACTGGTGCGGTTTCCAATTACAGGGAGGGTTAATTAACTGGATCTAACATCTCGCAGGCCCTAGGTCTGATTTTCACCCGCTTTAATTTTATTGGCCACGCTCACCTCATAAATCATGCAAATTCTCAACACACTAATGGCTTTCAAGAATAGTCGAAAAACGATTCAAATTCATGGATAATGCCTCGGTTTTATGAGACAAATTAGGGAACACATTGCAAGATGCATTTCTTCAAAGAAAAATTGCGATTGAGTTACTTGAATCGAAAATTTGACACGCCACGTGGTGAGTGAGGTGAGTGCAGATGGGGGAGGAAACACAGTGGAGGGGTTTGGTGTAATTGTAGTTCTTTTACTATTTGTTTAGAAGGTAATTAATTAAAGTAAATGCTGAGATGCCCCCCAAATAATGATGATAGGATAGATTGACTCATAGTGATATTAGGCATCTTTCTTGGGTTTTTAAGGGGCTAAACATCCAAATACAAGTATTAAAGAGTACTCACTGCTTGTCTTCTGTGTAGTCCTACTGCAGCCATCACCTGAACATTTGCATTGGGACTCTCCTCTGTCATGAATCACAGGGGGGCTGCCACGCCCTCTTCATTCACTGCATTGCAGCACATGGTAAAAAATGGAAGTACACTGTATGTTCACATAATTAAAGTGTAATGTTGATTTGCTTTGGATGGTTGTTTCAAAATTTGAGGATGACACTGTAGGTGTTTGTGTTTTTTGGACATTAAAGGGGAGTAAAACCCTTGTGTGCTGCTTTCCTACCCCCCTTGGGCATCCCAATTTCAGCTACCCAGCTCTGTGAGCCCCCCAGTGATCACCCAAAAAACATACCTACCCCGGTGCTCCCACTGCACACTCTACCGCCCAGCCATTGCAGATATGCCGGGGAGCCAGAGCACATCTCAGACCAGAGCGAAGTCGGAGATGCAGCCTGAAAGTTTGTCACATCTATCAGCAGTTTGGGATCAGCCAATCAGCAGTCTCAAATCTGTGGCCGTGGCTACAGTGGTGAAAAAAAAAAGCTGCTTGTTATTCCAAATCATACTTCAGCATGACCACACGGGGAGGCCAAAAAGAGAGTAACTAAGAAGAACAGTAAAGAGGGATCCCTGGCGACTTCCAGACCTTTCGAACATCATTCATCAGGGCGTCGTTCTGAATTTGAATCCGTCAAAGCTTCAACTGGCAGCATGGATCTTGAAGGGACCATCCTAGGAAGTAAGTCTAGAGTGATTGAAACTCTTCTGGCCAGTCGAAAATTAACCACTAGGCGAATCTATGAAAAGGTATGGAAACTTTTTTTTTCTTTTTGTGAAGCTGAAGAAAATGGAGACAGCCACAGTCCTGGAATTCCCGCAGGAAGCTTTCGAGAAGGGACTAGCAGTAAGAACGCTAAAGACTCAGACTTCAGCCCTATCAGTATTAGACCTGCACCATTTAAGGGGTTTCCTTTTTTGGAAGAGATCTGCAAGGCAGCAATGTGGTCATCACCCCACACCTTCCTCAAACAAAAGACTGGTCATGCGGAAGTATCTTGAAAAATCCGTTACCGGTAAGTCGAACTGGGTTTTTTTAAACTGTGCCACTGATGCTGTAGTTACATTGCCCAAAGTACTCAAGGGGAGGATTTTAGTCCGCTTTAAAGTGTTGACCAAAATCACATGCAAGTGAGTGGTACTGCAGTTGAAAGGCTAAAGCCATATAATCCCTTCTGTTTCTAACCTCTAAGTGAGCGATACAATAATTATATGGGCGGAATTGTCACCTGGCCTACATGTCTTTTGCTGCTCGGCATGGAGCATGATTCTTAATGAGGTCCCAGGATGAAGCACTGTGGTAAGTAATAAAAGAATTCAGGGACATTGGTCAGCTTCCTCATATAATAGTTTGGTACCATCTAGAGTTCAGCTGGTGTTTCATGGCCATTTTCTATTATGTAACACGTGTGCTAAGGTCATGGGATTACATTCACTATAGAGGGACAGTGAGTGATGGAAGCTTCTCTATATATGCCCTAAAGTCCTGTATGACAATAGAAGACGCTTCTTACACACATTACATTTACATTGAGAATCCAAAATGATGGTCAAAGTTAACATTTTTGTCTGCAATGAAGCAAGCGAATAACATTGGCCACACCCACCTCATGAATCATGCAAATTTACAAGCCACGAATGAGTTAGAAAAATATTTCTTAAAGTGGACCAACACCCAGGATTTTAACTATCCTGGGTTTTGGTACACTTCGGTGGGGCACCCCGATCGGGGGTGCCCGCTGTGTGAAACCCCCCAGAAAGCCCCAAAAACTCACCTGTCCCCGCTCCCACGTGACCGCTGCAGCCAATCCCCGCCGACGGACAAGCGAGCACGCCCGCCGCCGCGCGTCACTCTTACAGGGAGCGCGCCCGCCATTCACAAATGGCCGGCGCGGGTGCGCGCCCTGCTAGAGGGATGCGCGAGCGGCAGCGGCGGCTCGTGCATGCGCCAGTGGATCGAGTAGCAGGTAGAAGTTTCGGGGCTTTCTGGCGGGTTTCAAACAGGCCCGATGCTGATCGGCCCGGGAATCTATAGCATCGGGTGTTGGTCCACTTTAAAGAAAATTCCAAAAAGTATTTAAATATTTATTTCAGTAGCATAATAAAAAATTTGACACCCCCTTTGTAAGACTTATTTTGTTTCACAATGTTAAAAGCAAAGTTAGTGGATGAAAGACTCTCCATATGGTAAGTGAGGTGAGTGCAGATGGGGGAGAAAACACAGAGGAGATATAAGGTGTAATTATAGCTCTTTTACTATTTGTTTAAAAGGGTTTTTTGGCAAATGCTGAGAAGCCCCCCATGTTCTAGTGGAAAGAAAGACTGACTTATTATAGGGATGTTTTGGGGGGTTTAGGTTGTGTGTTATTGTTCCTTTCAATAGGTGAGGATGCTGTTGGGCTTTTAAAGTGGACCAACACCCGATACTGATCAGCCTGGGAATCTATAAGATTCCCGGGCTGATCAGCATCGGGCGTGCCCCGCTGTGTGAAAGCCCCGAAATCCCTACCTGCTCCTCGATCCAGCGCCGCGAGCCCGTCCCTTTAGCAGGGCGTGCACCCACACCAGCCGTTTGTGAATGGCCGGCGCGGGCGCGCTCCCTGTAAGAGTGACGCGCGGATTGGCTGCAGCAGTCACGTGGGAACAGGTGAGTTTTTGGGGCTTTCTGGGGGGTGCCCCACCGAAGTGGACCAAAACCCAGGATAGTCAAAATCCTGGGAGTTGGTCCACTTTAATGATAATACTTGGTCACCTAAGTGCAAAAGCTTTCTAATTTTGTTTTCCAAAGCTGATTGGTTCTATTGAAGTGATGAGCAACCCCCCCAATCCCTAGATCACAAGTTGCCTGAACTTCCTGTGTTGGGACTCGCACCCCTCCGTTGTCAGTCACAGGAGGGTGGCCACGCCTGAAGTACGTCATATGTTCACATAATTAATGAGCAATGTTGATTTTCATCGGGCAGTCATTTTAAAAGTTGGAGATGGCACTGTTGGAAGTGTTTTGGACATTTGAGGGGAGTAAAACACTTGTGGGTCAACCCTGAAGTCTAAAAGACTGCAGTGTCAGGCGCTTGAAGTCCCCCCGTGGCATCCCGATTTGGGTTACGCTGCTGTGCGAGACCTCAGTAGTCACCCAAAAAACTCGCTTTTCTTAAGCCACCAGCAGCTTCATCTCTGGATCCTGTTTAGCTGAGGCACATGCCAGTGCCCAGCCATTTAGACAGGGCGGGAGCACACCTCAGACTAGTGAAGTCTGGGACGCTGCCCACAAGTTTATCGTCAATATCGAATCTGAGGGGACGGTTTGGCTACGGCAGTGAAAAGGCTGTTTTGTTATGTTTTATAAACCGAGCCATTGCTGTAGTAGTTGCATTGCCCAAGTTACTCAAGGGGAAGGTTTTGGTCCACTTTGACCAAAATCACGTGAAAGTGAATGGTGCGGCGGTAAGTGGAGAAGGTTAAAGCTATATAATACCTTCTGTGCCTAACCGCTAAGTGTGCAACAGATTGAAGCTATGAGCAGAATAGTCACCTGGCCTACATGTCTGCTGCTGCTCTCCTAATGAGGTCCCAGGATGAAGCACTGCAGGCATCAGGGACGTTGATCGGCTTCCTTATCTAAGATTGGTGCCATATAGGGTTCAGCTGGTGTCTTGTGGTCATTCCCTATGCTGCACATGTGCGCTAAGGTCATGGGATTACATTCACTATAGAAGAACACTGAGTGATGGCAGCTCCTCTAGGGACACCCTAAAGTCCTGTATGACAATAGAAGATGCGTCATACACACATTACATTTGCACTTACACTGAGAATCCAAAATGATGGTCAAAGCCAAAGTTAACATTTTTGATTGTGGTCAATGAAGTTAGCGAAGGATGCTGGCCACACCCACCTCATGCATAATGCGCTAGTGGGTTTAAAAATTATTTCTTAAAGAAAAGTCCAAAAATTATTACAATATATCTTTCATTAGCATACAAAATTAGACACCCCATTTATAAGATACATCTTGTCTCATAATGATCCAAATAACTTTTAAAAAGAAATATAAAGTCACCACATGGTGAGTGAGGTGAGTGTAGATGGGGAAGGAAACACAGAGGCAGTATTAGGTGTAGTTATAGCTCTTTTACTATTCTGTTAAAAATGTTTTTTTTTATAGATTTAGATAAGCCCCCATGTGCTGGGGATATGATAGACTGACTCTATGATTTTGCTAGTTTGTCTTTTGGACTTTTAAGATTCAAGCACACAAATTCAAAAACTAAAGAGTACTCACTGCTTGTTTTATGTATGGTCCTGCTGCAGCAATCAGACCACCTGAACATCTGCATTGGGGCTTGCTCTCCTTTACCATGAGTGACAGTAGCGTGGCCGCACCCTCATCACTCACTGCACTGCAGTACATGGCAAAACATGCAAGTACACTGTATGTTCACATACTTGGGCCTTGATTCAATAAATGGAGAAAAAAAATCTCATGATAGTAAAAAATTCTATTTATTAGAAAAAAGCCTGAGAATGTCACTGTTACTGAATCACTAGATAAAAAGACAATGAAAGTCAATGGCAGCTTTTACTACAGTGTAGAAAGGAGTGAACAGTTCTCTAATTTTCTTAGGAGTAAAAAAGTGCCATTGACTTTCATTGTGTTCTTATCTGGTGATTCAGCAACAGTGAAATTCTCAGGCTTTTTTCTCATGAATTGAATCTTTTACTACCATGAGATTTTTTTTCTACCTTTATTGAATCGAGGCCAGAATGTGTAATGGTGACTTTCATTGTATGGTTGTTTTAAAAGTTGAGGATGACACTGTGGGGGTTTTTTGGACACTAAAGGGGAGTAAAACCCTTGCGGGCTGCTTGCCTACCCCCTGGGGCATCCCAATTTCAGCTGCATGGCTCTGTGAGACCCCAGTGATCACCCAAAAAATATACCTTCCCTGGGGTTCCCACTGCACACTCTAGCTCCCAGCCATTGCAGATCGGCCGGGGGGGCAACAGTACATCTCAGACCAGAGGGAAGTCAGAGATGCAGCCTGAAAAATTGTCACATCTATCAGCAGTTCGGGATCAGCCAAATGGCAGTCTCAAATCTGTGGGTGTGGCTACAGTGGTAAAAAATAAAAGCTGTTTGTTTTTCCAAATCATACTTCAGCATGACCACACGGAGAG
This sequence comes from Gastrophryne carolinensis, assembly GCA_027917425.1. Taxonomy (NCBI): domain Eukaryota; kingdom Metazoa; phylum Chordata; class Amphibia; order Anura; family Microhylidae; genus Gastrophryne; species Gastrophryne carolinensis. Next base: position 482,194,955 of record CM051237.1, on the reverse strand, counting down.
GACAAAAAATGCGTGGTTCAAGGAAATAAGAAGAATGGTAAAGAAGGGTTCCTGGCGACTTCCAGACCTTTCGAACATCATTCATCAGGGTGTTGTTCTTCATTGGAATACGTCAAAGCTTCACCTGATAGCATGGAGCTTGAAGGGGCCATCCTAAGAAGTAAGTTCATCTAAAAGTGATTGAACCTTTTTTGGCCAGTCCAAAATTAACCACTAGGCGAATTTACGAAAAGGTATGGAAACATTTTTCTTCTTTTTGTGAAGTTAACAAGTTAAAGAAAAAGGAGACAGCCACAGTCCTGGAATTCCTGCAGGAAGGTTTTGAGAAGGAACTAGCTGTAAGTACATTAAAGATTCAGACTTGTGCGCTATCAGTTTTCCTCAAACAAGAGTTGAGTCATGATGAACTAATCAATTGTATTTTTTTTCAGGTCAGTTGGTCACTAAAGACTGGAAACATTTAAGAGGTTTTCTACCTGGGATTTGTCAATTGTGTTAAAAGGACTAATAGAACTGCCTTTTTAACCTCTGGAGGAAGTTCCAGAGAAATAATTGTCACTAAAATTTTGTTTTCTGTTAGCCATTACCTCTGCCAGAAGAGTGAGCGAACTGCAGGTCTTGTCTATGAAGGAGCCATATTGTTCAGTACTACTAGGCAAAGTCATACTTAGACCCAATCCATTGTGTTTGCCAAAGATAGTGACTTCCGCTTACAGAACACAGGAGATTACCAATTAGGAGCAGACAAGGAAGAGGATCTCTCGCTGCTGGATGTTAGAAGAGCTTTGATCATTTATTTGGAAAGATCCAGAGATTGGCGAATAGTGGAACAACTTTTAGTAACTTTCAGCAGAAAAAATAAAGGCTTAGCGGCCACTATAGCCATATGGATAAAACAGACTATTGCACAAGCCTATTAATGCAGGAAAGTCTCTCCCCCAGACGTGTCTGGCCATTCTACAAGAGCCATGTCAGCATCCTGGGCAGAGGGGACTGGCGCCTCTTTGGAAGAGATCTGCAAAGCAGCAATGTGGTCTTCACCCCACATCTTCCTCAAACAATAGACTGGGCATGCTGAAGTATTCTTTAAAAAATCCTTTACTGGTAAGTCTAAAGGGTTTTTTTTAAACCGCACCTCTGACGCTGTTGTTGCATAGCCCAAGGTACTCAAGTGAAGGATTTTGGTCCGCTTTAAAGTGTTGACCAACATCACATGCAAGTGAATGGTACTGAGGTAAGTTGAGAGGCTAAAGCCATATAATCTTCTGTGTCTAACCTGTGTGATACAATAATTATATGAGCGGAATTGTCACCTGGCCTACATGTCTTTTGCTGCTCAGCTTGGAGCATGATCCCTAATGAGGTCCCAGGATGAAGCACTGATGTTGGTCGGCTTCCTTTTTTAATAGTTTGGTACCATCTAGAGTTCAGCTGGTGTCTTGCAGCAATTGCCTATTGTGTAACGTGTGCTAAGGTCATGGGATTACATTCACTATAGAGGGACAGTGAGCGATGGAAGCTCCTCTATGGACGCCCTAAAGTCCTGTATGACAATATAAAATGCTTCTTACACACGTTACATTTCTATTGAGAATCCAAAATGATGGTCAAAGTTAACATTTTTGTTTGCAATGAAGAAATCGAATGACACTGGCCACACCCACCTCATGAATCATGCAAATTTACAAGCCGCTAATGTTTGCAAAATTTTTCTTAAAGAAAATTCCAAAAAGTATTTAAAAATATCTTTCATTAACATAATAAAAATTAGACACACGCTTTGTAAGACTTATTTTGTTTCATAATGTTAAAAAAAAAATTAATTGGAGGCGAGACTTTCCACATGGTGAGTGAGGTGAGTGCAGATGGGGGAGGAAACACAGAGGAGGAGTCAGGTGTAATTGTAGCTCTTTTACTATTTGTTTAAAAGGCTTTTTGGCAAATGCTGAGAAGCCCCCATGTACTGGTGGAAAGAAAGGCTGATTTACTGTATGGCTGCTTTTATTTAGGTTGTGTGTTATTGTTTGATGATGATTCTGTTGGGCTTTTAATGATAGTTGATCATCTAAGTGCAAAAGCCTTCTAATATTGTTTTCCAAAGCTGATTGGTTGTACTGAGGTGATGAACAACCTACCCCATCTCTGGATCACTAGTTGCCTGAACTTCCCGTGTTGGCGCTCGCATCTCTACGCTGTCAGTCACATGAGGCTGGCCACGCCCTCTTCATTCACTGCATTGTGGTACGTGGCAAAATGCGGAAGTACGCCGTATGTTCACATAATTAATGAGCAATGTTGATTTTCATCAGAGGGTCATTTTAAAAGTTGCACATGACACTGTTGGAAATGTTTTGGACATTAAAGGGGAGTAAAACCCTAGAGGTTTGACCCTGAAGTCTAAAAGACTCCAGTGTCGGCCGCTTGTCCACCCTTGCGGGGCATCCCTATTTGGGCTACCCCGCTGTGCGAGACTCCAGTAATCACCCAAAAAACTCACCTTTTTTGAGCCACCCACAGCTTTATCTCTGGATCCTGTGTAGCTGAGGGACACGCCAGTGCCCAGCCATGCAGACAGAGCGGGAGTGCACCTCAGACTACAGAAGTCTGGGACGCTGCCCACAAGTTTATCACAACACTCAGCAGTTTGAGATCAGACAATCAGCAATATCCAATCAGATGGGTGGGCTTGGCTACAAGAGTGAAAAGACTGTTTTGTTATGTGTTTTAAACCGAGCCACCATTGTAGTAGTTGCATTGCCCAAGGTAGTTGAGGAGAAGGTTTTGGTCCGCTTTGACTTTGACCAAAATCACATGTAGGTGGAAAAGCTTAAAGCCATATAATACTCTCTGTGCCTAACCACTAAGATGTAAAATATGAGCAGAATAGTCACCTGGCCTACATGTCTTTTGCTGTTCGACATGGCACATGATTCCTAATGAGGTCCCAGGATGAATCACTGTAGGTTTCAGGGAGGTTCCTTATCTAATAGTTTGCTTTGGTACTGTGGCAAATTGAGATGCTAAAGCCATATAGTACCTTCTGTGATAACCTCTAATTGTGCAATACTTTAATTATAAGAGCAGAATTGTCACCTGGCCTACATGTCTTTTGCTGCTCGGCATGGAACAAGATTCCTAATGAGGTCCCAGGATGAAGCACTGCGGTAAGTAATAGAATTCAGGGACGTTGGTCGGCTTCGTTATCTAATAGTTTGGTACCATCTAGAGTTCAGCTGGTGTCTTATGGCCATTGCCTATTGTGTAACGCGTACGCTAAGGTCATGGGATTACATTCACTAATGGAGATTGACTGATGGAAGCTCCTCTATGGACGCCCTAATGTCCTGTATGACAATAGAAGATGCTTCTTACACACATTAAATTTACATTGAGAATCCAAAATGATGGTCAAAATTAACATTTTTGTTTGCAATGAATTAAGCGAATGACACTGGCCACACCCACCTCACGAATCATGCAAATTTTCAAAATGCTAATGAGTTTGAAAAATATTTCTTAAAGAAGATTTTAAAGTATTTATAGATATATTTCATTAACATAATAAAAATGAGACACCCCCCTTTGTAAGACTTACTTTGTTTCATAATATTAAAAAAAAAGTAATCAGGAGGAAAGACTCTCCACATGGTGAGTGAGGTGAGTGCAGATGGGGGAGGAAACACAGAGGAAGTATAAGGTGTAATTATAGCTCTTTTACTATTTGTTTAAAAGGCTTTTTGGTAATTGCTGAGAAGCCCCCATGTGCTGGTAAAAAGATAGAATAGCTTATTGTAGGGATGTTTTGGGGGGTTTTAGTTTGTGTTTTATTGTTCTTTTGCTTGGTGATGATGTGGTTGGGCTTTTAAGAACAATAAGCGACCACCTAAATGCAGAAGCCTTCTAATTTTGCTTTCCAAATCTACTGAGGTGATGCCCAACCTGATCTGCACCCCTCATCTAATTCCCCATCCCAGCCACTGACCTACACCTAATTATCCCCCCCCCCCCAACCACTGCAGGCTCGAACCTCTCACCTAACCTGCACTTTCACCCTCACCTAAACCCCACCCCAGCACTGGCCTAAATGCCTCACCTAACTCCCATCCCCCACCACTGCTGACCTGCATCCCTCACTTGACCCCCAAATTGGGCATATTGCTTCGGAGCAGAGCTCTTTACTGTTAGTGTTCAGCTCGGACCTTCATTCCACGACAGACCCCAGTAAGTGGACCTCTGCTGAAAGTAGTTGAGTACCCCTGAAGTAAAGTATCGATTTTTGCGGATGATACCAAGCCGTGCAAAGTAATTAACACAAAAATGGGACAGCATGCAGCTACAAAGAGATGTAGATTATTTGAAAGTATGGGCAGTAAAATGGCAATTTAAGTTTAATACAGGTAAAAGAAAGGTTATGCTCCCATATAAGTAGTTCAGTCCCCCTGCTATTTACCAAACAAATATGACACAATGTGCCCAGATGTCACTAAATCTGCGTCACACCCACCACAAACGGAAGAAAATCTGCAATAAATATGCTACAAAATCTCAATTTAAAAATAAAGAAAAACACAAAAGAATTACACTGTTAAAAACTGGACAAAGGACAATGTAACAATAATCTCATCAGTATCAAAAACGTCCACAAAGGAATAAAGAGCCCCGTAATCCCCTACAATATATTGTAGACATGTCACTGGAGAAGTGATCGAGGGGGTGTACATTTCACCTAGGTTACTACGCTGGGTGAGATGGTAAGTCCAGGATTGATTTGTTTCCCAGCAGTGATATGCTGCTGAGTTGTTGTTTAATTTTGCCGGGCCTGGATTTATATGGAATGGCAGGTAGGTTTGGTAGAGGGACCTGTCATTCCACACCTCCCCGATCCGGTTTGGGTTTTGAATCAGGTGAGCTCTGATCCTAATTAGCCTGGGAGGTAAAAGCTCTGCAGAGACTGCAGGCTATTGCTCTCTCAGCCTGAAATGAACAGCCTGTGTGTGTGTGTGTGTGTGAAGGAAGCTGCGAACGCAGCCACTGCTGGAGCTAAAAACTCACCCTGCGATGTCCAGGCGAACGCTGTGTTTTAAAAGTGTCAGCTAGGTGAGAAGAACCTGCTAGTAAGCGCCCAGACGGGCTAGGTCTTTATTTTGTTTTGTACACTAAAGAAGCACGCTGCTGCTGTATGTTTTGTTTACTGGACTGTTTATGCCATGAATAAACGCCAAGACCTGCTTTATAACACCTAAGTCTGTCGTGAACTGTGTCCAAACACACCATCCCCCGGGAAGATCCCTACAATTGGTGGAGGATGCGGGCAAAACGGTTGCTAGGGGCAACGGTGTGGACAGACTTGGCTACAGCTGCTTATGTCTTGGGTGAAAGCTGCAACTACACTCCAAGAACAGTCGGGCAACATGGAGGAGATGCTGAAGCAGTTTATGCAAGTAAGTTTGCAACAACAACAAGCTCAGATAGAGGCCAACAGACGACATGAACAGACCATGGCTGCCCAACAACAACTTATTGAACACCTGATAGCAAAACAAGAGGCGCCTGTGGTTGCCAACCCCCAGTCAGTGGTGCGAGCCGCTCCAGAGACTTTTGATGTGAAAAGAGCTGTGCAGCGAGCGCTGCAAAAGATGACTGCTGAGGACGATGTTGAGGCCTACCTAACTGTGTTTGAGCGTGTGGCTGAGCGAGAGAAGTTACCAGTCGCTGAGTGGGCAGAGGTAATTGCGCCCTATTTAACAGGGGAACCTCAAAAGGCCTACTATGACCTCAGTGAGCAAGAGGTTAAGGACTATACTCGGCTAAAAGCGGAGATACTTGCCCGACTAGGCGTTACTACTGCGGTCCGTGCCAGAAGGGTACGCAACTGGAGCTACAGTTTGGACAAATCGGCGAGGTCCCAGATGTATGACCTGATCCATTTGGCGAGGAAGTGGTTGGAGCCAGACACTTCTACTCCTGCACAGATCCTAGAGAGGGTTGTGATGGACCGCTACCTCCGAGCACTTCCTGCTGACCTGCAACGCTGGGTGGGACAAGGTGACCCTAAGAATGCAAACGAACTTGTCAACCTTGTGGAGAGATTCCAGGCGACTGAGGACTACCTCCGTGATGTTTCTGCAGCATCCTCACCTCCCCGGAGTGCCAGATCTGTGCCTTCAGCTGGTAAGAGACTTCCATCTATTGGGGGAGTGTGGAGGGGTGCTGAGGGAGGAAGAAGGGCTCAAGTGGTGTCTCAGGGGCAAAAGACTGGAGATGGTCCCGGGTGGCTAAGTAGCCCTAAAAAGGACTCCTTGCCAAGGAGAACAGGCTCTATCCAGTGCTGGAGATGCCATGAGACGGGACACGTGTCTGCCCATTGCCCTCTTACCACTGAGCCCATGGACTGTGAGGTTAGTCGGCGTCAGTCGCTATTTGCGGAACCATCTTGTGTTGCAGTTCCTGGACTAGAGACTGAACCGCAAATCTGCGACATTACAATTAATGACTTTCCTGTTAAGGCGTTGCTGGACTCAGGAAGCCTCGTAACCTTGGTGCATGCCAGCCTGGTGGCTGGGGACTTTGAGTGTAAAAAGCATATGAGTGTCGTTTGTATACATGGGGATACAAAAGTGTACCCTATAGTGCTGGCTGAAGTCGGGACTAAACAAGGCACCGTACAATATGAAGTGGGTGTGGTTAAAAATCTCATGCACAACGTAATACTGGGGCGCGATTTTCCACTATTCTGGGCTCTCTGGGGAAAAAGAAAATCCCCCGAAAGGAGTGAGGATACTCCCAAGGTTGTTGCGTTACCCCCTGTAAATGATAAAATTGTGCAGGATGAAAATAATTGTTTTCCTTTGCAGGTCCTGGCTGGAGAGGAGGAGGCTCCTCCCACTGAGCAAAATATACCAGACTTAGAGGTGTCTAGGGATAATTTTGGGACTGCACAGTTACAGGACCCCACTCTCAAAAATGCGAGAGAGCAGGTTGCTGTCATGAATGGGGTACCTCAGGAACCAGATGCTGAGAAAAGATTTCCACATTTTTCTGTGACTAATGATCTTTTCTATAGAGTCACTAAGGTTAAGGATGAGGTTGTGGAACAGCTTCTGGTGCCTAAGCCGTACCGGCGTCAGGTGCTGGACATGGCACATAACCATGTTCTTGGGGGACACTTGGGGACTGACAAAACGCAGGAGAGGGTTCTCCAGAGGTTCTACTGGCCGGCGATATATGGTGATATTAAAAAGTACTGCGAGTCGTGCCCCACATGTCAGCTTAGTGCCCCAGTGTCACATTTTCGCAGTCCTTTGGTTTCGCTCCCTATTATAGAGGTGCCTTTTGAGCGTATAGCCATGGATTTAGTGGGTCCCATTGTAAAATCCGCTAGAGGACACCAATATATTCTGGTGGTCATGGATTATGCGACCCGCTATCCTGAAGCTGTGCCCTTAAGAAACACCGCATCTAAAACAATTGCACGTGAGTTGTTTTATATGTTCTCTAGGACTGGAATCCCCAAAGAAATCCTAACTGACCAAGGTACACCCTTTATGTCAAAGGTGATGAAGGAGTTATGCAAACTATTTAAAATCTCACCCATCCGTACCTCTGTATACCACCCCCAGACGGACGGATTGGTGGAGAGATTTAACAAAACTTTGAAACATATGCTGAAAAAAGTGGTGGAAAAAGATGGCCGTGACTGGGATCATTTGTTACCCTACCTCATGTTTGCTATTAGGGAAGTGCCCCAAGCGTCCACAGGGTTCTCACCATTCGAGTTGGTCTATGGTCGTCACCCTAGGGGTCTACTGGACATTGCAAAAGAGACATGGGAGAGCGAGTCCACCCCATACAAGAGCGTTATTGAGCATGTAGCACAAATGCAGGACCGTATAGCCGCTGTAATGCCCCTAGTAAGGGAACACCTCCAGAGGGCGCAAGAGGCCCAAAGTAGAATTTATAACCGGTCTGCAAGAATCAGGACATTTAACCCAGGCGATAGGGTCCTTATACTAGTTCCCACTGTTGAGAGTAAATTCCTGGCGAAGTGGCAAGGTCCCTATGAAATTGTGGAAAAGGTCAGTGAGGTGAACTACAAGGTGCACCAACCAGGTAGAAGGAAGCCTTTCCAAGTTTACCACGTAAACTTGATTAAGCCCTGGAAAGACAGGGAATCCTTGGGGGCGACAAATACTGTTAGTAATTTGTCACAACCAATCCCTCCAGTCAAGGTTGGTGATACCCTATCAGTGTCACAGAAACAGGAGGCTCAGGAATTTTTACAGAAAAACAAAGACAAGTTTTCTGACCTCCCAGGGCGTACACACCTCATCTATCATCACATTGAAACTGAGCCTAGAAGCAGAGTAAACCTCAAGCCCTATAGGATCCCGGAAGCCCGTAGGGAAGCCGTATCTGCCGAGGTAAAACGTATGCTTGATCTGGGAGTAATTGAGGTGTCACAGAGTGAATGGTCCAGCCCGATTGTATTAATCCCAAAGCCTAATGGAACTTGGAGGTTCTGTAACGATTTCAGAAAGTTGAATGAGATCTCAAAATTCGATGCCTATCCTATGCCCAGAGTAGATGAGTTGATTGAGAAGTTGGGTAATGCCAGATACATAACCACCCTCGATCTCACAAAGGGCTATTGGCAGATTCCACTTACTAATGAGGCTAAAGAGAAAACTGCATTCTCCACCCCTGATGGGCTATTCCAGTATGTAGTGATGCCGTTCGGGTTACATGGAGCACCTGCGACTTTCCAGAGGTTGATGGACTTGATTTTGCGACCACATCGTGATTACTCAGCTGCCTACCTCGATGATGTGGTCATTTTTAGCCCTGATTGGGAAAGTCACCTCTGTAAGGTACAGGCTGTATTGGATACCATAAGTGATGCGGGGTTGACCATAAATGCTGAGAAGTGTGCAATAGCCCTAGAAGAGGCCAAGTATCTGGGCTACATTATTGGAAGAGGGTTGATTAAGCCACAGCTAAATAAAGTGGAGGCAATACAGAATTGGCCTAGACCCCTGACAAAGAAACAGGTCAGAGCTTTCCTTGGTATTACGGGCTATTACCGTAGATTTGTGCCGAACTTCGCCTCAGTTGCTGCTCCCCTAACTGACTTGACCAAGGGCGGAAAGAGAGCCATGATCACGTGGACTCCAGAGGCCGAGAAGGCTTTCCAAAGCCTTAAGTCTGCCTTGTGCCAACAACCTGTGTTAGTTACCCCCGATTTCAGGCGAGAATTTCTGGTCCAGACAGATGCTTCTAACACAGGCTTAGGTGCAGTACTCTCACAAGTAGTAAATGGTGAGGAGCATCCGGTGATGTACTTGAGTAGAAAGCTAACCCCGGCCGAAAAAAATTATGCCATTGTGGAGCGAGAATGTTTGGCAGTGAAGTGGGCCCTCGAATCCCTAAAATATTACTTGCTAGGCAGGAAATTCAAGTTAGTGACAGACCATGCCCCCCTAACATGGATGAAGTTAAATAAGGAGAGAAACGCAAGAGTGACTAGATGGTTTCTGTCCCTACAAAACTTTAATTTCACTGTGGAACACAGGCCAGGGAAATTACAAGCAAATGCTGACGCATTGTCGAGGGTACATTGTCTGTGGGGACAAAATGCTCAGCCCTCCGGTCTGAAGAAGAGGGGGGGGATATGTAGACATGTCACTGGAGAAGTGATCGAGGGGGTGTACATTTCACCTAGGTTACTACGCTGGGTGAGATGGTAAGTCCAGGATTGATTTGTTTCCCAGCAGTGATATGCTGCTGAGTTGTTGTTTAATTTTGCCGGGCCTGGATTTATATGGAATGGCAGGTAGGTTTGGTAGAGGGACCTGTCATTCCACACCTCCCCGATCCGGTTTGGGTTTTGAATCAGGTGAGCTCTGATCCTAATTAGCCTGGGAGGTAAAAGCTCTGCAGAGACTGCAGGCTATTGCTCTCTCAGCCTGAAATGAACAGCCTGTGTGTGTGTGAAGGAAGCTGCGAACGCAGCCACTGCTGGAGCTAAAAACTCACCCTGCGATGTCCAGGCGAACGCTGTGTTTTAAAAGTGTCAGCTAGGTGAGAAGAACCTGCTAGTAAGCGCCCAGACGGGCTAGGTCTTTATTTTGTTTTGTACACTAAAGAAGCACGCTGCTGCTGTATGTTTTGTTTACTGGACTGTTTATGCCATGAATAAACGCCAAGACCTGCTTTATAACACCTAAGTCTGTCGTGAACTGTGTCCAAACACACCATCCCCCGGGAAGATCCCTACAATATATATATAGTCATTATTATAAATGGAAATGCCAACATGTCTCTTCTATACCCAACAACTGAGCGCACAGGTAAGTGAACCCTCAAAATGCGGCGCTATAAATATAGAGGTGACCACGCTAAAGAAGAAATAAGTTACTCCTATTACTACTTGATACACAATGATGTGCAAACAATGGCCAAGTGTTACTATTCACCAAAGAAGACTATAAACAAACCATAAAACCATGCAATTAAAAAATAATACCCCCATTCAGATGCCGATGAGCATTAAAGTGGACCAAAACCCGGGATTTTCAACATCCCGGGTTCTGGTCCTTCCTCCTGTGTGAAGACTGTGAAGACCCCCAGAATGCAGGACAAACTCACCTCTGCTCGAAGTCACGGCGTAGATTCCTTGAGCTCCAATCGGCTTCTCCCGCCGCACATACTAATGTAAATCCTAACCGCACATACCAGCAGCGCGCGGCATCTCTCGCTCCCTTCGGCTGTTGAGTTGAGCTGGATGAGGCAGCTCACAGCAAGTACAGATGCGAGTAATGCATGTGTCATGGGCTCAGGGGAAAGGTAATTTTGGGCGCCCTGGGGGGTTTCACACAGATGCCCGGGGGGGGGGGGGAGTATGCCTGCCCTGAAGTCTCATAGTCATTTACTCATAGACTCCAGGGTGTTCCCATACAGCAGGCCCCACGCGTTCTGTGATGGCACGCACAACTCTCTCAGGAGATCACATAAAAGAGACTAGGGGAAAATGTGTGTACATGGGTGAGTAATTGGCTTAATGATAGGAAACAGAGGGCTATCAATGGTACATTCTCTGACTGGATCAACGTTACTAGCAGGGGTCAGTACAGGGAAATGTATTAAAGGGTAAAGTATCAATCTTTGTGGATGAACTAAGCTGTGTAAAGTAATTAACACAAAATAAGACAGCATGCAGCTACAAAGAGATCTGGATTATTTGAAAGTATGGGCAGTAAAATGGCAAATCAAGTTTAATACAGGTAAATGTAAGGTTATGCATATGGGATGGCACAGTGTCAGACTGGAGTGCCTGGGGCCCACCAGTAGAACTGACTCTAGGGGCCCATCCCATAGTCTTACTGTATTACTGGCTTATATTAAGGGAACATCACAGAAATATTAATTCAACGCTGAAACGCTGCCTCACCGTTTTTCTCCTGGTCGCGGCCATCTTATAGCACGCGAGAGTTTTCTTCCTTTCCCAGCATTCCAGCCTGGCTGCCGCCTGAATTTAACAGACTTATACCGGACCTTCAGCTTCATTTAATGAAAAGCCTGAAACTATTCCCCAGCATCTAAAATTACATTTACATCTTTTAGTCATTTACTTATTACTCTTTCCCCTGCTGGGCAGCAACTATGTCCAGGACTATAGGATATGGGGCGGTGCCATATTGCCTCAGAAGCATCACAAACTGAGGAGAGGGGGAAAAGTACAGGGGGCGGGGTTATAGCACAGACAGAGCAGAGCTGAGGTCATGGAAAGGACAGCAATCCCAGAATACAGAGCAACACAGTCAGAAGACACTTCCTGTCTGCAGGCAGCCTGAGACAGCATGAGCTGCCATCTTGGAAGTTTAAAGGCTCAGAAAATGCAGTAGATACAGGTAGGATGATTTTTAATGCGGGCAATCTGTATGTACAGGGTGTGGGAAACATAAGATAGGCTCTTATTCAGGGTGGCGGTCCGGATTAATGTGGGCAATCTGTATGTACAGGGTGTGGGAAACATATAAGATAGGCTGTTATTCAGGGTGAGGGTCCGGATTAATGTGGGCAATCTGTATGTACAGGGTGTGGGAAACATATAAGACAGGCTCTTATTCAGGGTGAGGGTCCGGATTAATGTGAGCAATCTGTATGTACAGGGTGTGGGAAACAAAAGATAGGCTCTTATTCAGGGTGGCGGTCCGGATTAATGTGGGCAATCTGTATGTACAAGGGGGGAGGAACATACAAGATAGGTTCTTATTCAGGGTGAAGATCCGGATTAATGTGAGCAATCTGTATGTACGGGGGGGAAACATACAAGATAAGCTCTTTTTCAGGGTGAAGGTCCAGTTTAATATACATTGCAAAGCAGCAGGAAACCCAGCAGCACTTTCTCCTTACAGGCTACTGGCAGGTCCACCAGATAGATAGATAGATACATAGATAGATACATAGATAGATATGTGATAGATAGATAGATAGATAGATAGATAGATAGATAGATATGGGATAGATAGATAGATAGATAGATAGATAGATAGATAGATAGATAGATAGATAGATATGAGATAGATAGATAGATAGATAGATAGATAGATAGATAGATATGGGATAGATAGATAGATAGATAGATATGGGATAGATAGATAGATAGATAGATAGATAGATAGATATGAGATAGATAGATAGATATGGGATAGATAGATAGATAGATAGATAGATAGATAGATAGATAGATAGATATGGGATAGATAGATAGATAGATATGAGATAGATAGATAGATATGGGATAGATAGATAGATAGATAGATAGATATGAGATAGATAGATAGATAAATAGATATGAGATAGATAGATAGATAGATAGATAGATAGATAGATAGATAGATAGATATGGGATAGATAGATAGATAGATAGATAGATAGATATGAGATAGATAGATAGATAGATAGATAAATAGATATGAGATAGATAGATAGATAGATAGATAGATATGGGATAGATAGATATATATAAGATAGATAGATAGATAGATAGATAGATAGATAGATAGATAGGTAGATATGGGATAGATAGATAGATAGATAGATAGATAGATAGATAGATATGAGATAGATAGATAGATAGATAGATAGATAGATAGATAGATAGATATGAGATAGATAGATAGATAGATAGATAAATAGATATGAGATAGATAGATAGATAGATAGATAGATAGATATGGGATAGATAGATATATATACGATAGATAGATAGATAGATAGATAGATAGATAGATAGATAGATATGGGATAGATAGATAGATAGATAGATAGATAGATAGATAGATAGATATGGGATAGATAGATAGTTATAAGATAGATAGATAGATAGATAGATAGATAGATAGATATGAGATAGATAGATAGATAGATAGATAGATAGATAGATAGATAGATAGATATGGGATAGATAGATAGATAGACAGATATGGGATAGATAGATAGATATATATGAGATAGATATGGGATAGATAGATAGATAGATAGATAGATAGATAGATAGATAGATAGGAATTAACCACAGCACACGTTTGGTCTTATTGTTTTCCTCTTCTGGAATGTAAAATAAGAGTGTTAGGATTGTGCCCCCAGACCTGTGATTTACTCATCAGCTATGTCCGAGTTTCCAAAGACATTGGCCACACCCACCTCATGAATCATGCAAATTTCCATGCCATTGTGTTCGGAAAATGTTTTTTAAGGAAATGTTCAGAATGTTTTCTAAGATATCGTTCGGTACAAATATTAATAAAAAGAACTTTAACCCCTTTGTAGGGCCCATTTTGTATGATAATAAGAATACAAAAACAGCAAAATATAAAGTCACCATATGGTAAGTGAGGTGAGTGCAGATGGGGGAGGAAACACAGAGGAGGAATTAGGTGTAATTATAGCTCTTTTACTATTTGTTTAAAAGGCTTTTTGGCAAATGCTGAGAAGCCCCCATGTCCTGGTCAAAGAAAGATTGAGATGTGAGGAGGGTGTTGTGATACTTACCTGCCAGGTGGTATTCATTTGTCACCAGGGCTGGATCAGGTTTGGTGGAGGTCCCAGATACAGTATAATAGTCCAGCCAAGTAACTGATTGGTGGTTGTCTGGCTCTGCCTGCTTACTGGAAGGTCAGATCGGGTCCTTTGTGCCCCACTTGTGCGGGTGCTGCTGCTTTGCCATTCTGGATGGGGGGTGGTGTAGTCGCCTGGCTGGTTCCCTGCATTGAGCTGCCAGCGGCTGTGCTTGGCGGCTTATGTGCAGTGACCAAGGACTGAAAAGCCATCTGGACCAGGTCATTACTTAAAGGTTGGTGGAAGCCACAGATACACTTTAAAATAAAAGTTCAGCCAAGTAACTGATTGGTGGTTGTCTGGCACCCGCCTACTTACTGGAAGGGCAGATGGAGTCCCTTGTGCGGGTGCTGCTGCTTTGCCATTCTGGGTGGGGGGTAGTGTAGTCGCCCGGCTGGTTCCCTGCATTGAGCTGCCAGCGGATGTGCTTGGTGGCACAGCCCGATATATATGACAAAGGTGCCGGCTCGTGGGGTGAAGGACCTGAACAGAATTCTAATACTGGGATTCTAGATGTATCCCGGAAACAACCCCCTATAGAATGAGCAGCACTCAAATATAAAATCAAATCTTTTATTGGAAATAAACAACTACAGCGTATGATATAAAAAGACACCATTAAAAAACATATACACAAACAACAATGGCTGGAGGAGAGACCTAGAAAATGACTCTATACAAACAAATTATATAAATTGTATCATAAATTAATATTATGCCACAAGTTCATGGGTGACAAGTTGAGAAGAAGAAAAAAAAAAAAAAACTTTATTTATTTGTGCAAATAGATTTTATATTATTATGAATATATTTAATAATAGTATATATGACAATTAACTATTGTGACAAGTGCCTTAGTGCAAAAGCATGTGCATAGAGTGCAATACTGCAAATAAAGAGATGTGCAGATAACATAATAATATATTAAGATATAGCACTTTACAACATAATAACGTTATAAAGTGCTATAAGGAAAGGTTAAGCAACTTGGTGATCCATGAAGCTGGATAGACTGATGAAATGTTAAACAAAAGAATAACGTCACCAGTACATTAGAGTCCGGGTCCCCCACAACAGCTCTGCACCCGTCACTGTAGCGTCGCTGACGCCGGCTCTGCTGCTCTAGACTCTGCGTCTTGCCCTGTGGTGGCTTTGGCTGCCCAGATGTGCCCCCTCTGCCCCCCCATAGCTTTGTTTCCGGCCCCAGGACCCGTCAGACCAAAGACTGAAAAGCCTCCTGGACCAGACCATAACCCAAAGGTTGGTGGAGGCCCCCTTTGCAGGGCAAGTGGTGGAGGCCCTGGGGCACGCACCCCCCCTCATAATCCGGCCCTTTTGGTCACAATGGTGGGTCTCCCAGGACAATACTTGGCTACTGTGTTCTGCCCTTGGTTGCGGCTTTGTTTTGTGTCGGGTGAGTAGTAAGTAGTTTTATTGAGGAACTTTAGAGACACCTAAGACTCCAGGGCTGTCCGCGTTCCACTCCCTGGAGCATCCCAAATTGCCACACTGTGTGAAACCCCCCAGATTCCTCGTTCCACTCACCTTCTCCTGGAGCCCTCGATGTGGCCGCATCCTCGCTCACCGGTGGGCCGCTCTGCTTTGGGGCCAGTTGAGCTGCTGCTTTTAACACCCACATTCAATCACTGCCCCCTTAGTCTCCCTCTCAGCCCCACTGTACCCACAAGCCAAGGATCCCCAGCCCCTAATGTCCAGCCCCACTGTACCCACAAGCCAAGGAACCCCAGCCCCTAATGTCCAGTCCCCTGTACCCACAAGCCAAGGATCCCCAGCCTCACTGTACCCACAAGCCAAGGATCCCCAGCCCCCTGTACCCACAAGCCAAGGATCCCCAGCCCCCTGTACCCACAAGCCAAGGATCCCAAGCCCCCTATCCAGCCCCCTGTACCCACAAGCCAGGGAACCCCAGCCCCCTGTACCCACAAGCCAAGGATCCCCAGCCCCCTGTACCCACAAGCCAAGGATCCCCAGCCCCCTGTACCCACAAGCCAAGGATCCCCAGCCTCACTGTACCCACAAGCCAAGGATCCCCAGCCCCCTGTACCCACAAGCCAAGGATCCCCAGACCCCTGTACCCACAAGCCAAGGATCCCCAGCCTCACTGTACCCACAAGCCAAGGATCCCCAGCCTCACTGTACCCACAAGCCAAGGATCCCCAGCCCCCTGTACCCACAAGCCAAGGATCCCCGGCCCCTGTACCCACAAGCCAAGGATCCCCAGCCCCCTGTACCCAGAAGCCAAGGATCGCCAGCCTCACTGTACCCACAAGCCAAGGATCCCCAGCCCCCTGTACCCACAAGCCAAGGATCCCCAGCCCCCTGTACCCACAAGCCAAGGATCCCCAGCCCCCTGTACCCACAAGCCAAGGATCCCCAGCCCCCTGTACCCACAAGCCAAGGATCCCCGGCCCCTGTACCCACAAGCCAAGGATCCCCAGCCCCCTGTACCCAGAAGCCAAGGATCACCAGCCTCACTGTACCCACAAGCCAAGGATCCCCAGCCCCCTGTACCCACAAGCCAAGGATCCCCAGCCCCCTGTACCCACAAGCCAAGGATCCCCAGCCTCACTGTACCCACAAGCCAAGGATCCCCAGCCCCCTGTACCCACAAGCCAAGGATCCCCAGCCCCCTGTACCCACAAGCCAAGGATCCCCAGCCCCCTGTACCCACAAGCCAAGGATCCCCAGCCTCACTGTACCCACAAGCCAAGGATCCCCAGCCCCTGTACCCACAAGCCAAGGATCCCCAGCCCCCTATCCAGCCCCCTGTACCCACAAGCCAGGGAACCCCAGCCCCCTGTACCCACAAGCCAAGGAACCCTAGCCCCCTGTACCCACAAGCCAGGGAACCCTAGCCCCCTGTACCCACAAGCCAAGGATCCCCAGCCCCCTGTACCCACAAGCCAAGGAACCCCAGCCCCCTGTACCCACAAGCCAAGGATCCCCAGCCCCACTGTACCCACAAGCCAAGGATCCCCAGCCCCCTGTACCCACAAGCCAAGGATCCCCAGCCCCCTGTACCCACAAGCCAAGGATCCCCAGCCCCCTGTACCCACAAGCCAAGGATCCCCAGCCCCCTGTACCCACAAGCCAAGGAACCCCAGCCCCCTGTACCCACAAGCCAAGGATCCCCAGCCCCACTGTACCCACAAGCCAAGGATCCCCAGCCCCCTGTACCCACAAGCCAAGGATCCCCAGCCCCCTGTACCCACAAGCCAAGGATCCCCAGCCCCCTGTACCCACAAGCCAAGGATCCCCAGCCCACTGTACCCACAAGCCAAGGATCCCCAGCCCCCTGTACCCACAAGCTAATAGGGAGACCCGGAACAAATGCCCGGTGGACCGCACTGCTTTGGGGCTAGTTGGGCTGCTGTTTTTAATCTCTCCCCCTTTAGTCTCCCTCTCAGCCCCTTGTACCCAGCCCCACTGTACCCACAAGCCAAGGAACCCCAGCCCCCAATGCTATAGCCCCAGCATCATGGTTGTGGGCCTCAACAGGGATGTCTCAGGCCGACCAGGGGCTGATTTTTGGCCCCAGTCCGCCACTGATAGGCAGTATGCACATAGTGAGACCTGGCACAATGCCCGGTGGGCCCCCTCCCCAGCCTCTGACCTGTCACTCCTCACCTAACCCCCTCCCCAGCCTCTGACCTGCACCCCTCACCTAACCCCCTCCCCAGCCTCTGACCTGCCCCCCTCACCTAACCCCCTCCCCAGCCTCTTACCTGTCACTCCTCACCTAACCCCCTCCCCAGCCTCTGACCTGCACCCCTCACCTAACCCCCTCCCCAGCCTCTGACCTGCACCCCTCACCTAACCCCCTCCCCAGCCTCTGACCTGCACCCCTCACCTAACCCCCTCCCCAGCCTCTGACCTGCACCCCTCACCTAACCCTCTCCCCAGCCTCTGACCTGCACCCCTCACCTAACCCCCTCCCCAGCCTCTGACCTGCACCCCTCACCTAACCCTCTCCCCAGCCTCTGACCTGCACCCCTCACCTAACCCCTCCCCAGCCTCTGACCTGCACCAGTCACCTAACCCCCTCCCCAGCCTCTGACCTGCACCAGTCACCTAACCCCCTCCCCAGCCTCTGACCTGCACCCCTCACCTAACCCTCTCCCCAGCCACTGACCTGCACCCCTCACCTAACCCCCTCCCCAGCCTCTGACCTGCACCCCTCACCTAACCCTCTCCCCAGCCTCTGACCTGCACCCCTCACCTAACCCCCTCCCCAGCCTCTTACCTGTCACTCCTCACCTAACCCCCTCCCCAGCCTCTGACCTGCACCTCTCACCTAACCCCCTCCCCAGCCTCTGACCTGCACCCCTCACCTAACCCCCTCCCCAGCCTCTGACCTGTCACCCCTCACCTAACCCCCTCCCCAGCCTCTGACCTGTCACTCCTCACCTAACCCCCTCCCCAGCCTCTGACCTGTCACTCCTCACCTAACCCCTCCCCAGCCTCTGACCTGCACCCCTCACCTAACCCCCTCCCCAGCCTCTTATCTGTCACTACTCACCTAACCCCCTCCCCAGCCTCTGACCTGTCACCCATCACCTAACCCCCTCCCCAGCCTCTGACCTGCACCCCTCACCTAACCCCCTCCCCAGCCTCTGACCTGTCACCCCTCACCTAACCCCCTCCCCAGCCTCTGACCTGTCACCCATCACCTAACCCCCTCCCCAGCCTCTGACCTGCACACCTCACCTAACCCCCTCCCCAGCCTCTGACCTGCACCCCTCACCTAACCCCCTCCCCAGCCTCTGACCTGCACCCCTCACCTAACCCCCTCCCCAGCCTCTGACCTGCACCCCTCACCTAACCCCCTCCCCAGCCTCTGACCTGTCACTCCTCACCTAACCCCCTCCCCAGCCTCTGACCTGCACCCCTCACCTAACCCCCTCCCCAGCCTCTGACCAGCACCCCTCACCTAACCCCCTCCCCAGCCTCTGACCTGCACCCCTCACCTAACCCCCTCCCCAGCCTCTGACCTGCACCCCTCACCTAACCCCCTCCCCAGCCTCTGACCTGCACCCCTCACCTAACCCCCTCCCCAGCCTCTGACCTGTCACTCCTCACCTAACCCCCTCCCCAGCCTCTGACCTGCACCCCTCACCTAACTCCCTCCCCAGCCTCTGACCTGCACCCCTCACCTAACCCCCTTCCCAGCCTCTTACCTGTCACTCCTCACCTAACCCCCTCCCCAGCCTCTTACCTGTCACTCCTCACCTAACCCCCTCCCCAGCCACTGACCTGCACCCCTCACCTAACCCCCTCCCCAGCCTCTGAGCTGTACCCCTCACCTAACCCCCTCCCCAGCCTCTGACCTGCACCTCTCACCTAACCCCCTCCCCAGCCTCTGACCTGCACCCCTCACCTAACTCCCTCCCCAGCCTCTGACCTGCACCCCTCACCTAACCCCCTCCCCAGCCTCTGACCTGCACCCCTCACCTAACCCCCTCCCCAGCCTCTGACCTGTACCCCTCACCTAACCCCCTCCCCAGCCTCTGACCTGCACCCCTCACCTAACCCCCTCCCCAGCCACTGACCTGTCACTCCTCACCTAACCCCCTCCCCAGCCTCTGACCTGCACCCCTCACCTAACCCCCTCCCCAGCCTCTGACCTGCACCCCTCACCTAACCCCTCCCCAGCCTCTGACCTGCACCCCTCACCTAACCCCCTCCCCAGCCTCTGACCTGCACCCCTCACCTAACCCCCTCCCCAGCCTCTGACCTGCACCCCTCACCTAACGCCCTCCCCAGCCTCTGACCTGTCACTCCTCACCTAACCCACTCCCCAGCCTCTGACCTGCACCCCTCACCTAACCCCCTCCCCAGCCTCTGACCTGCACCCCTCACCTAACCCCCTCCCCAGCCTCTGACCTGCACCTCTCACCTAACCCCCTCCCCAGCCTCTGACCTGTCACTCCTCACCTAACCCCCTCCCCAGCCTCTGACCTGTCACCCCCTCACCTAACCCCCTCCCCAGCCTCTGACCTGCACCCCTCACCTAACCCCCTCCCCAGCCTCTGACCTGCACCTCTCACCTAACCCCCTCCCCAGCCTCTGACCTGCACCCCTCACCTAACCCCCTCCCCAGCCACTGACCTGTCACCCCCTCACCTAACCCCCTCCCCAGCCTCTGACCTGCACCCCTCACCTAACCCCCTCCCCAGCCTCTGACCTGCACCCCTCACCTAACCCCCCTCCCCAGCCTCTGACCTGCACCTCTCACCTAACCCCCTCCCCAGCCTCTGACCTGCACCCCTCACCTAACCCCCTCCTCAGCCACTGACCTGCACCCCTCACCTAACCCCCTCCCCAGCCTCTGACCTGCACCCCTCACCTAACCCCCTCCCCAGCCACTGACCTGTCACTCCTCACCTAACCCCCTCCCCAGCCTCTGACCTGCACCCCTCACCTAACCCCCTCCCCAGCCTCTGACCTGCACCCCTCACCTAACCCCCTCCCCAGCCACTGACCTGCACCAGTCACCTAACCCCCTCCCCAGCCTCTGACCTGCACCCCTCACCTAACCCCCTCCCCAGCCTCTGACCTGCACCAGTCACCTAACCCCCTCCTCAGCCACTGACCTGTATGGGGCCCAAAAATTCAAAATGTCTGCCCTGGGGTGTTTCCTGTCTGCTGTATGTATCCCAACCTTAAAGCAGACCCTGAACCCTCCTGACAATGCAGGGTCACTGATGGTGTGAGGAGGGAGGTGCAGTAGTTTCTTGTCCCCCATCAGATGGAGCTCTGCTAGGAAAAGGTGAGTATCTCTCTAATGCAGGGTCACTGATGGTGTGAGGGGGAGGTGCAGTAGTTTCCTGTCCCCCATCAGATGGAGCTCTGCTAGGAAAAGGTGAGTATCTCTGTAATGCAGGGCACTGATAGTGTGAGGGGGGGGGGGTGCAGTAGTTTCCCGTCCCCCATCAGATAGAGCTCTGCTAGGAAAAGGTGAGTATCTCTGTTATGCAGGGCACTGGTGGTGTGAGGGGGGGGGTGCAGTAGTTTCCTGTCCCCCATCAGATGGAGCTCTGCTAGGAAAAGGTGAGTATCTCTGTAATGCAGGGCACTGATAGTGTGAGGGGGGGGGGGTGCAGTAGTTTCCCGTCCCCCATCAGATAGAGCTCTGCTAGGAAAAGGTGAGTATCTCTGTAATGCAGGGCACTGATGGTGTGAGGGGGAGGTGCAGTAGTTTCCTGTCCCCCATCAGATGGAGCTCTGCTAGGAAAAGGTGAGTATCTCTCTAATGCAAGGTCACTGATGGTGTGAGGGGGGGGGAGGAGGTGCTGTAGTTTCCTGTCCCCCATCAGATGGAGCTCAGCTAGGAAAAGGTGAGTATCTCTCTAATGCAGGCCTTACTGATGGTGCGAGGGGGAGGATAGTTTCCTGTAGCTGCCCACCATCATTGTGTTTGGGGGGGAGGATGTTTCCATGGTAACGGCTCCATTACCGGCTCCCTCTCGCCGATACCCAAAGCCCCGCCCACCACACGCGTCACTAGGCAACGGCCCATCACCAGGAAGTAGGAAGTAAAAAGACGGGCGGACAGCAGGTGAGAGGCTCGGCCTTGTGACGTCAGCACACGGCTCACCCGGTCACCGGTCGCCACCCGGGTGTTCACTGTTGTTATGCAAAAACCCCGACATTGATGTCACCTCTGTGTTTGAGGACACCGCGCTCCCACAATGCACCGGGGGGGAAATGCACCGGGAAAGCCGATGGCCGGGCCCCATAACCTGCCATGCGATGGCCGGGCCCCGTAACCTGCCATGCGATGGCCGGGCCCCGTAACCTGCCATGCGATGGCCGGGCCCCATAACTTGCCATGCGATGGCCGGGCCCCGTAACCTGTCATGCGATGGCCGGGCCCCGTAACCTGCCATGCGATGGCTGAGCCCTGTAACCTGTCATGGCTGGGCCCCGTAACCTGTCATGTGATGGCTGGGCCCCGTAACCTGCCATGTGATGGCTGAGCCCTGTAACCTGTCATGCGATGGCTGACGATGCTGAAGTTGGTTTCTTATTCGGCCAGTTTCTTATTCGGGCTGAAGTCGGTTTCTTATTCGGCAGTTTCTTATTTGTGTTTATGCTTATTTCCC
The DNA here is from genome assembly GCA_027917425.1 of Gastrophryne carolinensis. Classification (NCBI taxonomy): domain Eukaryota; kingdom Metazoa; phylum Chordata; class Amphibia; order Anura; family Microhylidae; genus Gastrophryne; species Gastrophryne carolinensis. The sequence goes on along the minus strand of CM051237.1, from coordinate 482,172,711 downwards.
ACCTTCCTTGACTGGAAAATGTCCATGAATGATGCCAGTTATTCTATACAGCGTTCTGACCAATATTGCATTAAAACTGCCACAAATCCTGAACTAGCTGGCACAAAATGGGCATCTAAATGGGCAATAAAGAATGTGTTTTAAATTCGAAAATGGCTTTGGGCCACTGATGTCACGGCGCCAACTGACAGAGGGTGACCCCCTGCATGGCATACAGTTGATTTCAGCCTGGTCCAAAGTTGTTCTGGCTATAAAACTGGCATTAAAGTGGGCACAGTGGCTCTTTTCAATGGAGCGAATAAGTAACAGCTGTTTTCAAGGGGTTAAATGGCTTTGGGCCACTGATGTCACGGCGTCAACTGACAGAGGGTGACCCCCTGCATGGCATACAGTTGAGTTCTGGCTATAAAACTGGCATTAAAGTGGGCACAGTGGCTCTTTTCAATGGAGCGAATAAGTAACAGCTGTTTTCAAATGGTTAAAATGCGTTGGGCCACTGATGTCACGGCGCCAACTGACAGAGGGTGACCCCCTGCATGGCATACAGTTGAGTTCTGGCCGTGAAACTGGCATTAAAGTGGGCACGATGGCTCTTTTCAATGGAGCGAATAAGTAACAGCTGTTTTCAAATGGTTAAATGGCTTTAAGCCACTGATGTCACGGCGCCAACTGACAGAGGGTGACCCCCTGCATGGCATACAGTTGAGTTGCGCCTGGCCCAAAGTTGTTCTGGCCGTGAAACTGGCATTAAAGTGGGCACGATGGCTCTTTTCAATGGAGCGAATAAGTAACAGCTGTTTTCAAATGGTTAAAATGCTTTGGGCCACTGATGTCACGGCGCCAACTGACAGAGGGTGACCCCCTGCATGGCATACAGTTGAGTTCTGGCTATAAAACTGGCATTAAAGTGGGCACAGTGGCTCTTTTCAATGGAGCGAATAAGTAACAGCTGTTTTCAAGGGGTTAAATGGCTTTGGGCCACTGATGTCACGGCGCCAACTGACAGAGGGTGACCCCCTGCATGGCATACAGTTGAGTTGCGCCTGGCCCAAAGTTGTTCTGGCCGTGAAACTGGCATTAAAGTGGGCACGATGGCTCTTTTCAATGGAGCGAATAAGTAACAGCTGTTTTCAAGGGGTTAAATGGCTTTGGGCCACTGATGTCACGGCGCCAACTGACAGAGGGTGACCCCCTGCATGGCATACAGTTGAGTTGCGCCTGGCCCAAAGTTGTTCTGGCCGTGAAACTGGCATTAAAGTGGGCACGATGGCTCTTTTCAATGGAGCGAATAAGTAACAGCTGTTTTCAAGGGGTAACTGGCTTTGCGCCACTGATGTCACGGTGACAACTGACAGAGGGTGACCCCCTGCATGGCATACAGTTGAGTTCAGCCTGGCCCAAAGTTGTTCTGGCTATAAAACTGGCATTAAAGTGGGCACAGTGGCTCTTTTCAATGGAGCGAATAAGTAACAGCTGTTTTCAAGGGGTTAAATGGCTTTGGGCCACTGATGTCACGGCGCCAACTGACAGAGGGTGACCCCCTGCATGGCATACAGTTGAGTTCTGGCCGTGAAACTGGCATTAAAGTGGGCACGATGGCTCTTTTCAATAGAGCGAATAAGTAACAGCTGTTTTCAAATGGTTAAATGGCTTTAAGCCACTGATGTCACGGCGCCAACTGACAGAGGGTGACCCCCTGCATGGCATACAGTTGAGTTCAGCCTGGCCCAAAGTTGTTCTGGCTATAAAACTGGCATTAAAGTGGGCACGAGGGCTCTTTTCAATGCAGCGAATATGTAACAGCTGTTTTCAAGGGGTAACTGGCTTTGCACCAGTGATGTCACGGTGACAACTGACAGAGGGTGACCCCCTGCATGGCATACAGTTGAGTTCTGGCTATAAAACTGGCATTAAAGTGGGCACGATGGCTCTTTTCAATGGAGCGAATATTGAAAAGAGCCATCGTGCCCACTTTAATGCCAGTTTTATGGCCAGAACTCAACTGTATGCCATGCAGGGGGTCACCCTCTGTCAGTTGTCACCGTGACATCACTGGTGCAAAGCCAGTTACCCCTTGAAAACAGCTGTTACATATTCGCTGCATTGAAAAGAGCCATCGTGCCCACTTTAATGCCAGTTTTATAGCCAGAACTCAACTGTATGCCATGCAGGGGGTCACCCTCTGTCAGTTGGCGCTGTGACATCAGTGGCCCAAAGCCATTTTCGAATTTAAAACACATTCTTTATTGCCCATTTAGATGCCCATTTTGTTCCAGCTAGTTCAGGATTTGTGGCAGTTTTAATGCAATATTGGTCAGAACGCTGTATAGAATAACTGGCATCATTCATGGACATTTTCCACTCAAGGAAGGCGGGAAATAAGCATAAACACAAATAAGAAACTGCCGAATAAGAAACCAACTTCAGCCCGAATAAGAAACTGGCCGAATAAGAAACCAACTTCAGCATCGTCGATGGCTGGGCCCCATAACCTGTCATGTGATGGCTGGGCCTCATAACCTGCCATGTGATGGCTGTGCCCCATAATAACCTGTCATGTGATGGCTGGGCCCCATAACCTGTCATGTGATGGCTGTGCCCCATAATAACCTGTCATGTGATGGCTGGGCCCCATAACCTACCATGTGATGGCTGGGCCCCATAATAACCCACCATGTGATGGCTGGGGTGCCGGTGATTCTGGGGCATCCCGCACATGTGCTCCCCTCCAGCTGTGTATGCTGATTGGCCAGTGCGGGAGCGTGCACCAGCTAAGTGGCCCCTGGGAAGCTGGGGCACATGTGCTTTGGGATTGCCAGACGGGTAAGTATACCCAGCAAAACAGGGTTTCACAAAGTGAAGCTGAGAGTTATTTACACTTCAGGGCTGGGACTAATGGGTTTTGGTCTGCAGAGTAGCTATTAAAGTGGACCAAAACCCAGCGTGCTCGGAACAAGATTCCCGGGCCGATCGTTTTCCCCCACCCCCCAGGTCCAGCATGTGCGAGCCTTGGCCGCATCCTCGCCATCCCTCCAGACATTTGTGTGGCCGGCGTGGGCACGCTCCCTGTTAGAGGGAAGCGGGGGATGCGGCCACCAGTGTGCTCGGAGCCGGTGGCTTAGATCGTGTGACATCAGCGGCTCAGAGTGCGCTGATTGGACGAGAGTAGGACCAGGAAGAGGTGAGTTGCGCTCGGCGATCTGGGGGGTTCACAGAGTGGGGCATCCCTGACTGGGGGAGTGGACAAAAACCCAGAATCCTGGCTTTTGGTCCACTTTAATGGGGGTTGTTCTCCCTCTTTATGGGGCATCCCGAATTGTCATCCATGAGCCCACTCTGCAGCCACATCCCTCACTAAGTGTGCACCCATGCCAGGCCAGTGCGGCCACGCTCCCACAGCTAGCCCATAATTCATTATACAGCACCCAACTGCCAGCCAGCACCCATCACATTACTATCCATAATCCATTATACAGCAACCAAACACCACCCAGCAAAATACTACCCATAATCCATGATATCTCTATATACAGCACCCGAACACCACCCAGCACCCTACTGCCACCCAGCACATGACTATCCATAATGTATTATATCTCTACATATCACACCCAACTGCCACCCAGCACCCATCACATTACTATGCATAATCCATTACATACCTTCATAGAGTACCCACATATCACCCACCACCCTACTGCCCAGCACCCATCACATTTCTATCCATAATCCGTTATATAACTCCATACAGTACCCACATGTCACCCACCACCCTACTGTCCATCACCCATCACATTTCTATCCATAATCCTTTATATAACTCCATGCAGTACCCACATGTCACCCATCACCCTACTGCCCAGCACCCATCACATTTCTATCCATAATCCATTACATAACTCCATAGAGTACCCACATGTCACCAACCACCCTACTGCCCATCACCCATCACATTTCTATCCATAATCCGTTATATAACTCCATACAGTACCCACATGTCACCCATCGCCCTACTGCCCAGCACCCATCACATTTCTATCCATAATCCTTTATATAACTCCATACAGTACCCACATGTCACCCATCGCCCTACTGCCCATCACCCATCACATTTCTATCCATAATCCGTTATATAACTCCATACAGTACCCACATGTCACCCATCGCCCTACTGCCCAGCACCCATCACATTTCTATCCATAATCCGTTATATAACTCCATGCAGTACCCACATGTCACCCATCGCCCTACTGCCCAGCACCCATCACATTTCTATCCATAATCCGTTATATAACTCCATACAGTACCCACATGTCACCCATCGCCCTACTGCCCATCACCCATCACATTTCTATCCATAATCCGTTATATAACTCCATACAGTACCCACATGTCACCCATCGCCCCACTGCCCAGCACCCATCACATATCTATCCATAATCCGTTATATAACTCCATACAGTACCCACATGTCACCCACCACCCTACTGCCCAGCACCCATCACATATCTATCCATAATCCATTACATACCTCCATACAGTACCCACATGTCACCCACCACCCTACTGCCCAGCACCCATCACATTTCTATCCATAATCCATTACATACCTCCATACAGTACCCACATGTCACCCATCGCCCTACTGCCCAGCACCCATCATATTTCTATCCATAATCCATTATATAACTCCATAGAGTACCCACATGTCACCCATCACCCTACTGCCCATCACCCATCACATTTCTATCCATAATCCATTACATAACTCCATAGAGTACCCACATGTCACCCATCACCCTACTGCCCATCACCCATCACATTTCTATCCATAAATCATTACATAACTTCATAGAGCACCCCATAGAGGTCACCTCTGCTTCAGTCTTAGCGGGGCCTCCCCGGCCCAGAGATGTGAGAGAATCCGCAGGGAGTCTGTGATCTGAGCCAGGGCTCAACTCATAAATGCCTGGAGAGATTAGGTCCTGTGCATAATGCTACAGGGGGAAATAAAGGGGGACTCCGGACTTGTATCAGTGGGTTTTTACACATTTAAACTGGATTTACCTTCACGACCACCATTCAGCATCTCTGTTCCTGATGACATCACCCATCGCCATTTATTATCATTTGTAGTGGCACCCACCCATCAGCACCCGTTATCCCTTACATCCACCTCACCTCACGACACCCAGTTTGCACCTCCCCCGCCTCTAATCCCTCTGACCTCCATAATGTATTTTCTCTCTCTCACCCCCACCCCTCAGGTGTCGGCCATGTTGGTGAGAGAGCGGGTGCGCGGCGACCTCCTGGTGCAGCTGGACGCCAAGCTTCAGGCCCGGCCGGTGGAGTTGCTGCGGCAGCGGTGGAGCCCGGACGGACGCGGCACCGAGCACCTGGTCCGCTGGGCGGAGCAGAACGCGGAGGAGGTGGCGGGGGCCGGGAGCAGCTCCTCGCAGGCGGGGGGTAAGTCCTCCAGCATCCTGATGTGGATGTCCGCGGAGGAGGTAGACACCAACTGCCCCACCCTGCTGGGCAAACGCAAGCCGGAGGAGGGGCAAGAGGAGAACGCCCCCGGCTCCCCCAACGAGGGGTCCCTGCAGGAGATGAGGGAGGACGTGCGGACGCTGGTGCAGAGGGCGGCCCGGCAGATGGCGCAGACCCCCGACCCATCCATCCTCCACACCATCCACGTGCTGCGCGCCTACGCCACCATCGCCTCCCTGGCTGCAGTGTTCAAGGAGACGGGGGCCCTGGACCTGCTCGTGGAGATGCTCTGCAACACCGACAAGCAGATCCGCAGCAACGCCAGCAAGGTGCTGCGCGCCCTCGCCTCCCATGATGCAGGTGGGTCACTGCTGGAGGTGCATGATGGGTAATAATGGCCTCCCATGATGCAGGTGGGTCACTGCTGGGGGTGCATGATGGGTAATAATGGCCTCCCATGATGCAGGTGGGTCAGTGCTGGGGGTGCATGATGGGTAATAATGGCCTCCCATGATGCAGGCGGGTCACTGCTGGGGGTGCATGATGGGTAATAATGGCCTCCCATGATGCAGGTGGGTCACTGCTGGGGGTGCATGATGGGTAATAATGGCCTCCCATGATGCAGGTGGGTCACTGCTGGGGGTGCATGATGGGTAATAATGGCCTCCCATGATGCAGGCGGGTCACTGCTGGGGGGGCATGATGGGTAATAATGGCCTCCCATGAAGCAGGTGGGTCACTGCTGGGGGTGCATGATGGGTAATAATGGCCTCCCATGATGCAGGTGGGTCACTGCTGGGGGAGCATGATGGGTAATAATGGCCTCCCATGATGCAGGTGGGTCACTGCTGGGGGAGCATGATGGGTAATAATGGCCTCCCATGATGCAGGTGGGTCACTGCTGGGGGAGCATGATGGGTAATAATGGCCTCCCATGATGCAGGCGGGTCACTGCTGGGGGTGCATGATGGGTAATAATGGCCTCCCATGATGCAGGTGGGTCACCGCTGGGGGTGCATGATGGGTAATAATGGCCTCCCATGATGCAGGTGGGTCACTGCTGGGGTGCATGATGGGTAATAATGGCCTCCCATGATGCAGGTGGGTCACTGCTGGGGGTGCATGATGGGTAATAATGGCCTCCCATGATGCAGGTGGGTCACTGCTGGGGGTGCATGATGGGTAATAATGGCCTCCCATGATGCAGGCGGGTCACTGCTGGGGGTGCATGATGGGTAATAATGGCCTCCCATGATGCAGGTGGGTCACCGCTGGGGGTGCATGATGGGTAATAATGGCCTCCCATGATGCAGGCGGGTCACTGCTGGGGGTGCATGATGGGTAATAATGGCCTCCCATGATGCAGGTGGGTCACTGCTGGGGGTGCATGATGGGTAATAATGGCCTCCCATGATGCAGGTGGGTCACCGCTGGGGGTGCATGATGGGTAATAATGGCCTCCCATGATGCAGGTGGGTCACTGCTGGGGTGCATGATGGGTAATAATGGCCTCCCATGATGCAGGTGGGTCACTGCTGGGGGTGCATGATGGGTAATAATGGCCTCCCATGATGCAGGTGGGTCACTGCTGGGGGTGCATGATGGGTAATAATGGCCTCCCATGATGCAGGCAGGTCACTGCTGGGGGTGCATGATGGGTAATAATGGCCTCCCATGATGCAGGTGGGTCACTGCTGGGGGTGCATGATGGGTAATAATGGCCTCCCATGATGCAGGCAGGTCACTGCTGGGGGTGCATGATGGGTAATAATGGCCTCCCATGATGCAGGTGGGTCACTGCTGGGGGTGCATGATGGGTAATAATGGCCTCCCATGATGCAGGTGGGTCAGTGCTGGGGGTGCATGATGGGTAATAATGGCCTCCCATGATGCAGGTGGGTCAGTGCTGGGGGGGCATGATGGGTAATAATGGCCTCCCATGATGCAGGTGGGTCACTGCTGGGGGGGCATGATGGGTAATAATGGCCTCCCATGATGCAGGCAGGTCACTGCTGGGGGTGCATGATGGGTAATAATGGCCTCCCATGATGCAGGTGGGTCACTGCTGGGGGTGCATGATGGGTAATAATGGCCTCCCATGATGCAGGTGGGTCAGTGCTGGGGGTGCATGATGGGTAATAATGGCCTCCCATGATGCAGGTGGGTCAGTGCTGGGGGTGCATGATGGGTAATAATGGCCTCCCATGATGCAGGTGGGTCACTGCTGGGGGTGCATGATGGGTAATAATGGCCTCCCATGATGCAGGTGGGTCAGTGCTGGGGGGGCATGATGGGTAATAATGGCCTCCCATGATGCAGGTGGGTCACTGCTGGGGGGGCATGATGGGTAATAATGGCCTCCCATGATGCAGGCAGGTCACTGCTGGGGGTGCATGATGGGTAATAATGGCCTCCCATGATGCAGGTGGGTCACTGCTGGGGGTGCATGATGGGTAATAATGGCCTCCCATGATGCAGGTGGGTCAGTGCTGGGGGTGCATGATGGGTAATAATGGCCTCCCATGATGCAGGTGGGTCAGTGCTGGGGGTGCATGATGGGTAATAATGGCCTCCCATGATGCAGGTGGGTCACTGCTGGGGGTGCATGATGGGTAATAATGGCCTCCCATGATGCAGGTGGGTCACTGCTGGGGGTGCATGATGGGTAATAATGGCCTCCCATGATGCAGGTGGGTCACTGCTGGGGGGGCATGATGGGTAATAATGGCCTCCCATGATGCAGTTGGGTCAGTGCTGGGGGTGCATGATGGGTAATAATGGCCTCCCATGATGCAGGTGGGTCACCGCTGGGGGTGCATGATGGGTAATAATGGCCTCCCATGATGCAGGTGGGTCACTGCTGGGGGGGCATGATGGGTAATAATGGCCTCCCATGATGCAGGTGGGTCACCGCTGGGGGTGCATGATGGGTAATAATGGCCTCCCATGATGCAGTTGGGTCAGTGCTGGGGGTGCATGATGGGTAATAATGGCCTCCCATGATGCAGGTGGGTCACCGCTGGGGGTGCATGATGGGTAATAATGGCCTCCTATGATGCAGGTGGGTCACTGCTGGGGGTGCATGATGGGTAATAATGGCCTCCCATGATGCAGTTGGGTCACTGCTGGGGGGGCATGATGGGTAATAATGGCCTCCTATGATGCAGTTGGGTCACTGCTGGGGGTGCATGATGGGTAATAATGGCCTCCCATGATGCAGTTGGGTCACTGCTGGGGGGGCATGATGGGTAATAATGGCCTCCTATGATGCAGGTGGGTCACTGCTGGGGGTGCATGATGGGTAATAATGGCCTCCCATGATGCAGGTGGGTCACTGCTGGGGGTGCATGATGGGTAATAATGGCCTCCCATGATGCAGGTGGGTCACTGCTGGGGGTGCATGATGGGTAATAATGGCCTCCCATGATGCAGGTGGGTCACTGCTGGGGGTGCATGATGGGTAATAATGGCCTCCCATGATGCAGGTGGGTCACTGCTGGGGGTGCATGATGGGTAATAATGGCCTCCCATGATGCAGGTGGGTCAGTGCTGGGGGTGCATGATGGGTAATAATGGCCTCCCATGATGCAGGTGGGTCACTGCTGGGGGTGCATGATGGGTAATAATGGCCTCCCATGATGCAGGTGGGTCACTGCTGGGGGTGCATGATGGGTAATAATGGCCTCCCATGATGCAGGTGGGTCAGTGCTGGGGGTGCATGATGGGTAATAATGGCCTCCCATGATGCAGGTGGGTCAGTGCTGGGGGTGCATGATGGGTAATAATGGCCTCCCATGATGCAGGCGGGTCAGTGCTGGGGGTGCATGATGGGTAATAATGGCCTCCCATGATGCAGGTGGGTCACTGCTGGGGGTGCATGATGGGTAATAATGGCCTCCCATGATGCAGGTGGGTCAGTGCTGGGGGTGCATGATGGGTAATAATGGCCTCCTATGATGCAGGTGGGTCAGTGCTGGGGGTGCATGATGGGTAATAATGGCCTCCTATGATGCAGGTGGGTCAGTGCTGGGGGTGCATGATGGGTAATAATGGCCTCCCATGATGCAGGTGGGTCAGTGCTGGGGGTGCATGATGGGTAATAATGGCCTCCCATGATGCAGGTGGGTCACCGCTGGGGGTGCATGATGGGTAATGGCCTCCCATGATGCAGGTGGGTCACTGCTGGGGGGGCATGATGGGTAATAATGGCCTCCCATGATGCAGGTGGGTCAGTGCTGGGGGTGCATGATGGGTAATAATGGCCTCCCATGATGCAGGTGGGTCACTGCTGGGGGTGCATGATGGGTAATAATGGCCTCCCATGATGCAGGCGGGTCACTGCTGGGGGTGCATGATGGGTAATAATGGCCTCCCATGATGCAGGCGGGTCACTGCTGGGGGTGCATGATGGGTAATAATAGCCTCCCATGATGCAGGTGGGTCACTGCTGGGGGTGCATGATGGGTAATAATAGCCTCCCATGATGCAGGTGGGTCACTGCTGGGGGTGCATGATGGGTAATAATGGCCTCCCATGATGCAGGTGGGTCAGTGCTGGGGGGGCATGATGGATAATAATAGCCGTGGATGTGTTACAGGGGGTATGTAATGCTTGGTGTGGTGCATGATGGGTAATTATGGCCGTAGATGTGTCACAGGGGGTATGTAATGCTTGGTGTGGTGCATGATGGGTAATAATGGCCGTAGATGTGTTGCAGGTGGTATGTAATGCTTGGTGTGGTGCATGATGGGTAATAATGGCTGTAGATGTGTTACAGGTGGTATGTAATGCTTGGTGTGGTGCATGATGGGTAATAATGGCGGCGGATGTGTTGCAGGGTTATGTAATGCTTGGTGTGGTGCATGATGGGTAATAATGGCGGCGGATGTGTTACAGGGGGTATGTAATGCTTGGTGTGGTGCATGATGGGTAATTATGGCCGTAGATGTGTCACAGGGGGTATGTAATGCTTGGTGTGGTGCATGATGGGTAATAATGGCCGCGGATGTGTTACAGGGGGTATGTAATGCTGGGTGTGGTGCATGATGGGTAATAATGGCGGCGGATGTGTTGCAGGGTTATGTAATGCTTGGTGTGGTGCATGATGGGTAATAATGGCGGCGGATGTGTTACAGGGGGTATGTAATGCTTGGTGTGGTGCATGATGGGTAATAATGGCGGCGGATGTGTTACAGGGGGTATGTAATGCTTGGTGTGGTGCATGATGGGTAATAATGGCTGTAGATGTGTTGCAGGTGGTATGTAATGCTTGGTGTGGTGCATGATGGGTAATAATGGCGGCGGATGTGTTGCAGGGTTATGTAATGCTTGGTGTGGTGCATGATGGGTAATAATGGCGGCGGATGTGTTACAGGGGGTATGTAATGCTTGGTGTGGTGCATGATGGGTAATTATGGCCGTAGATGTGTCACGGGGTATGTAATGCTTGGTGTGGTGCATGATGGGTAATAATGGCGGCGGATGTGTTACAGGGGGTATGTAATGCTTGGTGTGGTGCATGATGGGTAATTATGGCCGTAGATGTGTCACGGGGTATGTAATGCTGGGTGTGGTGCATGATGGGTAATAATGGCGGCGGATATGTCGCAGGTGGTATGTAATGCTTGGTGTGGTGCATGATGGGTAATAATAGCCGTGGATGTGTTACAGGGGGTATGTAATGCTTGGTGTGGTGCATGATGGGTAATAATGGCCGTGGATGTGTTACAGGGGGTATGTAATGCTGGGTGTGGTGCATGATGGGTAATAATGGCGGCGGATATGTCGCAGGGGGTATGTAATGCTTGGTGTGGTGCATGATGGGTAATAATAGCCGTGGATGTGTTACAGGGGGTATGTAATGCTTGGTGTGGTGCATGATGGGTAATAATGGCGGCGGATATGTCGCAGGGGGTATGTAATGCTTGGTGTGGTGCATGATGGGTAATAATGGCGGCAGATGTGTTGCAGGGTTATGTAATGCTTGGTGTGGTGCATGATGGGTAATAGTGGCAGTGGATGTGTTGTAGGGGGTATGTAATGCTTGGTGTGGTGCATGATGGGTAATAATAGCCGTGGATGTGTTACAGGGGGTATGTAATGCTTGGTGTGGTGCATGATGGGTAATAATGGCCGTAGATGTGTTGCAGGGTTATGTAATGCTTGGTGTGGTGCATGATGGGTAATAATGGCCGTAGATGTGTTGCAGGGTTATGTAATGCTTGGTGTGGTGCATGATGGGTAATAATGGCCGCGGATGTGTTACAGGGGGTATGTAATGCTGGGTGTGGTGCATGATGGGTAATAATGGCGGCGGATGTGTTGCAGGGTTATGTAATGCTTGGTGTGGTGCATGATGGGTAATAATGGCGGCGGATGTGTTACAGGGGGTATGTAATGCTTGGTGTGGTGCATGATGGGTAATAATGGCGGCGGATGTGTTACAGGGGGTATGTAATGCTTGGTGTGGTGCATGATGGGTAATAATGGCTGTAGATGTGTTGCAGGTGGTATGTAATGCTTGGTGTGGTGCATGATGGGTAATAATGGCGGCGGATGTGTTGCAGGGTTATGTAATGCTTGGTGTGGTGCATGATGGGTAATAATGGCGGCGGATGTGTTACAGGGGGTATGTAATGCTTGGTGTGGTGCATGATGGGTAATTATGGCCGTAGATGTGTCACGGGGTATGTAATGCTTGGTGTGGTGCATGATGGGTAATAATGGCGGCGGATGTGTTACAGGGGGTATGTAATGCTTGGTGTGGTGCATGATGGGTAATTATGGCCGTAGATGTGTCACGGGGTATGTAATGCTGGGTGTGGTGCATGATGGGTAATAATGGCGGCGGATATGTCGCAGGTGGTATGTAATGCTTGGTGTGGTGCATGATGGGTAATAATAGCCGTGGATGTGTTACAGGGGGTATGTAATGCTTGGTGTGGTGCATGATGGGTAATAATGGCCGTGGATGTGTTACAGGGGGTATGTAATGCTGGGTGTGGTGCATGATGGGTAATAATGGCGGCGGATATGTCGCAGGGGGTATGTAATGCTTGGTGTGGTGCATGATGGGTAATAATAGCCGTGGATGTGTTACAGGGGGTATGTAATGCTTGGTGTGGTGCATGATGGGTAATAATGGCGGCGGATATGTCGCAGGGGGTATGTAATGCTTGGTGTGGTGCATGATGGGTAATAATGGCGGCAGATGTGTTGCAGGGTTATGTAATGCTTGGTGTGGTGCATGATGGGTAATAGTGGCAGTGGATGTGTTGTAGGGGGTATGTAATGCTTGGTGTGGTGCATGATGGGTAATAATAGCCGTGGATGTGTTACAGGGGGTATGTAATGCTTGGTGTGGTGCATGATGGGTAATAATGGCCGTAGATGTGTTGCAGGGTTATGTAATGCTTGGTGTGGTGCATGATGGGTAATAATGGCCGTAGATGTGTTGCAGGGTTATGTAATGCTTGGTGTGGTGCATGATGGGTAATAATGGCCGTAGATGTGTTGCAGGGTTATGTAATGCTTGGTGTGGTGCATGATGGGTAATAATGGCCGCGGATGTGTCGCAGGGGGTGTGTAATGCTTGGTGTGGTGCATGATGGGTAATAATGGCGGCGGATGTGTTGCAGGGTTATGTAATGCTTGGTGTGGTGCATGATGGGTAATAATGTCCGTAGATGTGTTGCAGGGGGTATGTAATGCTTGGTGTGGTGCATGATGGGTAATAATGGCCGCGGATGTGTTACAGGGGGTATGTAATGCTGTGTGTGGTGCATGATGGGTAATAATGGCGGCGGATGTGTTACAGGGGGTATGTAATGCTTGGTGTGGTGCATGATGGGTAATAATGGCCACGGATGTGTTACAGGTGGTATGTAATGCTTGGTGTGGTGCATGATGGGTAATAATGGCCGTAGATGTGTTGCAGGTGGTATGTAATGCTTGGTGTGGTGCATGATGGGTAATAATGGCCGTGGATGTGTTACAGGGGTTATGTAATGCTTGGTGTGGTGCATGATGGGTAGTAATGGCGGCGGATGTGTTACAGGGGGTATGTAATGCTGGGTGTGGTGCATGATGGGTAATAATGGCTGTAGATGTGTTGCAGGTGGTATGTAATGCTTGGTGTGGTGCATGATGGGTAATTATGGCCGTCGATGTGTTACAGGGGGTATGTAATGCTTGGTGTGGTGCATGATGGGTAATAATGGCTGTGGATGTGTTACAGGGGGTATGTAATGCTTGGTGTGGTGCATGATGGGTAATAATGGCTGTAGATGTGTTGCAGGGGGTATGTAATGCTTGGTGTGGTGCATGATGGGTAATAATGGCCGTGGATGTGTTACAGGGGTTATGTAATGCTTGGTGTGGTGCATGATGGGTAATAATGGCGGCGGATGTGTTACAGGGGGTATGTAATGCTGGGTGTGGTGCATGATGGGTAATAATGGCCGTAGATGTGTTGCAGGTGGTATGTGATGCTTGGTGTGGTGCATGATGGGTAATAATGGCCACGGATGTGTTACAGGGGGTATGTAATGCTGGGTGTGGTGCATGATGGGAATAAATGGCCGTAGATGTGTTGCAGGGGGTATGTAATGCTTGGTGTGGTGCATGATGGGTAATAATGGCGGCGGATGTGTTGCAGGGGGTGTGTAATGCTTGGTGTGGGGCATGATGGGTAATAATGGCCGTAGATGTGTTGCAGGGGGTATGTAATGCTTGGTGTGGTGCATGATGGGTAATAATGACCGTGGCTGTGTCGCAGAGGGTATGTAATGCTTGGTGTGGTGCATGATGGGTAATAATGGCTGTAGATGTGTTGCAGGGGGTATGTAATGCTTGGTGTGGTGCATGATGGGTAGTAATGGCCATGGATGTGTCACAGGGGATGTGTGATGCTTGGTGTGGTGCATGATGGGTAATTATGACCGTGGATGTGTCGCAGGGTTATGTAATGCTTGGTGTGGTGCATGATGGGTAATTATGGCCGTAGATGTGTTGCAGGGTTATGTAATGCTTGGTGTGGTGCATGATGGGTAATAATGGCCGCGGATGTGTTGCAGGGAGCCGCACCCACATCTTGCTCGCGCTCAGTCAGCAGGACGGGATGGAGCAGCGCATGGACTTTGAGTCGCGCTACACCCTGTTGCAGCTCTTCGCAGAGACCAGCGCCGAGAAGCAGCGCATCTCTTTAGAGGGGATCCATCTCCCACAGGTAAGTGCACCAAGTGATCACGTGACTTGCAATGTGGGCGGGGTCAGGATGTAGGAGTGGCATCCAAAAGTTTTGGTTCTGGTGAAACTGTTCTTGTGATCAGTTAAAGTGGACCATCCTGGATTTTGGTCCTTTCCCCCGGGGCACCCTGATCGGGGGTGTCCCACTGTGTGAAACCCCCAGATCGCCTAAGGCAACTTACCTCTTCCCAGTCTTACGGAGCATGCACGGCCGCTCGTCCAATCAGAACGCGATGGTGGCCGCATCCCCCGCTTCCCTCTAACAGGTAGTGTGCCCGTCCCGGCCATTCACAAATACCTGGAGCCGTATTGCCTTTAATTAGTATGCACGGCATATGCCTCTGATTGGACGAGAGCCCGCCCATGTGCCGTGAGACTCGGAATTTTGACTTTCCCAGGTTTTGTTCCATGCTCCGTGGGCATTTCCCCTGGTCTCACGACACATGTGCGGGCTCACGTCCAATCAGAGCCATATGCATATTAATGAGTATTCTTCTTATGGACGATCTGGGGGGTTTCACACAGCAGGGGCATCCCAAATGGCAGGTTTTGTTCCGCTTAAATAAATGACACATATCAGGAACAGTGGAGTGAGAAGGAGGTGTGGCCGAGCCAGAAACATGGGATTGCTAGAAAGGCAAATCAGAAATCCTCCGTTTATCTGAAGAAGACCTTCAAGCAGATTTACAAGGCCCTGGAGTTATTTTTCTATTGTACATCGATGGCCTTGTCTGGGATTTGCTGACCATGCAGCTGTATAATGTCCGGGGTTTGATGACCATGCGGCTGTATAAAGTCCGGGGTTTGATGACCATGCGGCTGTATAATGTCCGGGGTTTGCGGACCATGCAGCTGTATAATGTCCGGGGTTTGATGACCATGCGGCTGTATAATTTCCGGGGTTTGCGGACCATGCGGCTGTATAATGTCCAGGGTTTGATGACCATGCTGCTCTATAATGTCCGGGGTTTGCTGACCGTGGGGCTGTATAATGTCCGGGGTTTGCTGACCATGTGGCTGTATAATGTCCGTGGTTTGCTGACCATGCGGCTGTATAATGTCCGGGGTTTTATGACCATGTGGCTGTATAATGTCCGGGGTTTGCTGACCATGCGGCTGTATAATGTCCGGGGTTTGCTGACCATGCGGCTGTATAATGTCCTGGGTTTGCTAACCATGCGGCAGTATAATGTCCAGGGTTTGATGACCATGCGGCTGTATAATGTCCGGGGTTTGCTGACCATGCGGCTGTATAATGTCCGGGGTTTGCTGACCATGCGGCTGTATAATGTCTGGGGTTTGCTGACCATGCGGCTGTATAATGTCCGGGGTTTGCTGACCATGTGGCTGTATAATGTCCGGGGTTTGCTGACCATGTGGCTGTATAATGTCCGGGGTTTGCTGACCATGCGGCTGTATAATGTCCGGGGTTTGCTGACCATGTGGCTGTATAATGTCCGGGGTTGGCTGACCATGCGGCTGTATAATGTCCAGGGTTTGCTGACCATGCGGCTGTATAATGTCCGGGGTTTGATGACCATGCGGCTGTATAGTGTCCGGGGTTTGCTGACCATGCGGCTGTATAATGTCCGGGGTTTGCTGACCATGCGGCTGTATAATGTCCAGGGTTTGATGACCATGCGGCTGTATAATGTCCGGGGTTTGCTGACCATGCGGCTGTATAATGTCCGGGGTTTGCTGACCATGCGGCTGTATAATGTCTGGGGTTTGCTGACCATGCGGCTGTATAATGTCCGGGGTTTGCTGACCATGTGGCTGTATAATGTCCGGGGTTTGCTGACCATGCGGCTGTATAATGTCCGGGGTTTGCTGACCATGTGGCTGTATAATGTCCGGGGTTGGCTGACCATGCGGCTGTATAATGTCCAGGGTTTGCTGACCATGCGGCTGTATAATGTCCGGGGTTGGCTGACCATGCGGCTGTATAATGTCCGGGGTTGGCTGACCATGCGGCTGTATAATGTCCGGGGTTTGCTGACCATGCGGCTGTATAATGTCCTGGGTTTGATGACCATGCGGCTGTATAATGTCCGGGATTTGCTGACCATGCGGCTGTATAATGTCCGGGGTTGGCTGACTATGTGGCTGTATAATGTCCGGGGTTTGCTGACCATGCGGCTGTATAATGTCCGGGGTTGGCTGACCATGCGGCTGTATAATGTCCGGGGTTTGCTGACCATGCGGCTGTATAATGTCCGGGGTTTGCTCACCATGCGGCTGTATAATGTCCAGGGTTTGATGACCATGCGGCTGTATAATGTCCGGGGTTTGCTGACCATGCGGCTGTATAATGTCCGGGGTTTGCTGACCATGCGGCTGTATAATGTCTGGGGTTTGCTGACCATGCGGCTGTATAATGTCCGGGGTTTGCTGACCATGTGGCTGTATAATGTCCGGGGTTTGCTGACCATGTGGCTGTATAATGTCCGGGGTTTGCTGACCATGCGGCTGTATAATGTCCGGGGTTTGCTGACCATGTGGCTGTATAATGTCCGGGGTTGGCTGACCATGCGGCTGTATAATGTCCAGGGTTTGCTGACCATGCGGCTGTATAATGTCCGGGGTTTGATGACCATGCGGCTGTATAATGTCCGGGGTTTGCTGACCATGCGGCTGTATAATGTCCGGGGTTTGCTGACCATGCGGCTGTATAATGTCCAGGGTTTGATGACCATGCGGCTGTATAATGTCCGGGGTTTGCTGACCATGCGGCTGTATAATGTCCGGGGTTTGCTGACCATGCGGCTGTATAATGTCTGGGGTTTGCTGACCATGCGGCTGTATAATGTCCGGGGTTTGCTGACCATGTGGCTGTATAATGTCCGGGGTTTGCTGACCATGCGGCTGTATAATGTCCGGGGTTTGCTGACCATGTGGCTGTATAATGTCCGGGGTTGGCTGACCATGCGGCTGTATAATGTCCAGGGTTTGCTGACCATGCGGCTGTATAATGTCCGGGGTTGGCTGACCATGCGGCTGTATAATGTCCGGGGTTGGCTGACCATGCGGCTGTATAATGTCCGGGGTTTGCTGACCATGCGGCTGTATAATGTCCGGGGTTGGCTGACCATGTGGCTGTATAATGTCCGGGGTTTGCTCACCATGCGGCTGTATAATGTCCAGGGTTTGATGACCATGCGGCTGTATCATGTCCGGGGTTTGCTGACCATGCGGCTGTATAATGTCTGGGGTTTGCTGACCATGCGGCTGTATAATGTCCGGGGTTTGCTGACCATGTGGCTGTATAATGTCCGGGGTTTGCTGACCATGCGGCTGTATAATGTCCGGGGTTTGCTGACCATGCGGCTGTATAATGTCCTGGGTTTGCTAACCATGCGGCAGTATAATGTCCAGGGTTTGATGACCATGCGGCTGTATAATGTCCGGGGTTTGCTGACCATGCGGCTGTATAATGTCCTGGGTTTGATGACCATGCGGCTGTATAATGTCCGGGATTTGCTGACCATGCGGCTGTATAATGTCCGGGGTTGGCTGACCATGTGGCTGTATAATGTCCGGGGTTTGCTGAACATGCGGCTGTATAATGT
The DNA here is from genome assembly GCA_027917425.1 of Gastrophryne carolinensis. Lineage (NCBI taxonomy): Eukaryota > Metazoa > Chordata > Amphibia > Anura > Microhylidae > Gastrophryne > Gastrophryne carolinensis. The sequence continues at coordinate 482,154,409 of CM051237.1, read as the reverse complement.
CCGGGGTTGGCTGACCATGCGGCTGTATAATGTCCGGGGTTTGCTCACCATGCGGCTGTGTAATGTCCAGGGTTTGATGACCATGCGGCTGTATAATGTCCGGGGTTTGATGACCATGCGGCTGTATAATGTCCAGGGTTTGATGACCATGCGGCTGTATAATGTCCGGGGTTGGCTGACCATGTGGCTGTATAATGTCCGGGGTTTGCTCACCATGCGGCTGTATAATGTCCAGGGTTTGATGACCATGCGGCTGTATAATGTCCGGGGTTTGCTGACCATGCGGCTGTATAATGTCCGGGGTTTGCTGACCATGCGGCTGTATAATGTCTGGGGTTTGCTGACCATGCGGCTGTATAATGTCCGGGGTTTGCTGACCATGTGGCTGTATAATGTCCGGGGTTTGCTGACCATGTGGCTGTATAATGTCCGGGGTTTGCTGACCATGCGGCTGTATAATGTCCGGGGTTTGCTGACCATGTGGCTGTATAATGTCCGGGGTTTGCTGACCATGCGGCTGTATAATGTCCGGGGTTTGCTGACCATGCGGCTGTATAATGTCCGGGGTTGGCTGACCATGCGGCTGTATAATGTCCGGGGTTTGCTGACCATGCGGCTGTATAATGTCCGGGGTTGGCTGACCATGCGGCTGTATAATGTCCGGGGTTTGCTGACCATGCGGCTGTATAATGTCCGGGGTTTGCTGACCATGCGGCTGTATAATGTCCGGGATTTGATGACCATGCGGCTGTATAATGTCCGGGGTTTGCTGACCATGCGGCTGTATAATGTCCGGGGTTTGATGACCATGCGGCTGTATAATGTCCGAGGATTGATGACCATGCGGCTGTATAATGTCCGAGGTTTGCTGACCATGCGGCTGTATTTTGTCCGGGGTTTGCTGAGCATGTGGCTGTATAATGTCCGGGGTTTGCTGACCATGCGGCTGTATAATGTCCGGGGTTTGATGACCATGCGGCTGTATAATGTCCGGGGTTTGATGACCATGCGGCTGTATAATGTCCGGGGTTTGCTGACCATGCTGCTATATAATGTCCGGGGTTTGCTGACTATGCGGCTGTATAATGTCCGGGGTTTGCTGACCATGCGGCTGTATAATGTCCGGGGTTGGCTGACCATGTGGCTGTATAATGTCCGGGGTTTGCTCACCATGCGGCTGTATAATGTCCAGGGTTTGATGACCATGCGGCTGTATCATGTCCGGGGTTTGCTGACCATGCGGCTGTATAATGTCCGGGGTTTGCTGACCATGCGGCTGTATAATGTCTGGGGTTTGCTGACCATGCGGCTGTATAATGTCCGGGGTTTGCTGACCATGTGGCTGTATAATGTCCGGGGTTTGCTGACCATGTGGCTGTATAATGTCCGGGGTTTGCCGACCATGCGGCTGTATAATGTCCGGGGTTTGCTGACCATGCGGCTGTATAATGTCCGGGGTTTGCTGACCATGCGGCTGTATAATGTCCGGGGCTTGCTGACCATGCGGCTGTATAATGTCCGGGGTTTGCCGACCATGCGGCTGTATAATGTCCGGGGTTGGCTGACCATGCGGCTGTATAATGTCCGGAGTTTGATGACCATGCGGCTGTATAATGTCCGAGGTTTGCTGACCATGCGGCTGTATAATGTCCAGGGTTTGCTGACCATGCGGCTGTATAATGTCCGGGGTTTGCTTACCATGCGGCTGTATAATGTCCGGGGTTGGCTGACCATGCGGCTGTATAATGTCCGGGGTTGGCTGACCATGCGGCTGTATAATGTCCGGGGTTGGCTGACCATGCGGCTGTATAATGTCCGGGGTTGGCTGACCATGCGGCTGTATAATGTCCGGGGTTGGCTGACCATGCGGCTGTATAATGTCCGGGGTTGGCTGACCATGCGGCTGTATAATGTCCGGGGTTTGCTGACCATGCGGCTGTATAATGTCCAGGGTTTGATGACCATGCGGCTGTATAATGCCCGGGGTTTGCTGACCATGCGGCTGTATAATGTCCGGGGTTTGATGACCATGCGGCTGTATAATGTCCGGGATTTGCTGACCATGTGGCTGTATAATGTCCGGGGTTTGATGACCATGCAGCTGTATAATGTCCAGGGGTTTGCTGACCATGCGGCTGTATAATGTCCGGGGTTTGCTGATCATGCGGCTGTATAATGTCCGGGGTTTGCTGACCATTTGGCTGTATAATGTCCGGGGTTTGCTGACCATGCGGCTGTATAATGTCCGGGGTTGGCTGACCATGTGGCTGTATAATGTCCGGGGTTTGCTGACCATGTGGCTGTATAATGTCCGGGGTTTGCTGACCATGTGGCTGTATAATGTCCAGGGTTTGCTGACCATGCGGCTGTATAATGTCCGGGGTTTGCTGACCATGTGGCTGTATAATGTCCGGGGTTTGCTGATCATGCGGCTGTATAATGTCCGGGGTTTGCTGACCATGTGGCTGTATAATGTCCGGGGTTTGCTGATCATGCAGCTGTATAATGTCCGGGGTTTGCTGACCATGCGGCTGTATAATGTCCGGGGTTTGATGACCATGCGGCTGTATAATGTCCGGGGTTTGCTGACCATGCGGCTGTATAATGTCCGGGGTTTGCTGACCATGCGGCTGTATAATGTCCGAGGTTTGCTGACCATGCGGCTGTATAATGTCCGGGGTTTGCTGACCATGCGGCTGTATAATAATCCGGGGTTTGATGACCATGCGGCCGTATAATGTCCGGGGTTTGATGAGCATGCGGCTGTATAATGTCCGGGGTTTGCTGACCATGCGGCCGTATAATGTCCGGGGTTTGCTGACCATGCGGCTGTATAATGTCCGGGGTTTGCTGACCATGCGGCCGTATAATGTCCAGGGTTTGATGACCATGCGGCTGTATAATGTCCGGGGTTTGCTGACCATGCGGCTGTATAATGTCCGGGGTTTGCTCACCATGTGGCTGTATAATGTCCGGGGTTTGCTGACCATGCGGCTGTATAGTGTCCGGGGTTTGCTGACCATGCGGCTGTATAATGTCCGGCGTTTGCTGACCATGCGGCTGTATAATGTCCGGGGTTTGCTGACCATGCGGCTGTATAATGTCCAGGGTTTGATGACCATGCGGCTGTATAATGTCCGGGGTTTGCTGACCATGCGGCTGTATAATGTCCGGCGTTTGCTGACCATGCGGCTGTATAATGTCCGGGGTTTGCTGACCATGCGGCCGTATAATGTCCAGGGTTTGCTGACCATGCGGCTGTATAATGTCCGGGGTTTGCTGACCAAGCGGCTGTATAATGTCCAGGGTTTGCTGACCATGCGGCTGTATAGTGTCCGGCGTTTGCTGACCATGCGGCTGTATAATGTCCGGGGTTTGCTGACCATGCGGCTCTATAATGTCCGGGGTTTGCTGACCATGCGGCTGTATAATGTCCAGGGTTTGCTGACCATGCGGCTGTATAGTGTCCGGCGTTTGCTGACCATGCGGCTGTATAATGTCCGGGGTTTGCTGCCCATGCGGCTGTATAATGTCCGGGGTTGGCTGACCATGCGGCTGTATAATGGGTTTGATGACCATGCGGCTGTATAATGTCCGGGGTTTGCTGACCATGCGGCCGTATAATGTCCGGGGTTTGCTGACCATGCGGCTGTATAATGTCCGGGGTTTGCTGACCATGCGGCTGTATAATGTCTGGGATTTGATGACCATGCAGCTGTATAATGTCCGGGGTTTGCTGACCATGCGGCTGTATAATGTCCGGGGTTTGCTGACCATGCGACTGTATAATGTCCGGGATTTGCTGACCATGTGGCTGTATAATGTCCGGGGTTTGCTGACCATGCGGCTGTATAATGTCCGGGGTTTGCTGACCATGCGGCTGTATAATGTCCGGGATTTGCTGACCATGTGGCTGTATAATGTCCGGGGTTTGCTGACCATGCGGCTGTATAATGTCCGGGGTTTGCTGACCATGCGGCTGTATAATGTCCGGGGTTTGATGACCATGCGGCCGTATAATGTCCGGGGTTTGCTGACCATGCGGCTGTATAATGTTCGGGGTTTGCTGACCATGCGGCTGTATAATGTCCGGGGTTTGCTGACCATGCGGCTGTATAATGTCCGGGGTTTGATGACCATGCGGCTGTATAATGTCCGGGGTTTGCTGACCATGCGGCTGTATAATGTCCGGGGTTGGCTGACCATGCGGCTGTATAATGTCCGGGGTTTGCTGACCATGCGGCTGTATAATGTCTGGGATTTGATGACCATGCGGCTGTATAATGTCCGGGGTTTGATGACCATGCGGCTGTATAATGTCCGGGGTTTGCTGACCATGCGGCTGTATAATGTCCGGGGTTTGCTGACCATGCGGCTGTATAATGTCCGGGGTTTGCTGACCATGCGGCTGTATAATGTCCGGGGTTTGCTGACCATGCGGCTGTATAATGTCCGGGATTTGCTGACCATGCGGCTGTATAATGTCCGGGATTTGATGACCATGCGGCTGTATAATGTCCGGGGTTTGCTGACCATGCGACCGTATAATGTCCGGGGTTTGCTGACCATGCGGCTGTATAATGTCCGGGGTTTGCTGACCATGCGGCTGTATAATGTCCAGGGTTTGCTGACCGTGCGGCTGTATAATGTCCGGGGTTTGCTGACCATGCGGCTGTATAATGTCCGGGGTTTGCTGACCATGCGGCTGTATAATGTCCGGGGTTTGCTGACCATGCGGCTGTATAATGTCCGGGGTTTGCTGACCATGCGGCTGTATAATGTCCGGGGTTTGCTGACCATGCGGCTGTATAATGTCCGGGGTTTGCTGACCATGCGGCTGTATAATGTCCGGGATATGATGACCATGCGGCTGTATAATGTCCGGGGTTTGCTGACCATGCGGCTGGATAATGTCCGGGGTTTGATGACCATGTGGCTGTATAATGTCCGGGGTTTGCTGACCATGCGGCTGTATAATGTCCGGGGTTTACTGACCATACGGCTGTATAATGTCCGGGGTTTACTGACCATACGGCTGTATAATGTCTGGGGTTTGATGACCATGCGGCTGTATAATGTCCAGGGTTTGATGACCATGCGGCTGTAAAATGTCCGGGATTTGATGACCATGCGGCTGTATAATGTCCGGGATTTGATGACCATGCGGCTGTATAATGTCCGGGGTTTGATGACCATGCGGCTGTATAATGTCCGGGGTTTGCTGACCATGCGGCTGGATAATGTCCGGGGTTTGATGACCATGCGGGTGTATAATGTCCGGGGTTTGCTGACCATGCGGCTGTATAATGTCCGGGGTTTGATGACCATGTGGCTGTATAATGTCCGGGGTTTACTGACCATACGGCTGTATAATGTGCGGGGTTTACTGACCATACGGCTGTATAATGTCTGGGGTTTGATGACCATGCGGCTGTATAATGTCCAGGGTTTGATGAGCATGCGGCTGTATAATGTCCGGGGTCTGCTGACCATGCGGCTGTATAATGTCCGGGTTTTGCTGACCATGCGGCTGTATAATGTCCGGGGTTTGCTGACCATGCGGCTGTATAATGTCCGGGTTTTGCTGACCATGCTGCTCTATAATGTCCGGGGTTTGCTGACCATGCGGCTGTATAATGTCCGGGGTTTGATGACCATGCGGCTGTATAATGTCCGGGGTTTGCTGACCATGCGGCTGTATAATGTCCGGGGTTTGCTGACCATGCGGCTGTATAATGTCCAGGGTTTGATGAGCATGCGGCTGTATAATGTCCGGGGTCTGCTGACCATGCGGCTGTATAATGTCCGGGTTTTGCTGACCATGCGGCTGTATAATGTCCGGGGTTTGCTGTCCATGCGGCTGTATAATGTCCGGGTTTTGCTGACCATGCTGCTCTATAATGTCCGGGGTTTGCTGACCATGCGGCTGTATAATGTCCGGGGTTTGATGACCATGCGGCTGTATAATGTCCGGGGTTTGCTGACCATGCGGCTGTATAATGTCCGGGGTTTGCTGACCATGCGGCTGTATAATGTCCGGGGTTTGATGACCATGCGGCTGTATAATGTCCGGGGTTTGCTGACCATGCTGCTCTATAATGTCCGGGGTTTGCTGACCATGCGGCTGTATAATGTCCGGGGTTTGCTGACCATGCGGCTGTATAATGTCCGGGGTTTGCTGACCATGCGGCTGTATAATGTCCGGGGGTTTGCTGACCATGCGGCTGTATAATGTCCGGGGTTAGCTGACCATGCGGCTGTATAATGTCCGGGGGTTTGCTGACCATGCGGCTGTATAATGTCCGGGGGTTAGCTGACCATGCGGCTGTATAATGTCCGGGGTTTGCTGACCATGCGGCTGTATAATGTCCGGGGTTTGATGACCATGCGGCTGTATAATGTCCGGGGTTTGCTGACCATGCAGCTGTATAATGTCCGGGGGTTTGCTGACCATGCAGCTGTATAATGTCCGGGTTTGCTGACCATGCAGCTGTATAATGTCCGGGGTTTGCTGACCATGCGGCTGTATAATGTCCAGGGGTTTGCTGACCATGCGGCTGTATAATGTCCGGGGTTAGCTGACCATGCGGCTGTATAATGTCCGGGGGTTTGCTGACCATGCGGCTGTATAATGTCCGGGATTTGCTGACCATGCGGCTGTATAATGTCCGGGGTTTGATGACCATGCGGCTGTATAATGTCCGGGGTTTGCTGACAATGCGGCTGTATAATGTCCGGGGGATTGACGACCATTTGCTTGTGTTTCAGATTACGGGGAAGCGCCTCTTCTCGCTGGTGAAACGTTATCTGCGCGCCTCTTCTCTACTCGACCAGCTGACCAGCGACCGCCCAGGAAAGCTCCGCCTCCAGCGCCAGTGTGACTTCGGCATGGCCATGGGCGACCTGATCTGCGAGCTGGTGCGGGCGATGGGCTGGGCCGATGAGTCGGGCGATGGGGTGAAGCTTGGCGCCGGACAGGCGTATTCCAGACCGGCGCACCCCCTGTGGGCCCCCCGCAGGAGACGCCGCTTTCTGGTCTGTTCGGATTTCCCCCATAGAGGGCGCTATGCCGAGTATCTGCAGCACACGCTGGTCCCCGGGATGGGCGTGAGGATGCCGGAGAACCACCAGCTGCTGGTCGCTGGAGACGAGGGCGTCTTCCTGCAAAGCATCTTGGGAACGTCTTCCGCGCAGGTACTAAAGTAATATTTATCTCTGTGTCTGTCTAATACTCACCCGCCTCTGTTTCTGACTATTGCGCCCTCTGCAGGTCTACTGGCATCGGCTTGGGCGGCCGCACCACGTTGACTGGGACGCGCTGGAGATTATCAGCTGCGGGGAGAGGAATGAGGAGCGCGCCGGGTATATCGCTGGTCATGTGACTGGTGAGTGATGGGATTTGACCAATCACCTGTGAATGCCAAGCAGCTTTATGCCCGCCCCCGCTCTTCCTGAATGTGCTTAAAGTGGACCTTCACCGTGATTTAATGAAAAGCCCAAACCCTTAAAAAAATATTTCCCAGCATATAAAATTAATATAGTTTCCATTTTTAGTCTACTTACTTATTATTCTTTCCCCCACTGGGCTACAACTCTGTTCAGGACTCTGGGATACAGGCGCCGCCATCTTGACTCAGAAGCATCACATACTGAGGAGAGGAGAGCGGGATAAAGTGCAGGGGGCGGGGTTATAGCTGTGCTTTGCTCAGACAGAGCAGAGCTGGGGTCAGGGAAAGGACAGCAATCCCAGAATGCAGAGCGGCACACTCCCTGTTTGCAGGCTGCCTGATGCTCCATGAGCTGCCATCTTGGATGTTTAAAGGCTCATGACATGCAGTAGATGCAGGTAGGAAGATTTTTAAGGTTGGCAATCTGTATGTACAGGGTGTGGGAAACATATAAGATAGGCTCTTATTCAGGGTGAGGGTGTGGATTAATGTGGGCAATCTGTATGTACAGGGTGTGGGAAACATACAACATAGGCTCTTATTCAGGGTGAGGGTCTGGATTAATGTGGGCAATCTGTATGTACAGGGGGGAAACATATAAGATAGGCTCTTATTCAGGGTGAGGGTCTGGATTAATGTGAGCAATCTGTATCTACAGGGGGAAACATATAAGATAGGCTCTTATTCAGGGTGAGGGTCCGGATTAATGTGAGCAATCTGTATGTACAGGGTGTGGGAAACATATAAGATAGAGATCAGCAGACATATACACCACATAAAATCTTCATGTATATATATATGTATACGCTCAGGGGGATAACTTTTTAAATATGCTCATTAGCATATAACTTCCTTTGACAACCGAAGTGGTTAATGTTCAGAAAATCTTGTGTTTCCCCCCTGTACATACAGATTGCCCACTTTAATCCGGACCCTCACCTTGAATAAGAGCCTATCTTATATGTTTCCCACACCCTGTACATACAGATTGCCCACTTTAATCCGGACCCTCACCTTGAATAAGAGCCTATTTTATATGTTTCTCATATAAAAAATGCAATATCTCCCTTAAAAAACACGCAATATAAACCAGGGCTGTGGAGTCGGTAGATAAATGTTCCGACTCCGACTCCTCTGTATTAATATGTGAAGGTATTTTATACATTCCTTGAAGGAAAGAAAGGCAACATACATGTCATTACTTCTAGCAGAGAGAGGTAGTTGGGCAGAAGCTGCCTTCTCCTTTCTGTGTGCTGATCTCCTGCTGAAGATAGGGCAGTGGGAGGATCCAGAAAGGGGCCTTTATTATAAAACATGATTTCCCTAGTAGAATCCCATAGTCATGTTTAAAGTTTAAGCTAACAATGGAAGTTTACAAGTTTTTAGAGCCTTTTGCTGAATGACAGCAGTTTTTCCAATGGTACAGCTTCAGTCTATTGATCCTCCATTCCCTTCACTTATACAAGTGTCTCTAGTCCTGCAAAAAACATATTTACTTAATCCCTTATCAGTGAGAGGCTCGGTTACCCATGGGTTCCCTGTAACAGCAGAACACAACACTATGCAAAGTATAAGTATTGCCGCTTCTAATTGTGCGTTGCGTGCCATATAGTGAAGCACATGAAAAGCACGCTTCTTCACGGTCACTTAACGTGTTCGTTTTGCGGTTACGTGAGGCACTGCATGCATTGCTCTTTATTCTTACAATAGAGAAGTCATTAATTATAACTATTCTAAGTATGTCACACACCCCGCTTCAAGATATCCATAACACGTGGGTAATACCGACCTGAAGAGGGCGTTCCTGCAGAGATGATAGGAAAAAGAAAGCCCCTCCCGGTCCATAGATACCTGGGACCTCCCACTCATTACCCAGTCTTCCATCTCTGCAGTCGGCGAGCAAGTCAGAAGATGATGCCTCCTCCTTGCACAGGGGGAACTGAGGTAGCCGGGACCTTCCCGGCCTTCTTTTGATTTCTATTTCCGCCCAGATCCCACTTTTTATTACTATACATGCCTCCCAGCCTTGGCTGAGGTCTGGGCGAGGGTAGAACAGCACACTAGGTGCTCAGGAGATATGCTCCACCGTGAGACCCTGTACCAAAGGGTAGGCGGTTATCCGGGCTGGTGACCCCGGTTTGGGATGCCCTGTCCCTCGGCCCTTTACCCCAGCTAGTGTTCCCCTCTGCGGATGCCCTTCTCCTTGTGGGGGGGGTGTTGAGGGGATTTTATTAAGGTGTAGTGTAGTGCTTTTCACTGTCGTTTGCTGGCCTGGTACTTGGAGGCGGGGCCGGGCGCTGCCTCGATCGCCGCGGCCCGCCTGTGTGCTTGTCTTACTTGTACCGGCGCCGTGGTCGCCGCCATTACCGCGGCGCGGGTACCCTGTCATTTTGCGGTGCGCGGGTGAGGAGATTCTCTCCTCACATGCCGGAGTAGGGGGGCGGGGCCGGCGTCGGAGCGTCGCCGCGGCCCGCCCCCCTCCTTTCTATCTGTCTTCTCACCGGCGCCGCAGCCGCCGCATACCGCTGCGGCGCCGGTCTTTGGTCTGTGTGTCGTGAGGGGAGATCTCTCCTCACGCCAATGTTAGAGGGGGCGGGACGGGGCTTTCGGCAGGACGCCGAGGCCCGCCCCCGTTCGGCAGGCGCCGCCGCGGAGCCTGGCCTTGACATGGAGGGGGGGCGGGGCCATGGACAATCGCGCTCTCCGTGCTGGCCACGCCCCCCCTTCTCCTCTCTGCCTCCGTGCTGCTGCTGCTGGCTCCTGTGAGACGGGCGCCATCTTGGAAGGAGGAAGCACCGTGAGTGGCCCTGTGGGCCCCATATCTTTTTTATTCCTTGTGTCCTTTCAAAGTGCTGATAGCCTTCTCTGTTGTGTCTTTCAGGTGGACCTACGTTAGGTTTAGGGGGTTTCTCCCGGTCCTAGGGTCCCTGGGTTACCTTTACCTATTTCAAATCCTCCCACTTGGGACATTAAAGGGGCATCCCGGGTTGCTTATACGCGTAATTCCCTTGGTCATAGCGACTACACACAAGTTCGCCATATGGAGGCATCCCCGGATACTGGGCTCGGGATCCCCTCGGGGCAATTCCGGAAGTGTATGTTGTGTGGGGTTTCCATTACTGGGGACGATGTACTTCTGTGTATACCTTGTGCACAGCAAACTATTACGCGGCAGTCCGAACCCCAGGCGTCTGGGTCAGCACCGCCGGTCGCTTCCTCTCCTCCTCCCAGCTTGATACGCACCCCGTGTGACGTTGTCATGGGTAGGGAGCTACAATCTGAGATGTGCGCCAGATTGGCCAACCTTGAAAAAATAATTTCCAGCTCGGCCGCCCGTAAGGCTCCGGCTAAGAGAAAGCACTTGGCGCCGGCTCCGCCGGCGGATGACCTTGACGATGTTAATAATTTGGACTATTCTGATTATTCCCCGCTAGAGGAAGGGGAGGTTTATGAGGACTCTGATAATTCAGATGATGAGCAGTTTGTTGGCGCTGATCTGAGCTGGGGGACTTGGGGAGATCCTCGGATACTCCTAACGCTCTGGCTCAGATGTTTGAGGTTTTGGCTATTTCTCCTCCTGAGGAGGCTCCACAGCAGAAGGGTGAGTTTTTCGAGGAATCCAGGCCGCGCTTGGAATTTCCTAATCAAAGACACTTTGGCAAAATTATTGCTAAGGAATGGGACAGGCCGGCTCGGCTCCCTGGTATTCCTCAGGGGTGGGATAAGAAATATCCCTTCCCTTCGGATACGGTTAAGCGTTGGGCATCCCCCCCCCCCCTGAGGTGGACGCACCGGTTTTGGGGTTGTCCAACACTTCTGTTTTAAATAATTCTGATTGTTCCACCCTCAAAGATGGAGAGGATAAACGCATTGACCAGATGGCTTGTCATGGTTTTGCTAGCGTTGGGTCAGCCATGCGGCCCGTTTGCGCTTCGGCGCTGATGGTGGTGGCCGCCAGGTCCGTGGTCAGGGACTTGTTGACTTCTTCTGGGCTTCGTCCTGGTAGTGACGAGTTCCTTGGCCTTAAACGGTGTGAGTTGTTTTTGTCTTTTGTATTAGCCGCCTTGGATGACACTTTGATGATGTGTGGTAGGACGTCGGCTCTGCTGGTGACTATTCGGCGGTCGGTGTGGTTGCGCCAGTGGGCGGACGATTTTATGTCCAAAAAGTTGCTGACGGCTTCTGTGGATTCTGTCACCAAGGGTGGTAGGTTACCTCAACGCAAGAAACAACGCCGTCCCTTTCGGGGGGCGCCTTCCTTTACCCCCTCCTTTCGTGGGGCCAGATCTGGCAGGGGCTTTGCCTTCCCCTCTTCCAGAGGAGATTCCGGGAACAGGGGCAGAGGACGTGCCCGTCCAGGATACAATTGGGGTTCTAAGCCCAAACCTGCTGTTAAGCCAGCTCAGCAATGAGGGGGCGCCCTCACCCATGCGGGTGGGGGGACGGCTGCGACACTTCTCCCAGGTCTGGGATCAGGAGGTCTCCGACAGATGGATCCGGGAAGTGGTGTCTTCTGGTTACAAGCTGGAGTTCGTGCTCCGCCCCCCTCCCAGATTTTTCAGGTCTCGGGTGCCTTCGGAACCTCTGGCCGCGCAGGGGCTCCTGGTGGCAGTAGAGAGTCTTTTGGACATGGCTGTCATTTGCCCAGTGCCCTCCTCAGACCAGGGCAGGGGTTTTTATTCCAATCTGTTCACGGTACCCAAGAAGGACGGATCGGTCCGACCCATCTTGGATCTGAAGTTTCTCAACAGGTTAATCCGGCCGCGGAAATTCCGCATGGAAACGCTGCGTTCGGCTATTCACTCTCTTCGTCAGGGAGACTTTCTGACGTCCATAGACATCAAGGACGCTTACCTGCACGTTCCGATTTTTCCAGCACACCAGAGGTTTCTCAGGTTCGTGGTTGAGGATCGGCATTTTCAGTTTGTGGCACTCCCTTTCGGTCTTACCTCGGCTCCTCGGGTGTTCACCAAGGTGCTGGCGGGGGTGTTGGCTCTACTCAGGGTTCAGGGTATCCGCATTGTGCCCTATTTGGACGATCTTCTGATTATGGCTTCTTCCTTCAACCAAGCGGAGTTGGACACCAGAACAGTGGTATCCACTCTGGAGAGGTTCGGTTGGGTGATCAACTACCCCAAGTCATCTCTTTCTCCGTCCAGGGTAGTGACCTTTCTGGGAATGTCTCTGGATACTTCGCAGGCCAGGGTGTTTCTGCCCCAGGCCAAGGTTCTTTTGATTCAGGAGTTGGTTCGGCTTCTCTTGTTGGCCCCTCGTCCGGCCATCCGGCTAGGGATGAGGCTGGTGGGGTTGATGGTGGCCTCATTCGAGGCAGGTCCCTTTGCGCAGTTTCACACAAGGACGCTCCAGCTTCATCTGTTGAAGGCTTGGGACAAGTCTCCGCTATCGTTGGATCAGTCCTTCCAGATGACCCCCCCGAGTTCGTTGATCCCTGCAATGGTGGCTGGGGTCTGTCAATCTGTTGAAGGGCAGATCTTTTCTGGTGCCGTGTTGGGAGACAGTCACCACGGATGCCAGTCTGTCAGGTTGGGGGGGGGTGTTTGGAAGGACCTTCAGTTTCAGGGTCTGTGGGGCCCGCAGGAGGCTCACGAGCCCATCAGTGTTCTGGAATTGAGAGCCATCAGGTTGGTTCTGTTTCGCTTGACTCATCAGTTGCAGGGCCTGCCAGTTCAGGTTCGGTCGGACAACCGGACGGCGGTTGCTTACATCAATCACCAGGGAGGGACTCGCAGCAGGAGTGCCCTCAGGGAAGTATCTTTGATTCTGGACTGGGCGGAGAGCCACGTCCCGTGTATCTCAGCAGTCTACATTCCGGGAGCGGAGAACACGGAGGCGGACTCTCTGAGCAGGTCCTCCTCTCGCCAGGGGGAGTGGTCTCTCAGTCCCCAGGTGTTTCGTTCGATTTGCCTCAGGTGGGGGTTCCCGGCGGTGGACCTCTTTGCCTCTTGTCACAATCACAAGCTTCCGGTATTTGTGTCTCTCTCGCAGGATCCACTGGCTCTGGCGGTGGATGCCATGTCTCTGAACTGGAGGGATCTGGGGTTTCTTTACCTGTTCCCTCCGTTTCCAATGGTAGCCAGAGTGGTGCGCAAGCTGGCCCTGGAGGGCGCGTCGGCGATTCTGGTGGCACCAAGGTGGCCAAGGCAGGTTTGGTTCGCAGACCTGGTAAGACTGGCAGAGGATCAGTTCGTTCTGCCTCTGCTGCCGGACCCGCTCACCCAGGGTCGGCTACGCTATCCCAATTTACCATCGCTGGCTTTGACGGCGTGGCTGCTGAAACCTCCATTTTGAAGGAGGAAGGTCTTTCTGATGCGGTGATTCAGACTCTTATTAGCGCCAGGAAGCGGTCTTCCTCTACTGTTTACTATAGGACCTGGAGGTCCTATATTGACTGGTGTGAAGGTAGGTCTTTCCCGTGTCGGGAGTTTTCCATTTCCAGGATTCTGGAGTTTCTTCAACATGGTCTGGACCTGGGGCTCCAGCTTAGTACCTTGAAGGGGCAGGTTTCTGCCCTGGCGGTGTTCTTTCAAAGGTCCTTTGCACTTCATCCCTTGGTCAAGACTTTTTTCCAAGGGGTTACGCATGTTCGACCCCCTAGGAAGCCCTTGGTTCCAGTTTGGGATTTGAACCTGGTTCTTTCTGCTCTTCAGGGTCCCCCGTTTGAGCCCTTGAATGAGATTGCTTTGTCTTCACTTACTCAAAAGGTGGCGTTTTTGGTGGCTATCACTTCGGTTAGGCGTGTTTCTGAGTTGGCAGCTTTGTCCATTAAAGCTCCGTACTTCGAAAGGCATCAGGACAAGGTTGTCTTTCGTTTCAAGCCGGATTTTCTTCCTAAGGTGGTTTCTGCCTTTCATCTGAATCAGGACATTGTTCTGCCTTCTCTATGTCCTAATCCTAGGAACGACAAGGAAAGGGCGCTGCATTCCTTGGATGTAGTTCGCGTTGTAAAATACTATCTGGTGGTTACGTCTTCCTTTCATAAGACTGATGCCTTTTTTGTGGTGCCCTTTGGGCCTAGGAAAGGTTTGGCACCTGCCAAATCTTCCATTAGTAAATGGATTCGTCAGGCCATCACTGGGGCCTATTCTGCTAAGGGGAGGAGTCCCCCTTTTCGTGTTACTGCTCATTCTACTCGTGCGGTTGGAGCGTCCTGGGCTTTTCAGCACCAGGCCTCGGTTGAGCAAGTTTGTAAGGCCGCTACTTGGTCCTCTGTTCACACTTTTTCCAAGTTTTACAAGGTTGATGTTAGGGCATCAGCGGATGCTGTTTTTGGCCGCAAAGTTCTGCAAGCTGTTGTGGTTTAAGTTGTGCCTTGTTGCCTTGTTTTGGATCCCCGCCCTTTTATGGACACTGCTATTGGATGTCCCACGTGTTATGGATATTTTGAAGCGGGGTGTGTGACATACTTAGAATAATACCATTTTGTGAAATACTCACCTGTAAAATGGGTATTATAAGTATGTCACACACCCCGCTTCACCCGCCCTTCTTGTATTCTGGATCCTTTATATTGTGAACTTTGCGTTGCTTTGGTTTATATTTGCCTCTTCCTGGTCCCTTACCTTACTGCTTCTTTATACTGGGTAATGAGTGGGAGGTCTCAGGTATTTATGGACCGGGAGGGGCTTTCTTTTTCCTATCATCTCTGCAGAACGCCCTCTTCAGGTCGGTATTACCCACGTGTTATGGATATCTTGAAGCGGGGTGTGTGACATACTTATAATAGCCATTTTACAGGTGAGTATTTCACAAAATGGTATTTTTTGTGAATTGGGACATTTAAACTTGCTAAATCAAAATTTAGTAGGAGTCGGAGTCGGTGCATTGTTTGCCGACTCCAGGTACCCAAAATTTCCTCCGACTCTGACTCCACAGCCCTGATATAAACCAAACATACACCAACAACTAATAATCTTATTATAGTCCTGCTCCAAGCTATAGACCGATGTCACGTGCGGTCCTTTTCATGCAGAGATCACATAAAAACTTCATGTATATATATATATATATATATATATATATATATATATATATATATATATATATGTATACGCTCAGCGGGATAACTTTTTTAATGTGCTCATTAGCATATAACTTCCTTTGACACCCGAAGTGGTTAATGTTCAGAAAATCTTCAATGAACTTTAGTGCAAAGGTGGAGGGATTTTTGCACTAAAGTTGACTGCCTGCACATGTGCCCGTGGACCGGGGATAGGTAAGTAATTACAGGCTTTTCACACAGCGGGGCATCCCAATTCAGGATGCCCTGCGGAGAACGGAACAATCCCGGGAAAGTCAAATTCCCAGGTTTTGTTTCGCTTTAAGCTTTGTGAATGGGACATTTATCATATTTGTTGGTAGCAGATGACTTCACGATATTTAAAGAGGAACAAAATCCTGTATTTTAACTATCCCGGGCTTTGTACCTCCTCCCCAGGGCATGCCCCACTGTATAGAATCCCCCAGATCGCCCTTAAACTTCCCGATGTCATGGCACAGGCTGAGAGCCAATCAGCTTATTGTTGTTCAAAGTGGCAAGAAAAAGCTGAATGGAGAGCTGGCTCCGCCCCCACACATCTGTGTATCCGCGGCACACATTGAGAAATGCGGGAACACACCTCAGCTAGAGGTGAGTTAGTATTTGGTGCCAGTCATGGTGGTGGGGTTAGTATTTGGTGCCAGTCATGGTACTGGGGTTAGTATTTGGTGGCAGTCATGGTGGTGGGGTTAGTATTTGGTGGCAGTCATGGTGGTGGGGTTAGTATTTGGTGGCGGTCATGGTGGTGGGGTTAGTATTTGGTGGCAGTCATGGTGGTGGGGTTAGTATTTGGTGGCAGTCATGGTGGTGGGGTTAGTATTTGGTGGCAATTGTGGTGGGGGGGTTAGTATTTGGTGGCAGTCATGGTGGTGGGGTTAGTATTTGGTGGCAGTCATGGTGGTGGGGTTAGTATTTGGTGGCAGTCATGGTGGTGGGGTTAGTATTTGGTGGCAGTCATGGTGGTGGGGTTAGTGTTTGTTCCCAGTCATGGTGGTGAGGTTAGTATTTGGTGGCAGTAATGGTGGTGGGGTTAGTATTTGTTGCCAGTCATGGTGGTGAGGTTAGTATTTGTTGCCAGTCATGTTGGTGAGGTTAGTATTTGTTGCCAGTCATGGTGGTGAGGTTAGTATTTGTTGCCAGTCATGGTGGCAGGGTTAGTATTTGTTGCCAGTCATGGTGGCGGGGTTAGTATTTGGTGCCAGTCATGGTGGCGGGGTTAGTATTTGGTGCCAGTCATGGTGGTGGGGTTAGTATTTGGTGGCAGTTGTTGGGGGGGGGGGTTAGTATTTGGTGGCAGTCATGGTGGTGGGGTTAGTATTTGGTGGCAGTCATGGTGGTGGGGTTAGTATTTGGTGGCAATTGTGGTGGGGGGTTAGTATTTGGTGGCAGTCATGGTGGTGGGGTTAGTATTTGGTGGCAGTCATGGTGGTGGGGTTAGTATTTGGTGGCAGTCATGGTGGTGGGGTGAGTGTTTGTTCCCAGTCATGGTGGTGAGGTTAGTATTTGGTGGCAGTAATGGTGGTGGGGTTAGTATTTGTTGCCAGTCATGGTGGTGAGGTTAGTATTTGTTGCCAGTCATGTTGGTGAGGTTAGTATTTGTTGCCAGTCATGGTGGTGAGGTTAGTATTTGTTGCCAGTCATGGTGGCAGGGTTAGTATTTGTTGCCAGTCATGGTGGCGGGGTTAGTATTTGGTGGCAGTCATGGTGGCGGGGTTAGTATTTGGTGGCAGTCATGGTGGCGGGGTTAGTATTTGGTGCCAGTCATGGTGGTGGGGTTAGTATTTGGTGGCAGTCATGGTGGTGGGGTTAGTATTTGGCTGCTGAGAGCCTGGGGGTAAGTATTTAACCCATTTGCCTTTCTGTTTGTTTCAGTCACCGGGCTGTCACCTCGAGGATCCTCAGGGGCGGGGCCTGACAGGCAGAGTGATCCCATTGGGCAGGAAGATTGGTGGGAGCTCCTCCTCTTGGTGCGGCAGCTGGAGGAGGCGGCTCAGCAGAGGGCGATGGAGCTGATCAGAGGCAATAAGGTGGCTGCGCGTGGGCGTGACCAGCCTCTCTATCGCATGTCGGTCACTGCGGCTGTAGCGCAGGATATTGTGGCCCTGCTGCTCCAGGATGACGCTGCCCGCAGCCTCCTGCTGATGTCACACCTCTACAGCAAATTCTGTGTGACCGCCGGGCCCCATGATGCACCCAGCGAGGGGGCCCCCACCCAGGACTGCCCCGGGCCCCATGATGCACCCAGCGAGCGGGCCCCCACCCAGGACTGCCCCGGGCCCCATGATGCACCCAGCGAGGGGGCCCCCACCCAGGACTGCCCCGGGCCCCATGATGCACCCAGCGAGCGGGCCCCCACCCAGGACTGCCCCGGGCCCCATGATGCACCCAGCGAGCGGGCCCCCACCCAGGACTGCCCCGGGCCCCATGATGCACCCAGCGAGCGGGCCCCCACCCAGGACTGCTCCGGGCCCCATGATGCACCCTGCTCCGGGCCCCCTGATGCACCCTGCTCCGGGCCCCATGATGCACCCTGCTCCGGGCCCCCTGATGCACCCAGCTCCGGGCCCCCTGATGCACCCAGCTCCGGGCCCCCTGATGCACCCTGCTCCGGGCCCCCTGATGCACCCTGCTCCGGGCCCCCTGATGCACCCTGCTCCGGGCCCCCTGATGCACCCTGCTCCGGGCCCCCTGATGCACCCTGCTCCGGGCCCCATGATGCACCCTGCTCCGGGCCCCATGATGCACCCTGCTCCGGGCCCCATGATGCACCCTGCTCCGGGGAATCTGCACTAACTACTGAACCCTCCGACCTCCAGATCCTGAACTCGCTTCTCCTACTGGAAGGACTGGAGCTCTCCAACACTGCAGGTAAGGGAACCAATCAGTGAGCTGGGGATGGAGGGAGGGAGGGTTAGAGCCCAGAGCTGAGGATGGAGGGAGGGTTAGAGCCCAGAGCTGAGGATGGAGGAAGGGAGGGTTAGAGCCCAGAGCTGAGGATGGAGGGAGGGAGGGTTAGAGCCCAAAGCTGAGGATGGAGGGAGGGAGGGTTAGAGCCCAGAGCTGAGGATGGAGGGAGGGAGGGTTAGAGCCCAGAGCTGAGGATGGAGGGAGGGTTAGATGCCAGAGCTGAGGATGGAGGGAGGGAGGGTTAGAGCCCAGAGCTGGGGATGGAGGGAGGGAGGGTTAGATGCCAGAGCTGAGGATGGAGGGAGGGAGGGTTAGAGCCCAGAGCTGGGGATGGAGGAAGGGAGGGTTGCCCAGAGCTGGAGATGCAGGGAGGGTTAGAGCCCAGAGCTGGGGATGGAGGGAGGGAGGGTTAGAGCTCAGTGCTGGGGATGGAGGGAGGGAGGGTTAGAGCCCAGTGCTGGGGATGGAGGGAGGGAGGGTTAGAGCCCAGAGCTGAGGATGGAGGGAGGGGCGTTAGAGCCCAGAGCTGAGGATGGAGGGAGGGTTAGAGCCCAGAGCTGGGGATGGAGGGAGGGAGGGTTAGAGCCCAGAGCTGAGGATGGAGGGAGAGTTAGAGCCCAGAGCTGAGGATAGGAGGATGAATATGGAGGAGGGAGGGCTAGAGCCTAGAGCTGGGGATGGAGGAAGGGAGGGTTAGAGCCCAGAGCTGGGGATGGAGGGATGAATATGGAGGATGACGGGAGGGTTAGAGCCCAGAGCTGGGGATGGAGGAAGGGAGGGTTAGAGCCCAGAGCTGGGGATGGAGGAAGGGAGGGTTAGAGCTCAGAGCTGGGGATGGAGGGATGAATATGGAGGATGAAGGGAGGGTTAGAGCCCAGAGCTGGGGATGGAGGGAAGGAGGGTTAGAGCCCAGAGCTTAGGATGGAGGGAGGGTTAGACTCCAGAGCTTAAGATGGAGGGAGGGTTAGAGCCCAGAGCTGGGGATAAATCTGGAGGAGGGAGGGTTAGAGCCTGAGCTGGGAATAAATCGAGGGTAGGGAGGGTTAGAACCTGAGCTGGGGATAAAGGGATGGATCTGGAGGATGGAGAGGGGAGGGAGGGTTAGAATCCAGAGCTAGGGATATGGGAATTAATATGAAAGGGAGGGAGGGTTAGAGCCCAGAGTTGAGGATAAAGGGATGAATCTGGAGGATGGAGGGGGGAGAAAGGGTTAGAGTTAATATGGAGGGGAGGGAGGGTTAGAGCCCAGAATAGGTGTTGCCATTGTAACTCACTTTAGAGCATCGTGGTCAGGCCGCGTCCCAGACTGATGCTTTTTTTCCTCTTTTTAGGACTGAACGCCGACCATGATGCAGACCTAAAGAGATCTCTGGAGAGCTGCCGGGGGCTGGCACATGGGGTCCGCCATATTGGTTTGGAGAGGAGTAGCAGTATGGCCACACTCAGGTGGGGAATGGCACTTTGCACTATATACACATGTGACCCTGTAGATGATGCTGTGACAGACTGGGGTTGTATTATTAATTGTGGAGCAGTTGGTGACCACCCCCCCCCCCCCCCCCCCCGTAACACCCCAAAATCCTTACCTGAATGAGCCTTGATCCTTGGCTTCTGATTGGCCGGCGGTGGTTCCGCGTTCCAACCTTGAGTGGCGGATGGGAAAAAAGGCCCGCGCGACCACTGTCGGCCAATTGGAGGAGCACATTTCGGCCCGAAGATTGAGGTTCAGGTGAGCAGATGTGGGAGCACCTTACCTTTCCCCACCAGAACCCCTTTTATTTCTGTCTTACTCTGGTGTGTGTTTTTCCTATTGAATGTTTCACATTGGTATTTACCTCCCGGCAGTTGCCATGTCATTCCTTTTAAAGAGGAACAACACAGGAATTTCACTTTCCAGTGTGTTGCTTCTCTGTGCAGTGGCATTTCGAATTGGGATGCCCCGCTGTGTATACCCCCCATGTCGCCCCATACACTCACCTTTCCTCCGCTCCCATGGTGCAGACTCTGGGACAAAAGCGAGTGCACTGATTGGCTGAGCGACGCACTCAGCCAATCACCGCGCTCGCTGTCGCTGAATGCATTTGACCTTTGTCTATGCCGTTGTCAGAAGCTTCAAAACCACCCAGTGTCTGCTATTCAATTGAGGTTCATTGCTCATTATTCAATTAATAAATATGCTGAAATATCAGCCCTACCCCTAATTACAATTCATAGTCCAGCTGTCAGCCTTTAGTAGAGGGAAGGGACCGTCTGTAAAGGACACATCCTGGCTGTAAAGAAGGATGAAGACACATCACGGCTGTAAAGGAGGATGCGGACACATCAGGGCTGTAAAGGAGAGTGCAGACACATCAGGGCTGTAAAGGAGGGTGCGGACACATCAGGGCTGTAAAGGAGGGTGCGAAAATGTCCTGGCTGTAAAGGAGGGTGAGGACACATCAGGGCTGTAAAGAAGGGTGCGGACACATCAGGGCTGTAAAGGAGAGTGCGGACACATCAGGGCTGTAAAGGAGGGTGAGGACACATCAGGGCTGTAAAGAAGGGTGCGGACACATCAGGGCTGTAAAGGAGAGTGCGGACACATCAGGGCTGTAAAGGAGGGTAAGGACACACCTTGGCTGTAAAGGAGGGTGAGGAAATGTCCTGGCTGTAAAGGAAGGTGAGGACACATCAGGGCTGTAAAGGAAGGTGAGGACACATCACGGCTTTAAAGGAGGGTGAGGATGCATCATCGCTGTAAAGGAGAGTGAGAACACATCACGGCTGTAAAGGGGGGAGGACACATCACGGATGTAAAGGAGGGTGAGGACACATCAGGGCTTTAAAGAAGGTTGATGACACATCAGGGTTGTAAAGGAGGGTGCTGACACATCAGGGCTGTAAAGGAGGGTGAGGACACACCTTGGCTGTAAAGGAGGGTGAGGAAATGTCCTGGCTGTAAAGGAGGGTGAGGACACATCAGGGCTGTAAAGGAAGGTGAGGACACATCACGGCTTTAAAGGAGGGTGAGGACGCATCATGGCTGTAAAGGAGAGTGAGGACACATTACGCCTGTAAAGGAGAGTGAGAACACATCACGGCTGTAAAGGGGGGAGGACACATCACGGCTTTAAAGAAAGTTGAGGACACATCAGGGCTGTAAAGGAGGGTAAGCACACATCACGGCTGTAAAGGAGGGTGAGGACACATCAGGGCTGTAAAGGAGCGTGGGGAAACATCTTAGATGTGAAGGAGGGTGAGGAAACATCCTGGCTGTAAAGCAGGGTGAGGACACATCACGGCTCTAAAGGAAGGTGAGGACACATCAGGGCTGTAAAGCAGGGTGAGGGCACATTGTGGCTGTAAAGGAGGGTGAGGACACATCATGGCTGTAAAGGAGGGTGAGGACACATCAGGGCTGTAAAGGAGGGTGAGGACACATCAAGTCAAAGGTAAGCTTGTCTGTTGAGAGTGAAATGTCTGATCTTGCTGGCACTACCCCAGCCTGCCGCCGGGCACGTGGCCGAATCCCTGCAACATCCCCCACTGCCAGCCAGCTCTGTGCATGTACTCAAAAATTAATATAAGACCTCTCTTACTTTCGGGGAAACGCGGTATATCGGGGTAGCAGTGTAAATGTGATGAAATACACTGTGTGATTTCAGGTATACTTTTGAATTAACGGTAATCAAAGGTTAAATATTTCTATAATCAAAAACAGAATGTAAAAGCCGTCCAGAATCAAGCAGTTTAAAATTCCATTCCATTATTCCAATGGTTAAAAATAGCAGTATGCAAAATAGGTAGTCTCATAAAATAGGGAAAAAAATAACCTGTCAAGCTTCCCAGCTACAATCAAGGAAGGTCTGAGCGAGCTCCAGGTGTGGGGGCAAAGCGAAGCACATAAATCCAAAAGAGCAATTCAAAAGTCAGGGCTGGCGGCAGACAGGCAAAGTCCAATAGATGAATCTGGGTTCATGGGCTGGCGGCAGACAGACAAAGTCCAGTGAGAGAATCCGAGTCAAAAACCAAGTCATCCGTCCAAGGGTAAATCCAGGAAATCAGATCAGGAATCAGGAAAACAGAATCCAGGAAGTCAGCTGATAGCACAGCATTGGATGCGGGCCAGTCAATTAGAGTAGAGAGGGATGAGGCTGATTGAGGTCACTTCCTGTCCATTCAGACCCAGGAAACCAGGAAGTAAAATCAAGCCCAAGAGCTTACGTTCTAGGCTCCCTGCACTTGCAGTGTGCTGAACACCAGGTGTCGCTGTTGAGCAGTGCAACAGATGAAGAGCCTGCTCTGGTAAAAACACCCAGCCGTGCATGCAGACAGTGATAAAGCACGCCCACATCTCTTTAAAGAGCAAGGAAGGCGAGGAGACTGACACCTCCGTCTACGCGTTTCAGACCATCCGGACCTTACTCGTGACATGAAGTTAACATCCCACACAAACCCTAAAATACATGCGCAAGTCTGACATCGGAAGCCTCTCCAGTTTTTATACCCCATCCTCTTCACTGACTAGCAATAGCCACTTTCTCGCCAGTAATGGCAGCAACGTGTTAAAGTCACTAGGCCAGATGTCTCTACACTTAGGGTGGGAAACATCACAACAGGATAAGATAATGTGTCTCTGAGACCAGACACGGTGCTCGTGCTGTGTTCTCAGTTGCCTGGCAACCGAGCGCTCACAAGGGGTGGCAGTGAGGTGGCCCGCCTGGCATAATACCTCGGGCCAGGTATCTTTGGACCCCGCTCTGGGGAATTACTTAATTCGCGTACGAACTAATATTAACTAATATTGAGATGCTGTTTGTGCATTATTATTCAGGCAGCTAAGGCTGCTGACATCACCAATGACGTCATCAATGACGTCAGACGGGCTTTTGTGCTATTTCTAGGGCATTTAACCCTGTGCAGATCCTCTCCCTGTGCGCATCCCGCCCCGAAACGTCGGACACAGTGTGATGCCCAGCGGGATACCAGCCCTCTGTAAGCAGGCAACCCCCAATCTCCGCTGCCGCTTTTGCCTATAGTCAAGCCCCCGTTTGCCGGGATGCTAGAAACGCCTCACTGGACACGGTTGCCCCCAGGTCTTAATAGGCGCAAAGGATGGCTGCTTCCGGTGAAGGTCGATGAACCGCGAGGGTATCCCAAAGCTGAGGTCATTCACAAGTAGTCAGTTCGGAGGGGGCGTCAGAGTACAGGGATGAGACAGGTGCGTAGTCAAGGGAAGCCAAAGGGTCAAGCCGGGAGGTCAGGGATCGCGGGGTATCCAAAGGGGCAGGCAGGTTCGAGGTCAGACAAAGCAAATGTCGGTACAGGCAGCGGACAGGGATGGACGATCAAGCCGGGTTGGAAACAGATAATCACTAGTAAAATCACACCCTAAGCACAAGCGACTATAACGGGCACTGAGCACTGGGCTGATTCTGTATTTATTGGGGACCTGACCAATGGCAACCCGGGAAGGAGCTTGTGTGGTTATTGGTGCTAGAGAGGGGCGGAGGAGGCTGCCAGAGCTGCATGCCGCGCTCCTCGTCATCCAGGAGCGGCGGCCGCGCCCAGCAGCAGGGGCGCCGCGCTGCCCAGCAGACGCTTCCCGCTGGCCCCAAGACACAGGTAAGTCTCTTACACATAGATTATTTGGACTGTATCATTCGCTCGGTAAAGATTGCATGGATTATATGACCTTGATTCAAAATACTTTATTTGCAAATGGAGTGTTGGCTTCTCGTTCTATTTCATTACAACAGGATAGAAATGTCATAATAGGATATAGTACATCATCTCGTAAGTTTCAGCAAAGCTGTTTTTTGTGCCCCTCAGCAAAGCAAACCCTCAGCAAAGCAAATTCATGTAATGGGTCAACTTCAGGCTAAAATGGCTGAGAGCAGCTGTGTTGTAGCCTCGTTACCACACCTTCAAAGGAGCTCACAATCTAGTGTACCTACCGGCCTTATAACCCACACCGAACATTTTGGGTAACACCAGTGATTGTGTAGGCCCCTGTGCCGCATTAGCAACATATTGTATCATGCTAGCAGTATATTGTGTGACATCAGCATGGTGCTTTGGGCCAATCAGCACATGGCTTTGTGTTGCAGCGAGAGGACGCTGGAGCTGCTGGTGGAGCTGATGACATCACAGGTGAGGGAGGAGCTTGTGGTGGTGACGTGCCTGCAGCTGGCCTATCTGGTGATGTGCAGGTGTGACTGGCGCCTCCGGTTTGCCACGGAGGGAGGGGTGCGCTCCGTGCTGGCGTGTATGCAGCAGCATCTGTCCTCGGCGGCGGTGCAGCACGCGGGTCTGACGGTGAGTACAGGATCCCCGTTGGGTGTCGCAGGTTTATTCTTAGTATACAGTACGTCCTGCTCCAGATAAGAATCATTACTCTTGGGTGTTACTCCACCAGATGACGCTGGACTGCAGAGGCCGCGAAATTGGCTCCTCCCGGCCCCTCAAATACCAGGGACCTCCCACAAATCCCCAGAATTTATCTGCAGTCTGGACTGCGAAGGACAAGAAGATGGCTCTCTCTTCTCGCAGGTGAGCGGGGCTATTAGCCTGCGGCCCTGTAGGACTATTTCCACCCGTTCCATTATTAATGTGCCTCCCAGCCTTGGCTGCGCTGGTCGGGTGAAGGTAGGCAGCACCGCTGTCAGGTGCTTAGGAGGGCTGCTCCACCGCAATCCCCCACCAAAGGGTAGGCGGTATAGGCATATGGTGAGCCTCTATGGGATGCCCCTCCCGCACTATTGCCCCTTGCCCCTGTCTATCGGTGGGTCCTATGTTAAGTGGATGCCGCCCTCCCTCTCTCTCCCTTGTAGCTCTCGGGGGGGGGGGGGGTGTATGCCTTGGTGCTTCACTGTATTATGTGCTTCTTTTTGGTGTCAGTCTCCGCGCTGACTTGGTTGCACTGGTTGCGTTTCTGAAAATGCCGCCGCTGCGCGCGCGCTTCCACTGTGTTCGTGGTTGGCGGCGGCATTACCTCAGGCGCTGATGTGCTGTTATTGCCACGTGTGCTGCTTTGCGCTCTTCAGGGGGGGCGGGGCCCGCGGTTGGCGCGTTCCGCGTCACTGTCTCCGCGGCCCGCCCCTCGAGGTATACCTGGCGCCATTTTTCTCTGGATTCGACTGCTGCGTGGCTGGCATCTACCTACCACGGTCCGTGAGTGCCCTCACGGGCTGCTTTATTTACCCTGTGTCATTTTTCGCTTATGGGGTTCTCTTCGCTTATGTCTTTCAGGCGGGTCGAACTCTATTGATTTCTCCCGGCCCTACTCCCTCTTTTTAGTTATTAAACTTGTGAGGCCTAGTGTGTAACTTACTCCCACTTCCCTAGCGGGCTATTGGGGCATCCCGGGTTGCTTCTATAGCGTGAATCCCTATCGGCCTATTGTGCCGCTATAATCACCATATGGAGGCGTCTTAGGATAATGTGCTCGGGGTTCCTTCGGGACAAGCTCGGCTGTGTGTAGCTTGTGGGGTGTCCCCTACTAGTGCTGACAATGTGCAGGTCTGTATAACTTGTGCCCAGCAGGTGCTTGCGCTGCAGCCTGGTTTACCAGTAGCTGGGTCTGCGCCACGTATGGCTTCACCTACTCCCCCAAGCTTCTAATTTGACTCCTATTGAGTTGCATACCAGTGGGGATTCTCAGCCTGATGTGTCTTCCAGACTGGCTAGTGTTGAGGAGTTGATTGCTAATACTATGGCGCTTAAGGCCTCTGCTAAGAAGCGGCACTTGACGCCTGATGTCACTCTTTTCCCTATGGAGGCTGATGAGTTCTTGGAACTGTCTGGTTATACTCCCTTGGAAGAAGGGGAGTTATTCTCTGACTTGGAGTCATCTGATGAGAGGTCCAGGGGTCATGATGATTCTGGCTCTGACCCCTGGGCCCCAGATGATACTGATAGGCTGTTGGCTCAGATTTTTGAGGTACTGTCTATCTCTCCCCCGGGTTTCGGCAGGGGGAATTGTTTCATACTGCTAAGCCACGTTTAGAGTTTCCTGAGCAAGCCCATTTTAATAACCTCGTGCTCAAGGAATGGGAGCGTCCCAGCAGGCTTCCCAGTGTACTTAAGAGTTGGGATAAGAGGTATCCCTTTCCTGCTGATGTGGTGAAGCGTTGGTCATCCCCTCCAGAGGTGGATGCCCCGATCCTAGGGTTATCTAACACCTCTGTCATGCATTTCCCTGACTCTACTACGCTGCGGGATAGTGAGGACCGGCGTATTGATCAGCTGGCGTCCCATGCTTTTGCCTGTGTGGGGACGGCGCTGCGCCCGATCTGTGCTTCTGCCATTACAGCTGTGGCTATTAGGACCCTGCTTAGAGGTGTCTTAGATGGTGCTCCTGTTGATGTGTCTAGTGAGGAGTTTAATGCACTCTCTCGTTGTGAGGTCTTTGTGACTTATGTCCTCTCTGCCTTGGATGATACCATTAGGATGTGTGGCAGAGCCTCTGCCCTAGTGGTGGCTATACGCCGATCGGTTTGGCTGTGACAGTGGGCTGCTGACAACGCTGCCAAGAAAGCTCTTACTGGGTTTCCCTTCAAAGGACTACGCCTGTTTGGGGACCGCCTGGACCTGTTTGCTAAGGGAGGCAGGTTACCCCAGCGTAGGCGGCAGTCTCGTCCCTTTTCTTCCCCCTACCGTGGAGCCAGACAGGGGAGGGGGGTCTCCCTTACCGGGGCCCGAGGAGATTTCTGGGGTAGGGGCAGAGGACGTGGACGCCCTGGCTCATCCTGGGGCTCCAAGCCTAAGTCTTCTCCCAAGCCCCCTCAGGCATGAAGGGAGGCCCTCACCCATCCGGGTGGGGGGGCGGCTTCAGCTTTTTGCTCATGTCTGGAGGCTTCATTTCTCAGACCGGTGGATTCAGGAGGCAGGGTCCTCCAGTTACAAGATAGAGTTTGCTGCCTGGCCGCCCCCAAGATTCATCAGATCCCGGATGTCTCAGGACCCCATGTCAGCTCAGGCTCTAATTCTGGCAGTGCAAAGCCTTCTGGAGCTGGGGGTCATCTGTCAGGTCGCCTTACGAGAAAGGGGCAAGGGGTTCTATTCCAACCTTTTCACCGTGCCCAAAAGAGATGGGTCAGTCAGGCCCATCCTGGACTTGAAGATCCTCAACAAATTTGTCAGGTGCAGGCGCTTTTGCATGGAAACTTTGCGCTCTGCTATCAGTTCCCTGCGTCCAGGGGATTTCATGACCTCTGTAGACATCAGGGATGCTTACCTTCATATTCCTGTTTTTCCAGGTCATCAAAGATTCCTCAGGTTCGCTCTGGAGGTTCAGCACTACCAATTTGTGGCATTGCCCTTCGGTCTCACTTCAGCTCCCAGAGTGTTCACCAAGGTGCTGGCAGGAGTGATGGCTCTTCTCAGGTCTCAGGGCATTTGCGTTCTGCCCTATTTGGACGACATTGTCATCACTTCTCAGTCCCTCCAACAGGCAGAGCTGGATACTCAGCGAGTGGTGTCCACACTGGAGTTATTTGGCTGGTTGATCAACCATCCTGAGTCTTCCCTGTCTCCCTCCTTGGTGACACCCTTCCTGGGAATGAATCTGGATACAGTTCAGGCAAGGATATTCTAAGTATGTCACACACCCCGCTTCAAGATATCCATAACATGTGGGTAATACCGACCTGAAGGGGCGTTCCTGCAGAGATGATAGCAAAAAAGAAAGCCCCTCCCTGATCCATAAATACCTGGGACCTCCCACTCATCACCCAGTTTTCCATCTCTGCAGACGGCGAGCAAGTCAGAAGATGATGGCTCCTCCTTGCACAGGGGGATTTCAGGTAGCCGGGATGATTCCCGGCCCGCTTTTCATTTATTTCCGTTTGGACCTTTTTTCCCCAGAACTCTATATGCCTCCCAGCCTCGGCTGAGGGTCCAGGCGAGGGTATATCGGCACCTTAGGTGCTTAGGAGCTATGCTCCACCGTGAGACCCTATATGAGAGGGTAGGCGGTTACTCCGGGTTGGTGACCCCGGTTTGGGATGCCCTGTCCCTTGCTTAACATCCAATGGCCCTCCCAGGATCCCCTTCCATAGGTGGGGTTGGGGAGTGTGGGTCCCTTTTTAATTAATTCTTTTCACAGGACAGCATACTTTGAGGGTGTGTGTGTGTGAGTGTAGTGTATTCACCGCCGCAGCCGTTTTAAGGGCCTGTGCGGTGCTGGCCTGACTTCTTCCCCCCATCTTCCCTTCACTTTTATTAATGGCGGAGGTATTTACCTCACGCCATGATACTGTGCTTCTGGGGGGGGGGGGGGGGGGGCGGGTCCGGACCGTCGGCGGGGCCGGGGCTTGTCCCTCCCGTTTTCACATGTGTGTGTGTGTGAGCGTGTTTTTTGTGTAACTGGCCGGGCTGGCGACCGCTCTTTGCTCTGCGGCGCCGGCCGGCTCTGGGCGCCATTGTCTTCTGAGGTGATTCACCTCACGCTGACTGGGGGGGGCGGGGCCGGTGTGACGGCGCGTCACCGCTCCCCGCCCCCATACTTCGCTGGCGCCACTGCGGAGCTTCTGTGGAGAGGAGAAGGGGGGCGTTACCCGGCGTCGCGCGCGTCCCGCGCTGGCCACGCCCCCTTCTCCCTTTCTGGCTGCAGCTCTGGTGGATTCTGCCTGTGTCCTCACGGTCGCCATTTCTGCTATCGGTCTTGTAAGTGGCCTCTGGCCATTCTTCTTTTCTCACTGTATGGTTGATTTTATATGTCTTCATTAGTCTTATTAGTCCTTCTGTTCTGTCTTTCAGATGGTGGTTCAGGAGGTTCGCCAGTAGCATTTAGGGGGTCCCTCCTGATCCTTTATCACTGGGTTATTTTTTGCCATAAATCCTCCCACTCGGGACATTAAAGGGGCATCCCGGGTTGTCTAGCGGCGTAATTCCCTGGGTCATAGCGACTATTCATATAAAAAGTTCACCTTATGGAGGCATCCCCGGATACTGGGCTCGGGGCCCCTTCGGGGCATCCCCGAAAGTGTATGTTATGTGGGGTATCCATTTCTGGGGACGATGTACTTCTGTGTATACCATGTGCACAGCAGACCAGCACGCGGCAGTCCGAACCACAGGCGTCTGGGTCAGCACCGCCGGTCGCTTCATCTCCACCTCCCGCCTTGACACGCCCCCCGTGTGACGTCGTCATGGGCAGGGAGCTGCAATCTGAGATGTGCGCCAGATTGGCTAACCTTGAAAAAATTATCTCTGGCTCGGTCGCCCGTAAGGCTCCGACTAAGAGAAAGCATTTGTCGCCGGCTCCGCTGGTGGAGGACCAGGAGGATGTTAATAATCTGGATTGGTCTGATTATTCCCAGCTAGAGGAAGGGGAAGTTTATGAGGATTCTGATTTTTCGGACGATGAGCAGTCCTTTGGCGCTGAAGCCGAGCTGGGTGACTTGGGGAGATCCTCTGATACTCCCCACGCTCTGGCTCTGATGTTAGAGGTATTGAATATTTCCCCTCCTGAGGAGGTGTCACAGCAGAAGGGTGAATTGTTTGAGGAATCCAGGCCGCGCTTGGAATTCCCTACACAAAGGCATTTTGACAAAATTATTGCCAAGGAATGGGACAGGCCGGCTCGGCTCCCTGGCATCCCTCAGGGATGGGATAGGAAATATCCCTTCCCGTCGGAGGCGGTTAAGCGCTGGGCATCTCCCCCCGAGGTGGATGCGCCGGTTTTGGGATTGTCCAATTCCTCGGTTTTAAATAGACCTGATTGTTCCACTCTCAAGGATGGAGAGGATAAACGTATTGACCAGATGGCTTGTCATGGTTTTGCTAGCGTTGGGTCAGCCATGCGGCCCGTTTGCGCATCGGCACTAATGGTGTTGGCTGCCAGGTCCATGGTTAGGGACCTGTTGACTTCTTCCGGCTGCGTCCTGGTAGTGCTGAGTTCCTTAGCCTTAAACGGTGTGAGTTGTTTTTATCTTTTGTGTTGACAGCCTTGGATGACACTTTGATGATGTGTGGTAGAACGTCGGCGCTGCTGGTGCTGGCGTTCGGTGTGGCTGCGCCAGTGGGCGGCAGGTTTTATGTCCAAAAAGTCACTAACGGCTCTACCCTTTGTTGGATTACGGCTTTTTGGAGAGACATTGGACTCTGTTACCAAGGGTGGTAGGTTACCTCAACGCAAGAAACAACGCCGCCCCTTTCGGGGGGCGCCTTCCTTTACCCCCTCCTTTCGTGGGGCCAGATCTGGCAGGGGATTTGCATTCCCCTCTTCCAGAGGAGATTCTGGGAGCAGGGGCAGAGGACGTGCCCATCCAGGATTCAGTTGGGGCTCTAAGCCCAAGCCGGCTGCCAAGCCGGCTCAGCAATGAGGGGGCGCCCTCACCCTTGCGGGTGGGGGGACGGCTGCGACTCTTCTCCCAGGTTTGGGATCAAGAGGTCTCGGACCGATGGATCCGGGATGTGGTGTCTTCCGGTTACAAGCTGGAGTTCGAGCTCCGCCCCCCTTCCAGATTTTTCAGGTCTCGGATGCCTTCAGAACCTCTAGCGGCGCAGGGGCTCCTGTTGGCAGTGCAGAACCTTCTGGACATGGATGTCATTTGCCCAGTGCCTCCTTCGGATCAGGGCAGGGGTTTTTATTCCAATCTGTTCACGGTACCCAAGAAGGACGGATCGGTCCGACCCATCTTGGATCTGAAGTTTCTCAACAGGTTCATCCGGCCACGGAAATTCCGCATGGAAACGCTACGTTCGGCCATTCACTCTCTTCGTCAGGGAGACTTTCTGACGTCCATAGACATCAAGGATGCTTATCTACACGTTCCAATTTTTCCAGCACACCAGAGGTTTCTCAGGTTCGTGGTGGAGGATCGTCATTTTCAGTTTGTGGCACTCCCCTTTGGTCTCACCTCGGCTCCTCGGGTGTTCACCAAGGTGCTAGCGGGGGTGATGGCTCTGCTGAGGGTTCAGGGTATCCGCATTGTGCCCTATTTGGACGATCTTCTGATCATGGCCTCCTCGTTCAACCAGGCGGAGTTGGACACCGGAGTGGTGGTGTCCACCCTGGAGAGGTTCGGTTGGGTGGTCAACCACCCCAAGTCTTCTCTTTCTCCGTCCAGAGTAGTGACCTTTCTGGGAATGTCTCTGGACACTTCGCAGGCCAGGGTGTTTCTGCCCCAGGCCAAGATTCTTTTGATTCAGGAATTAGTTCGGCTTCTCTTGTCGGCCCCTCGTCCGGCCATCCGGCTAGGGATGAGGCTGGTGGGGTTAATGGTGGCCTCATTCGAGGCAGTTCCCTTTGCGCAGTTTCATACAAGGACGCTTCAGCTTCATCTGTTGAAGGTTTGGGACAAGTCTCCTCTATCGTTGGATCAGTCCTTCCTGATGACTCCCCGAGTTCGTCGATCCCTGCAATGGTGGCTGGGGTCGGTCAATCTGTTGAAGGGCAGATCCTTTCTGGCTCCGTGTTGGGAAACAGTCACCACGGATGCCAGTCTGTCTGGTTGTGGGGGTGTTTGGAAGGACCTCCAGTTTCAGGGTCTGTGGGGCCCGCAGGAGGCTCACGAGCCCATCAATGGCGGTTGCTTACATCAATCACCAGGGGGGGACTCGCAGCAGGAGTGCCCTCAGGGAAGTGTCTTTGATTCTGGACTGGGCGGAGAGCCACGTCCCGTGTATCTCAGCAGTCTACATTCCGGGAGTGGAGAACACGGAGGCGGACTCGCTGAGCAGGGCCTCCTCTCGTCAGGGGGAGTGGTCTCTCAGTCCCAAGGTTTTTCGTTCGATCTGTCTCAGGTGGGGGTTCCCAGCGGTGGACCTCTTTGCCTCTCGTCACAATCACAAGCTCCCAGTCTTTGTGTCTCTCTCGCAGGATCCTCTGGCTCTGGCAGTGGATGCCATGTCTCTGAACTGGAGGGATCTGGGGTTTCTTTACCTGTTCCCTCCGTTTCCAATGGCAGCCAGAGTGGTGCGCAAGCTGGCCCTGGAGGGCGCGTCGGCGATTCTGGTGGCACCAAGGTGGCCAAGGCAGGTTTGGTTCGCAGACCTAGTAAGACTGGCAGAGGATCAGTTCGTTCTCTCTCTTCTGCCGGACCTGCTCACTCAGGGTCGGCTGCGCTATCCCAATTTACCTTCGCTGGCTTTGACGGCGTGGCTGCTGAAACCGCCATCTTGAAGGAGGAGGGTCTTTCTGACGCGGTGGTTCAGACTCTTATTAGCGCCAGGAAGCGCTCTTCCTCTACTATTTACTATAGGACTTGGAGGTCCTATATTGACTGGTGTGAAGGTAGGTCTTTCTCTTGTCGGGAGTTCTCCATTTCCAGAATTCTGGAGTTTCTTCAACATGGTCTGGATCTGGGGCTTCAACTTAGTACCTTGAAGGGGCAGGTTTCTGCCCTGGCGGTGTTCTTTCAAAGGTCCTTTGCACTTCATCCCTTAGTCAAGACCTTTTTCCAAGGAGTTACGCATGTACGGCCTCCTAGGAAGCCTTTTGTTCCAGTTTGGGATTTGAACCAGGTTCTTTCTGCTCTTCAGGGTCCTCCGTTTGAGCCCTTGAATGAGGTTGCTTTGTCTTCACTTACTCAAAAGGTGGCCTTTTTGGTGGCTATCACTTCGGTTAGGCGTGTTTCTGAATTGGCAGCTTTATCCATTACAGCTCCGTACTTCGAGAAACATCAGGACAAGGTTGTCTTTCGTTTCAAGCCGGATGGCTAAGGTGGTCTCTGCCTTTCATCTGAATCAGGACATTGTTCTGCCTTCTCTTTGTCCTAATCCCAGCAATGACAAGGAAAGGGCGCTGCATTCCTTGGATGTGGTTCGTGTTGTGAAATATTATCTGGTGGTTACGTCTTCCTTTCGTAAGACTGATGCTTTTTTTGTGGTGCCCTTTGGACCTAGGAAAGGTTTGGCTCCTGCCAAATCTTCCATTAGTAAATGGATTCGTCAGGCCATCATTGGGGCCTATTCTGCCAAGGGGAGGAGTCCCCCTTTTCGTGTTACTGCTCATTCTACTCGTGCGGTTGGAGCGTCCTGGGCTTTCCAGCACCAGGCCTCTGTTGAGCAAGTTTGTAAGGCCGCTACTTGGTCCTCTGTTCACACTTTTTCCAAGTTTTACAAGGTTGATGTTCGGGCCTCAGCGGATGCTGTTTTTGGCCGCAAAGTTCTGCAAGCTGTTGTGGTTTAAGTTGTGCATTGTTGCCTTGTTTTGGATCCCCGCCCTTTTTATGGACACTGCTATTGGATGTCCCACATGTTATGGATATCTTGAAGCGGGGTGTGTGACATACTTAGAATAATACCATTTTGTGAAATACTCACCTGTAAAATGGGTATTATAAGTATGTCACACACCCCGCTTCACCCGCTCTTCTTGTATTCGGGATCCTTTATATTGTGAACTTTGCGTTGTTTTGATTTATATTTGCCTCTTCCTGGTCCCTTACCTTACTGCTTCTATATACTGGGTGATGAGTGGGAGGTCCCAGGTATTTATGGATCAGGGAGGGGCTTTCTTTTTTGCTATCATCTCTGCAGGAACGCCCCTTCAGGTCGGTATTACCCACATGTTATGGATATCTTGAAGCGGGGTGTGTGACATACTTATAATACCCATTTTACAGGTGAGTATTTCACAAAATGGTATTTTTTCTTCCTCGGCAGAAGGTGGACAGTCTACTGGTGCAGGTTCAGTCCCTGCTCTCTTGCCCTCAACCCTCCATCAGGCAGGGAATGCAGCTGGTGGGCCTGATGGTGTCGTGCTTTGAGGCGGTTCCTTATGCACATTTTCGCATGAGGCCTCTGCAACTCCACCTCTTGTCAGTATAGGACAAGGATCCTGCGTCCCTGGACCAGGTCCTTGTTCTATTCCCCCTAGCCAGGCGGTCCCTCTCGTGGTGGCTGGACTCCAGGAACCTGTTGGCGGGCAGATCCTTTCTGGCCCCCTGCTGGGAGACAGTCACCACGGATGCCAGTCTGACGGGTTGGGGGGGCTTCTGGAAGTCCCTGCAGTTCCAAGGGCGGTGGGGCCCTCAGGAGGCCCACACACCCATCAACATTCTGGAACTAAGGGCGATCAGGTTGGTGCTGGCTCACTTGACCCACCACCTTCGGGGCCGGCCTGTTCAGGTACGCTTGGACAACCAGACAGCGGTTGCCTACATCAATCCTCAGGGGGGGACCCGGAGCAAGGGGGCCCTCAATGAAGTGTCTCTGATCCTGTCCTGGGCGGAGGACAGTGAGCAGGGGGACCTCTCGCCTGGGAGAATGGTCCCTCTGCGAGAGGGTGTTTCACACTCTATGTCACCGTTGGGGCCAACCAGATGTGGATCTGTTTGCGTCCCGTCACAACCACAAGCTCCCGGCCTTTGTCTTCCTTTCCCAGGACCCTCTGGCCTTGGCAACAGATGCTCTAGCAATGTCATGGCAGGATTTTCAGCTGCTGTATGTCTTTCCCCCATTCCCCCTGTTGGGCAGGGTTCTGCGCAAGATAGCTCAGGAGGGGGTGCCAGATATCCTGGTGGCTCCCAGGTGGCCAAGAAGAGTGTGGTTCGCAGACGTGGTGCAGCTGGCAGTAGATCAGTACGCTCTGCCCAGGGTGCCAGACCTGCTCACTCAGGTCATTTACGCCATCCCAATTTACAAGCTCTGGCTTTGACGGCCTGGCTGCTGAAACCTCCATCTTGATGGAGAAGGGGCTGTCTGCCTCTGTTGTTGACACCATGATAAAGGCTAGAAAGAAGTCTTCTTCCTCCATTTACTATAGGGTTTGGCGTGCCTACATTGACTGGTGTGAGGCTAGGTCTCTTCCCTGTCGTGTGTTCTCTATTCCTAGGATCCTGGAGTTCCTGCAGCATGGATTGGAGCTGGGGCTCCAACTCAGTACTCTGAAGGGTCATGTCTCTGCCCTGGCTGTTTTCTTCCAGAGGTCCTTTGCCCAGCATTCTCTGATCAGGACTTTTTTCCAGGGGGTTACTCATGTGCGTCCCCCACGTAAGCCTATGTTGCCTGTTTGGGATTTGAACTTGGTCTTGTCTGCCTTGCAGGGTGCTCCCTTTGAACCTGTGCAGGATGCTGCCCTGGCCATTCTTACTCTCAAGGTTGTCTTTTTGGTGGCTATCACTTCTGTTAGGCGTGTTTCTGAGTTGGCGGCGCTTTCCATCCAGCCCCCCTACTTTGAGAGATACCAGGACAAGGTGGTGTTTCGCTTCAAGCCAGATTTTCTGCCTAAGGTCGTGTCTGCCTTTCATCTGAATCAGGACATTGTTCTTCCTTCCTTGTGCCCTAATCCTAGTGACGCTAAGGAGAGGGTTTTGCATTCCTTGGATGTGGTTAGGTGCCTGAAGTACTATCTGGTGGCTACTGCACCTTTCAGGAAAAGACTCTTTTTGTGGTCCCTTCTGGTCCTAGGAAGGGTTTGGCTCCTGCCAAATCTACTATCAGCAAATGGATCCGTCAGGCTGTGATTCAGGCCTATTCTGCTAAGGGGAAGAATCCTCCCTTCCGCCTTACTGCTCATTCTACTTGTGCTATTGGTGCTTCTTGGGCTTTTCAGCACCAGGCTTCTGTTGAACAAGTTTGCAAGGCCTCTACTTGGTCTTCTGTTCATACCTTTTCAAAGTTTTACAAGGTTGATGTTAGGGCCTCAGCTGATGCTGCTTTTGGCCGCAAGGTTCTGTAGGTTGCAGTGGTCTGACCTGTCTGTTGTTACCTTTTGGGATCCCACCCTACTTTATGGACACTGCTATTGGATGTCCCAAGAGTAATGATTCTTATCTAGAGCAGGACGTACTGTATACTAAGAATAGTACAATTCTGTGATTACTCACCTGTAGAATTGATATTATGAGTATACAGTACGTCCTGCTCCACCCCACCCTTGGTTTTGCATTATCTTTGGATCCTCTGTATGGTGATTGTTATCATTGTTTATAATTACTGGTTGGTTCTGTTATCTTTCTCCCGGCTTCTCGTTCACTGCTTTTCAATGCTGGGGATTTGTGGGAGGTCCCGGGTATCTGAGGGGCCGGGAGGAGCCAATTTTGCAGTCTCTGCAGTCCAGTGCCATCTGGCCAGCACCATCTGGCGGAGTAATACCCAAGAGTAATTATTCTTATCTGGAGCAGGATGTACTGTATACTCATAATATCAATTCTACAGGTGAGTAATCACAGAATTGTATTTTCTTCTTCTCCGCTCTGTGTAATATTTTCGGTGTCTCTCCCTCTCGCCAGGTCCTGAAGGTTCTCACGGGGGTGGGCAGCTGCGATCAGTGGCGTGCCCCCACGTGTTACACCCTTGCTCCGCCCGACGCTCAGGTGATCAAGGAAATCTTCTCCAGTATCGGCTCCTCCTCTGCCAGCCTCCTGCGGGCCATTCCTGACGCCGTTGCCAAGATGATGTGTGTGAAGGGGTGAGTATTGCATATAAAAGAGGCCCCGCCCCGTAGAGTTGTGCCCACGCTGACCCCATCTCTCTCTCCATGGCTGCCAGATGCTCCTCCTCCATCTACAACGGGCTGCTGGTCATCCGCATGCTCACCCACAACCAGCAGTTGCCTGGTATGGTGCTACCCGACCTGGCTCAGAGCTTCCTGAACAACTCCCAGAATTCCACATTGCAGCCACAGCACCTCCCGCTGGCGGATCTCATTGCCGAGCTCACCGAAGAAGGTAACGGGGGGAGGAGCCTGTGTCACATGACCCACACGAGTCCTGCATTAGAGAGATACTCACCTGTCATGCCTGGAGTTCCTCCTTAGCCTTTTTTCTGTAGTATGCTGTTTGACCAGGTGGCGCTGTCCTGCAGAGCTCCTGGAGATCAGCCAGCACCTGTGATAATTACCTGCTGGCCTTTATATGCTGAGTCTGCCATGTAGTCAGGGCTCAGCATCTTATTCTGTCTTTTGGAACCTGAACTCTGTACCCAGAGCCTTTGAACCTGATTCCTGAAACCTGAACTCTGAAACCCTGAGGTAGGCAGCAGGTAATTAGCACAGGTGCTGACTGATCTCCAGGAGCTCTGCAGGACAGCGCCACCTGGTGGTCAAGCTGCATACTACAGAGAAACAGGCGAAGGCTAAGGAGGAACTCCAGGCATGCCATAACCTTTTCCTAGCAGAGCTTCATTCAATAGGAGGACAGGAAACTAACCACACCTCCCCCCATCACACCATCACTGAGCCCTGCATTAAAGTAATATATCAGGCAAAGGTAATTGTTACACCATTGCGTCGGGCTGCGTTTGGCGCTGTCCTAAACTGTTTTCCATTTTTAAATTGAAGAAGAAATGGCAGAGATATCGAGATTTCTCTTCTGAAGGAAGTGGGCGTGGCCCTTGGATCAGTGAAGCTGCATAAAAATTAGCATATTGGGTGGGCTCTGTAAGAGCTCAACATCCTGTTTCAGTTCAGACACCCTGGCTGTGCTCCTGCTCTCTCTCCCTGTTGCTAGGCAACATTGGACACTTGGAGCAGCGCTCCCAGACACGCGTGTACACACTCCTGTGCGCACAGGCGCACAATACCGGAAGCTCATGCGTGCAGGGCTGGCTCCAGGTTTATGTGGGCCCTTGGGTGGCATGGTCTCAGTGGCCCCTTTGTGGTGAAGAGTCGCATCACATCATCGAGGGACGTCCCAAACCTGGATGCCCCCTAAGGATCAGGCTATTTGGACCAAAACTCTAGTTTTGGTCTACTTTGAAGCAGAACAAAACCCAGCACTGGAACTAAATCGAGATGCCCAGTTGCCTGCCATTCAAGGAGATGTGGGCACCAGCTGTGGCGGTGCCCTCCCAATCCCCCCCGGTCAAGCGCCATCACACACCCCAAAGGCCGCCCTGTCAGTGGGCCCCTGGTAGCTGCCCTGCCTTGCCGGGTGCTGACGCCGGCCCTGCATGCGCGCACTACCAACTCGCACACACCCAGACATGCACACGCACACCCCCGGAAGCGCATGCGCACACTCCCAACGATAGCTTGGCAAGTAGGTAAGTGGGCAGGTCAGTCATTAGGTGGGTAGTTAGATGGCTGTGTCAGTGGGCAAGTAGGTTGGTAGAAAGCAGGGAAGGTGGGTAGGTAGTCAGAACGGCCAGAGCATTGGCTATGTTCCTGCAGATAGGCGGTGCAAGCAGCCAGGGCCGGCATCAGCACCCGGCAAGCCCGGTCAGCTGCCGAGGGCTCCACCCATCGGGGGGGCCCACTGACAACTGGCACAATGTGGTTAAAGAACTGCACACACTTCCTTTCTCTGTCTCTCTGCTCCATCCATCCCTGTCTCCTCAGCTCTGCCCCATTGGTTGTATGTCACCTCTGCCTCATCCATCCTGATCCCCTGAGCCCTGACCCATCCATTCCTATCCCCTGAGCCCTGACCCATTCATCCCTATCCCTTGACCAATCTTTCCCTATCAACTCAGCCTTGCCCCATCCATCTCTACCCCCTGAGCCCTGACCCATTCATCCCTATCCCTTGACCAATCTTTCCCTATCCACTCAGCCTTGCCCCATCCATCCCTATCCCCTGAGTCCTGACCTATCTATCCTTGTTCTCTTAGCTCTGTCCCATTCATCTATGTTCGCTCAGCCTCCCTCTTCCTCAATACTTCCCCATTCATGTGGGGCCAAACTAAAAAATAGCTCCAATAGGGTGTCGGAGGGCAATCAGCCCTTCTTAGTTTTGGCCATACAATATATAGACCCCTGACCCATGACTATACACGGCAAAGGGGCCCACTGAGACCATGCCGCCCGAGGGCCCACATAAACCTGGAGCCGGCCCTGCAAGCAGCATTCTCCGCCCCCTTTCCAGTAGCACCAGCGTCAACCTCACTGTACTCACCCCCGCTGCTCGCAGCAAGTGCTGCTGAGTATTTTCAGGCAGGCAGGTTGATCGGGCAGGTGGGTTGATTGAACGATCGGATGGGCTGATTGATCAGGTGGGCGGGAAGATTGGGCGGACAGGGTTAATCAGACGGTCGAGGGGATGATTGGATTGGTCTGGCACACTGATTAGGTGGGTGAGAGGATTGGGTGGGATGATCTAGTGGGCGGGTTGATCAGGCAATTGGGTGGGCTGGATGATGGTGTGTGGGGTAGTCATTGATAAGGCGGGTGGGTCGACTGGGTGGGCCGCTTGATTGGATGGGCAGGCAGGCAGGCAGGCAGGTTGATCCGGCAGGCAGGCCAGATGATGGGGCAGGTGGGTTGATCAGGTAGGGCCTAATGATCGGACGGGGGTTCAGGCAGGCTGGCTGGTTGAATGGATGGGTGATTGGGCAGGTGGTTGATTGGGTGAACGTGAATGCATGGGTGGTGGGTCGATCTGGAGGTGGGTTGATTGGGCGTGCTGGTTGATCGGATGTGATCAGGCAAGTGGGTCGGTTGAATGGATGGGGGATTGGGCAGGTGGGTCGGTTGAATGGATGGGGGATTGGGCAGGTGGGTTGGTTGAATGGATGGGTGATTGGGCACGTGGCTTGATCGGGCAGACCGGGATACCAGGCAGATGGGCCGGGTGGAACCGATGGGTTATTGGGCAGGTGGGTTGGTTGAATGAATGGGTGATTGGGCAGGTGGGTTGGTTGAATGAATGGGTTATTGGGCAGGTGGGTTGGTTGAA
Source organism: Gastrophryne carolinensis (assembly GCA_027917425.1). Lineage (NCBI taxonomy): Eukaryota > Metazoa > Chordata > Amphibia > Anura > Microhylidae > Gastrophryne > Gastrophryne carolinensis. The sequence goes on along the minus strand of CM051237.1, from coordinate 482,114,450 downwards.
TGAATGGGTTATTGGGCAGGTGGGTTTGTTGAATGAATGGGTTATTGGGCAGGTGGGTCGGTTGAATGGATGGGTTATTGGGCAGGTGGGTTGGTTGAATGGATGGGTGATTGGGCAGGTGGGTCGGTTGAATGGATGGGGGATTGGGCAGGTGGGTTGGTTGAATGGATGGGTGATTGGGCAGGTGGGTCGGTTGAATGGATGGGTGATTGGGCAGGTGGGTTTGTTGAATGGATGGGTTATTGGGCAGGTGGGTCGGTTGAATGGATGGGTTATTGGGCAGGTGGGTTGGTTGAATGGATGGGTTATTGGGCAGGTGGGTTGGTTGAATGGATGGGTGATTGGGCAGGTGGGTCGGTTGAATGGATGGGTTATTGGGCAGGTGGGTCGGTTGAATGGATGGGTTATTTGGCAGGTGGGTCGGTTAAATGGATGCGTGATTGGGCAGGTGGGTTGGTTGAATGGATGGGTGATTGGGCAGGTGGGTTGGTTGAATGGATGGGGGATTGGGCAGGTGGGTTGGTTGAATGGATGGGTGATTGGGCAGGTGGGTTGGTTGAATGGATGGGTGATTGGGCAGGTGGGTTAGTTGAATGGATGGGTGATTGGGCACGTGGCTTGATCGGGCAGACAGGCCGGTAGAACCGATGGGTGTTTGGACAGGTGGGTTGATCGGGCGGGCTGCTAGATCAGACGGGTGAACAGGCAGACAGGCCGGTTGAATGGATGGGGGATCGGGCAGGTGGGTTGATCGGGCGGGCTGCTAGATCAGACGGGTGAACAGGCAGACAGGCCGGTTGAATGGATGGGGGATCGGGCAGGTGGGTTGATCGGGCGAACCGGATGGGCAGGCCGGTTAATCAGGCGGGATGGTTGATTTGGAGATCGGGCAGGTGAGCCTGCGGGTCGATCAGGTGGGTTGGCGCCAGCTTTACTGACAGCTTGGGAGGGAAAGCACTCATAGCAGGGAGGGGACGTGGTTCCGTGGTTACCTGTGGCTGGGCCTGCGCCCCCACGCTTACATTTGACTCCCAGTGAGGAGTCTCAACCTGATTTGGCTGCACGGGTGGCCAGCATTGAAAAACATATTGCTGGGTCTGCCCCGCGCAAGGCTTCTGCTAAGAAGCAGCATTTTTGATATTACCGGTTATACTCCCCTGGAGGAGGGGGAATTATTCTCTGATTCAGAATCATCTGAGGAAAGGCCTAAGGCTTATGGTGGTACCGGGACTCCTCTTGGGACAGACCCATGGTTCTCAGATGACACTGACAGACTTTTGGCTCATATTTTTGAAGTACTTTGTATCTCCCCTCCTGTTGTGGCTCCGCAACAGCAGGGTGAGCTCTTTCATACGGTTAAACCACGCTTGGAGTTTCCAGAGCAGACTCACTTTAATAATCTGGTGCTCAAAGAATGGGAACGGCCTAGCAAGCTCCCTGGGGTGCCAAAGAGTTGGGACAAGAGGTATCCCTTTCCTGCTGATGTGATTAAGCGTTGGGCATGCCCTCCCGAGGTGGACACGCCCGTTCTGGGGCTGTCCAATACATCTGTCATGCATTCCCCTGACACTACTACCCTGAGGGATGGTGAGGACCGACGCATGGACCAGCTGGCTTGCCATGCCTTTTCCTGTGTGGGGACTGTGCTGCGCCTGGTCTGTGCCTCTGCCATTATAGCTATTGCTATTAAAGGGCTGCTTAAGGGTCTCTTGGATGGGGCCTCTGATGACGCGGGAGGAGAAGAGTACAGATCTCTCCTGCTTTGCTATGAATTTGTTGCTTATGTTCTATCTGCCATGGATGATGCCATTAGAATGTGTGGAAGGACTTCTGCCCTTTTGGTGGCTATACGCCGCTCTGTTTGGCTGCGTCAGTGGGTAGCTGATAATGCTGCTAAGAAGGCTCTCACTGGCTTTCCCTTTAAGGAGCTACGCCTCTTTGGTGAACGTTTGGACTTGTTTGCTAAGGGTGGCAGGTTACCTCAACGTAGGAGGCCGTCCCGGTCCTTTTTGGGGAACAGGTGCCTTTCTCCCTTCCTTCTGTGGTTCCAGAATGGGTCGAGGAGCCTCTTTTGCTGGGGCTCGCAGAGGATATTCTAAGTATGTCACACACCCCACTTCAGACTTTAATAATTACACTAGGGTTAACGCACCTCTAGGTGGCAGCATTGCAGAGAACTTCTCCAAAAAACTTCAACAGGCCCCTCCCGGTCTATACATACCTGGTACCTCCCAAGAACCTCCCAGTGTTGTTCTCTGCAAGGTGGCGACAAGACAGAAGAAAGAAGTCTCCTGCTTGCAGGTAGCCGGGGTATCCCCCCGGCCCCCCCCCCCCCGTGGTCTATTTCTGCCCGGCTTTTGTTTGAATGTATTCTATTTAATGGCAGCCTCCCAGCTTCGGCTGTAGGCCGGGCAATAAGGTAGCCGGCACCATTGGTGCCTAGGAGATTAGCTCCTCCGCTCGACCCTTCATTGCGGGGCATAGCGGGATTCCCGGAGTGGTGATCCGGATGTGGGATGCCCCATTTTATAGGAGTTAGTGGTCAGGTTGTGTCTTGCCCTGGGATATTGTGTCTATTCCGGGGTGTGGGACGCGTTGGGAACAGTGTCATGCTTTTAGTCCAGTGACATGCTGTGTGAGTGTGCTGCTGCGCTCTACCTTGTGTTTCCCTTTGTGTTTTTACATTGTCTGATTTCACTGTATTACTGCCGTTTTTCCTTTTCCCCCATGTCTGTCTGTATCTCCCCTTAGGAGCCGGGGGGGGCGGGGCCTCGCGGCGTGCTGCGCCGCGGTCCCGCCGGTGGCTGGGCGCCGTACCCGGCGCTTGCAGCCTGCTTGTCCGGCTGCTCAGGGGGGACCTTTTATCAGTGTGTGGGTCTGTGCTTTTTACTGTCCGGCGCTGTACACTGGGAGCCGGCGGGTGGCTCCGCCGGTCCCGTCATCGAGGTCTGCTTGCGGTCCCCGCCGGCAGACGCTGACGCTGCCTGGGGGCGGGGTCGCGCGCGTGCGGGCCGCGCACGGATTGGACGCCCGGAGGGGCGGGGCCTTCTCGGCTCCCGCGCTCCCGGAGCCTCTCTCTTCCTCCTTCTATGCGTGTGTGAAGGCCGCCATCTTCTGCTGGCTGCGCGGTTTTCCTCTCCTCTCCAGGTAGGCGTTTTTGGCTTGTCTTGTAGTGACCCCTCGGATCCTTTCCTCCTCCTTTTCCTCCCTCCTCGCTCCGGCGCATCTTTATGGTGCTGGTTGGCATTAACCATTTCTGTTGCTCTGGTTAGTGAGGGGGGGGGTGGTGTGAGGGGGGTTTTGTATATTATGTGGTTTTTTGGCCATGGTGCTGATTGACGCCTGTCCCTCTCCCTTTTGTGTTTTTCAGATCCTGGGATCCCGTCTGGCAGGGCTCTCCCGGTCATATATACCTGGCTCGTGGGGGGTGTCTTTTCTTTGCAATATATATATATATATATACACTTATATGTATTTTTATAAGGGTCTTATGCTATTCCCCTGGGTCAGGATCTTGTGACTGTCCTTAGACAAGTGTTAGGTTATTAAGGGGCATCCCGGGTCGCGTACCGCATAAATCCCTGGGTTCTGCAAATACCATAAATTCACCACATGGAGGTTGCCACAGATACCGGGAATGGTTCTTCGGGACAATCCAAGGTGTGCGGGGGTTGTGGGACTCCGCTCCAGGGAGATGATGTCATTTTGTGTATTCCTTGTGCACAGCAGAACATTGCACGGCAGTCCAGTACTCCGGTGCCTGGCACTTCTTCGGCCGCGCCATCTCCCTCTCCCCCTCGCTTATTCCGGACCCCGTGTGACATTGTCCTGGGCAGGGATTCGCAGTCTGATGTATGTACCCGCTTGACCAACCTTGAGAAGCGGTTTTCTGCTATAGCCGCTCAGAAGGTTTCAGCTAAGCGGAAGCATCTGTCTCCTCCCCCGCCGGATTCAGATGAGGAAGTGGTGGGAGATCTGGATTGGTCGGATCGTCCCCGTGAAGAAGGTCAGCTCATTGAGGATGAAGATTCTGATGTTCAGCAGTTGCTGGGTTCTGAGGGGGATCAGGATGATGGCCTCCCTCTCGATTCCTCTACCATTCTGAGCCAGATGTTTGAGGTTTTGGATTTGGAGCCTCCGGTGGTTGCTCCCAGGCCCAAGGGTCAGCTTTTTGGGGTGTCCAAGCAGCGTCTGGAGTTTCCCAGCCAACAGCATTTTGAAGAAATTGTTTTCAAGCAATGGGAGCAACCTACACGTCTTGTTGGTGTGCCGTCTAGCTGGGATAGGAAGTATCCCTTTCCAGCGGAATTGATGAAGCGTTGGTCTGTCCCCCCTGAGGTAGATACTCCGGTCTTGGGACTGTCCAACACGGCGGTCGTGCATTCTCCTGACACGACTTCGCTCAGGGACGGCGAGGATCGCCGGGTTGATCAGCTTGCCCGTCATGGTTTTGTATGTGCGGGGTCGGTGTTAAGGCCTGTCTGTGCTTCGGCTCTTTTGACTTTTGCTGTCAGGTCTATTGTCAGGGACTTGGGGGTGGATCTCGAGCCCACCAGTGATGAGTCCCTTGGGCTTAAGCGCTGCGAGGCTTTTTTGTCCTTTATCCTGGCCGCTCAGGAGGATGCCATGCTGATGTGTGGCAGGGCTACTGCCTTGCTGTGTGTGGCGCTGTGTGTGGTTGAGACAGTGGACGGCCGATTTTAATTCTAAAAGATCGCTCACGGCTCTGCCCTTTCTGGGTTTGAGGCTTTTTGGTGAGAGGCTGGACTCTGTTGCCAAGGGAGGTAAATTACCTCAGCGCAAGAAATTTCGCCGTTCCTTTCGGGGGATGGTCTCGTTCAATCCGTCCTTTCGGGGAGTCGGCGCCGGTAGAGATGCGGGCTCCTCGGCCCCCAGGGGCGCCAGTTGGAATAGGGGCAGAGGCCGTGGCCGCCCCACTCGCGTCTGGGGTGCCAAGCCCAAGCCGGCTGCCAAGCCCACCCAGCAATGAGGGGGCGCCCTCACCCGTTCGGGTGGGGGGACGGTTGCAACTTTTCTCCCGGGTGTGGGACCAGGAGGTCCCGGACAGATGGATCCGGGAGGTGGTTTCGGCCGGTTACAAGTTGGAGTTCGAGTCCCGTCCTCCTCCAAGGTTCTTCAGGTCTCGGGTGTCTTTGGATCCTTTGGCCGCGCAGGGGCTCCTGGCGGCAGTAAGGAATCTTCTAGATTTAGCTGTCATTTGCCCGGTTCCTCCTTCAGAGGTGGGGCGCGGGTTTTATTCCAATCTCTTCACGGTCCCCAAAAAGGATGGGTCCTTCCGTCCTATTCTGGATTTGAAGTTTTTCAACAGGTTTATCCGTCCTCGGAAGTTTTGCATGGAAACCCTGCGGTCTGCGATCGGTTCCCTTCGGCAGGGGGACTTTATGACGTCCATAGACATCAAGGATGCGTACCTGCACGTGCCGATCTTTCCTGCTCATCAGCGGTTCCTCCGTTTCGTGGTGGGGGATCGGCATTTTCAGTTTGTGGCTCTTCCATTCGGTCTCACCTCTGCTCCGAGAGTGTTCACCAAGGTGTTGGCGGGGGTGATGGCCCTGCTCAGAGCTCAGGGGATTCGCATTGTGCCTTACCTGGACGATCTTCTCATCATGGCTCCTTCCTTCAGTCAAGCAGAGGGGGACACCAGCACGGTGGTGTCTATGTTGGAGAGGTTCGGCTGGGTGATCAATTACCCCAAGTCCTCGCTGGTTCCGGCCAGGGTGGTGACCTTTCTGGGGATGTCGTTGGACTCCTGCCAGCACAGAGTGTTTCTTCCTCAGGCCAAGGTTCTGATGATTCAGGAATTGGTCCAGCTGCTCCTCTCCCATCCTCATCCGTCCATTCGGCTGGGGATGAGACTGGTGGGGTTGATGGTGGCCTCGTTCGAGGCAGTTCCCTTTGCTCAGTTTCATACGAGGACTCTTCAACTTCATCTTTTGCCGTCTTGGAACCGGTGCCCGGGGTCGTTGGATCGGTCCTTCCGGTTGTCCCCTCGGGTTCGGCAGTCCCTTCTGTGGTGGTTGGTCTCGGACAACCTTCTGAAGGGCAGGTCCTTTCTGACTCCACTTTGGGAGACTGTCACCATGGATGCCAGTTTGTCAGGCTGGGGAGGTTATTGGAAGGATCTTCGGTTTCAGGGGCAGTGGGACCCTCAGGAGGCCCACTTGCCCATCAATGTTCTGGAACTGCGAGCCATCAGGTTGGTTCTGTCTCACTTGACGCATCATTTACAGGGTCTGCCGGTTCAGGTTCGCTCAGACAATCAGACGGCGGTTGCTTACATCAATCACCAAGGAGGGACTCGCAGTCTGGGTGCCCACAGGGAAGTGTCTCTGATTTTGGTCTGGGCGGAGACTCATGTCCCTTGCATCTCGGCAGTTTACATTCCGGGAGTGGAAAACACAGAGGCGGATTTTCTGAGCCGGTGTGCGTCCCGTCGGGGGGAGTGGTCTCTCCATCCCCAGGTGTTTCGGTCACTTTGTCTCCGGTGGGGGACGCCGGAGGTGGATCTGTCACAATCACAAGCTTCCGTCCTTTGTGTCCCTGTCCCGGGACCCTCTGGCTCTGGCGGTGGATGCCATGACCCTGAGCTGGAGGGACCTGGGGTTTCTTTATCTGTTTCCTCCGATTCCCATGCTAGGCAGGGTTCTGCGAAAGTTGGTTCTGGAAGGAGTTCCCGCCATTCTCGTGGCTCCAAGGTGGCCAAGGCGGGTGTGGTTCGCGGACATCGTTCATCTGGCCGTAGATCAGTTCGATCTGCCTCTTCGGCCAGATCTTCTCACTCAGGGTCAACTCTGTTACCCCAGTTTACAAACGCTGGCTTTGACGGCTTGGCTGCTGAAACCTCCATCTTGAAGGAGGAGGGTCTTTCGGATGCGGTCATTCAGACTCTTATTAGTGCTAGGAAGAGATCTTCTTCTTCCATCTATTACAGGTATTGGAGATCTTATATTGATTGGTGTGAGGCTAGGTCTTTGCCCTGCCGGGTCTTTTCTGTGTCTAGGATTTTGGAGTTTCTTCAGTCGGGGCTGGACTCCGGTCTTCAGCTGAGTACCTTGAAGGGGCAGGTTTCTGCTTTGTCAATTTTTTTCCAGAAATCTTTTGCTAGTCATTCGTTGGTCAAGACTTTTTTCCAGGGGGTTTCGCATGTGCGGCCTCCTAGGAAGCCTTTGCTCCCAGTGTGGGATTTGAATTTGGTTCTTTCTGCTCTTAAGGCTCCTCCTTTTGAGCCTTTGCGGGATGTTGCTTTGTCCATTCTTACTCAGAAGGTTGCCTTCCTGGTGGCCATTACTTCGGTTTGGCGTGTTTCTGAGCTGGCAGCCTTGTCTATTCAGGCTCCTTATTTTGAGGATCATCAGGACAAAGTGGTTTTTCGTTACAAGTCAGATTTTCTCCCTAAAGTGGTCTCTGCTTTTCATCTTAACCAGGACATTGTTCTTCCTTCTTTGTGTCCTAAGCCTAAGAATGTCAAGGAGAGTGATTTGCACTGCTTGGATGTGGTACGTTGTGTCAGGTACTATCTACGTGCTACGTCTTCTTTTCGTAAGACTGATGCCTTTTTCGTGGTGCCATGTGGGCCTAGGAAGGGTTTGGCTCCGGCCAAATCTTCCATTAGTAAATGGATTCGTCAGGCCATTGTTGGTGCTTATTCGGCCAAGGGGAAGGATCCCCCTTTTTGAGTTACTGCTCACTCTACTCGTGCGGTTGGTGCGTCCTGGGCTTTTCAGCACCAGGCTTCGGTTGAACAAGTGTGTAAGGCTGCAACTTGGTCTTCTGTTCATACTTTTTCTAAGTTCTATAAGGTTGATGTGCGGGCCTCAGCGGATGCTGTTTTTGGCCGCAAGGTTTTGCAGGCTGCAGTGGTTTGAATTGTTTCTGCGTTATTGCCTGTTCGGATACCCACCCTTTTCTGGACACTGCTGTTGGATGTCCCTAGTGTAATTATTAAAGTCTGAAGTGGGGTGTGTGACATACTTAGAATAATACCATTTTGTGATTACTCACCTGTAAAATGGGTATTATAAGTATGTCACACACCCCACTTCACCCGCCCTTTTTGGTATCCTGGCTCTCTATTTGGTGAAGTTTGGTTCTTTACGTTGAGGGTTACATTGTTTGGTTCTGGTACCTTGTCTTACTGCTGTTCTAATACTGGGAGGTTCTTGGGAGGTACCAGGTATGTATAGACCGGGAGGGGCCTGTTGAAGTTTTTTGGAGAAGTTCTCTGCAATGCTGCCACCTAGAGGTGCGTTAACCCTAGTGTAATTATTAAAGTCTGAAGTGGGGTGTGTGACATACTTATAATACCCATTTTACAGGTGAGTAATCACAAAATGGTATTTTTGGGGCAGGGGCAGAGGACGTGGCCATCCCGGCCCCTCCTGGGGTCCCAAGCCTAAGCCTTCCCCCAAGCCCCCTCAGGCATGAAGTGGCGCCCTCACCCATCCGGGTGGGGGGACGGCTTCTGCTCTTTGCTCACGTCTGGAGGCTTCGCGTCTCAGACCGGTGGATTCAGGAGGTAGTTTCCTCCGGTTACAAGATAGAGTTTGCAGCCTGGCCGCCCCCAAGATTCATCAAATCGTGGATAGCTCAAAACCCTCTGTTAGCTCAGGGTCTGTTCCTTGCTGTCCAAAACCTTCAGGAGGCCAAGTACCTTTGAAGGAAAGGGGCAGAGGCTACTAATCCAATCTTTTCACGGTTCCCAAAAAGGACGGGTCCATCAGACCCATCCTGGATTTAAAGCGCCTCAACAAATTTGTCAGATACTCAATTAAATTCACTACGCCCGGGCGACTTCATGACCTCTTTAGACATCAAGGACGCTTACCTTCATGTACCAATCTTTCCAGGTCATCAGAGATTCCTCAGGTTTGCTCTGGAGGATCAGCACTACCAATTCGTGGCCTTGCCCTTCAGTCGCACGTCGGCTCCCAGGGTGTTCACCAAGGTGCTGGCGGGCGTAATGGCTCTGCTGAAATTTCAGGGCATTCGCATCCTTCCTTACTTGGACGACATTCTCAGCACGGCTCAGTCCTTCCAGCAGGCTGAGCTGGATGCACAGATGGTGGTGTCCACACTGGAGTCTTTCGGCTTCTCTGTCACCATCAATGGTGAGGTCCTTTCTGGGCATGACTCTGGATACATCTCAGGTCAAGATCTTTCTCCCTCAGCAGAAAGTGGACAGTCTGCAAGCTCAAGCCAGGCTTCTTCTGTCTTGCCCTCATCCCTCCATCCGTCAGGGGATGTAGCTGGTGGGCCTGATGGTGTCTTGCTTCGAGGCGGTTCCATACGCTCAGTTTCACATGAGACCTCTTCAACTTCACCTCGTCAGTTTGGAATCGGGACCCTGTGTCTCTGGATCAGGTGTTTGCTCTGTCCCCTCTGGCCAATCGGTCTCTCTTGTGGTGGCTGGACTCAAAAAACCTGCTGGTGGGCAGATCCTTTCTGACTCCGTGCTGGGAGACAGTCACCACAGATGCCAGTCTGACAGGTTGGGGGGGCTTCTGGAAGTCCCTGAAATTCCAGGGTCAATGGGGCCCTCAGGAAGCTCACGCCCCTTCGGGGTCGGGCTGTTCAGGTCCGCTCGGACAACCAGACGGCGGTTGCCTACATCAATCCTCAGGGAGGGACCCGGAGCAAGAGGGCCCTCAAGGAAGTGTCTCTGATACTGTCCTGGGCGTAGGAGAATGTTCCCTGCATCTCGGCAGTGTACATCCCAGGAGTGGAGAATCTGGAGGCAGACTCACTCAACAGGAGGACTTCTCGTTTGGGAGAATGGTCCCTCAGCAACAGGGTGTTTCGCTCCCTATGCCACCGTTGGGGTCAGCCCGATGTGGACCTGTTTGCGTCCCGTCACAATCACAAGCTTCCAGTCTTTGTCTCTCTGTCACAGGACCCTCTGGCCTTGACCATGGATGCACTAGCAATGTCTTGGAAGAGGATCTTTTCCTCTGTTGGGCAGGGTGCTGCGCAAAATTGCTCAGGAAGGAGTGCCAACCATCTTGGTGGCACCCCGTTGGCCAAGAAGAGTGTGGTTCGCAGACATCGTGCAGTTGGCAGTAGATCAGTACGTCCTGCCCAAGGTTCCAGACTTGCTCACTCAGGGGCAGGTACGCCATCCCAATTTACAAACGCTGGCTTTGACGGCCTGGCTGCTGAAACCTCCATCCTGATGGAAAAGGGGCAGTCTGCCTCTGTTGTTAATACCATGATTAGGGCTAGGAAGAAGTACTCATCCTCCATCTACTATAGGGTATGGCATGCTTACATTGACTGGTGTGAGTCTAAGTCGCTTCCCTGTCGGGTGTTTTCTATCCCTAGGATTCTAGAATTTCTGCAACATGGTCTGGATTTGGGTCTTCAACTTAGTACCCTTAAAGGTCATGTTTCGGCCTTGGCCATTTTCTTCCAAAGATCCTTTGCTCACCATCGTCTGGTTAAGACCTTCTTCCAAGGGGTTACTCATGTGCGGCCTCCACGTAAGCCTACGTTACCAGTCTGGGATTTGAACTTGGTATTGTCTGCCTTGCAGGGGTCTCCCTTTGTGCCTTTGCGTGAGGCCCCTTTGTCCATTTTGACGCTTAAGGTAGCCTTTTTGGTGGCTGTCACTTCTGTTAGGAGTGTTTCTGAGTTGGCGCCGCTTTCCATCAAACCTCCTTACTTTGAGAGACACCAGGACAAGGTGGTGTTTCGTTTTAAGCCAGATTTTCTGCCTAAGGTTGTGTCTGCTTTTCATCTCAATCAGGACATTGTTTTGCCTTCTCTGTGCCCTATTCCTAGTAACCCTAAGGAGCGGGTTTTACACACTTTGGATGTGGTTAGGAACCTGAAGTTTTATTTGGTGGCTACTGAATCCTTCAGGAAGACTGATGCTCTTTTCGTGCTCCCGTCTGGACCTAAGAAGGGTCTGGCTCCAGCTAAGTCCACTATCAGCAAGTGGATCCGTCAGGCTGTGATACAAGCCTATTCTGCTAGGGGGAAGGAACCTTCCTTCCGCCTTACTGCTCATTCTACTCGTGCTATTGGTGCCTCTTGGGCTTTTCAGCATCAGGCTTCTGTTGAACAAGTTTGCAAGCCGCTACTTGGTCTTCTGTTCATACTTTTTCTAAGTTTTACAAAGTTGATGTTAGGGCCTCAGCTGACGCTGCTTTTGGTCGCAAAGTTCTGCTGGCGGTAGTGGTTTAAACTATCCGCTGTTACTTTTTGTGGATCCCACCCTACCTTACAGACACTGCTATTGGATGTCCCATGTGTAAGGAATATTCTGGAACAGGACGTGCTGTATACTTAGAATAATACAATTCTGTGATTACTCACCTGTAGAATTGGTATTATATGTATACAGCACATCCTGTTCTACCCTTGTTGTCATTGTTCTTAGTTACCTCTGTATGGTGATTGTTCATATGTTATTTTTGTTCTCCCGGCTTACTGTTAACTGCTTGTCAATACTGGGGAATTTGTGGGAGGTCCCTGACTTATATAGGGCCGGGAGGAGCCACAAGCTGTTTTCTGCAGTCCAGCGCCATCTTGTGGATGTATTACCCAGGAGTAAGGAATAATCTGGAACAGGACGTGCTGTATACATATAATACCAATTCTACAGGTGAGTAATCACAGAATTGTATTATCCTGATGACGCTCAAAGAAAGGAGGCTTAATAGAAAGCGCCGCCAACTCAGAGACGCGACACACCGAAGTGAAAGCAACCAAAAAGGCCACTTTCAGAGTCAAAATAGGCAAGGCAGAATCACACAAGGGCTCAAAAGGAGGACCCTGGAGAGCGGAAAGCACCAAGTTCAAATCCCACACCGGTAACAAGGGCTTACGCGGTGGGCGAACACGAGTAACTTCTTTGAAAAGCGTCTTGATAAGCCTATGATTGGCGAAAGATCTTTGGTAAAAAAAATTGCCAAGGCCGAAACCTGTCCCTTGAGGGTACTCAGTTGTAGGCCCGACTCCAGGCCATGTTGTAGGAATGTAATAAATCATGGAAGAGGATTTCTTCCGAGCCTGAATCATGGTACTCACGGCCGAGGCCGGCAGCCCCTTTCCCATCAGGATGGAGGTTTCAGCAGCCAAGCCGTCAAAGCCAGCGTTTGTAAATTGGGGTGGCGTAGCAGTCCCTGAGTGAGAAGCCCTGGATCGTCGGGCAGAACGTACTGATCCACTGACATCTGGACTATGTACGCGAACCAACACCTTCTCGGCCAGCGGGGGGCCACCAGGATGGTCGGTACCCCTTCCTGGGCTATCTTGCGCAACACCCGACCCAGAAGAGGAAAGGGAGGAAATGCATAGAGGAGTCGGAACTCCGTCCAAGGAATTGCTAGCGCGTCCGTGGCGAAGGCCAGAGGATCTCTTGACAGAGAGACGAATTGTGGAAGCTTGTGATTGTGACGGGATGCAAACAGGTCCAAGTCCGGTTGACCCCAGTGGCGACACAGGGCGTGAAAGATCTTGTTGCTGAGAGACCATTTCCGCAGACGAGACGTCCCCCTGCTCAGGGAGTCCGCCTCCTGGTTCTCTACCCCTGGGATGTAAACCGCCGAGATGCAGGGGACATTCTCCTTCGCCCAAGACAGGATCAGGGACACTTCCTTGAGGGCTTGCTTGCTCCGAGTCGCGCCCTGATGATTGATGTAGGCGACCGCCGTCTGATTGTCCGAGCGGACCTGGACCGCACGACCTCGTAGATGGGGAGTCAACTGGAAGAGAACCAACCTGATCGCTCTCAGCTCCAGGAGATTGATAGGTACATGGGCCTCGTGAGGGCCCCACTGGCCCTGGAACTTCAGCGATTGCCAAAACCCTCCCCAACCGGTCAGACTGGCGTCCATGGTGCAAAACTCCCAGCACGGAGGCAAAAAGGATCTGCCCACTAGAAGATTTCTCGAGTCCAACCACCACGAGAGAGACTGTCTGGCCAGAGGGGACAGAGCAAATTCCTGCTCCAGGGACTCCTGTTTCCGATCCCAAACGGTCAAGAGATTCAACTGAAGAGGTCTCATGTGAAACTGGGCGAAGGGTACAGCCTCGAAACAAGACACCATGAGACCCACCAACTGCATCCCCAGACGGATGGTGGGGAGTGGGCACGACAGCAAGTCCCGTGCCTGCGACTGAAGACCCTCCACCTTCTGCTGAGGGAGGAACACCTTGACCTGAGAGGTGTCCAACGTCATGCCCAGGAAGGACCTCACCAATGATGGAGTGATCGAGGACTTGGGGTAATTGATCACCCAACCGAAAGCTTCGAGAGTGGACAATACCTTCTGAGTGTCGCTCTCGGCCTGCTGAAGAGATTGAGCGGCAATCAACAATTCGTCCAGGTAAGGAAGAATGCGAGTGCCCTGGCTCCTCAAAAGAGCCATGACACCCGCCAGCACCTTGGTGAACACCTGGGGGCCGAAGAGATTCCGAACGGCAGTGCCACAAACTGGTAGTGTTGATCCTCCAAGGCGAACCTCAGGAACTTCTGATGTCCCCGGAAAATAGGAACGTGCAGATAGGCATCCTTGATGTCCACCGTGGTCATGAAGTCGCCGGGCCGAAGGGAACTCACCGCTGACCGTAAGGTCTCCATGCGGAAGTGCTTGAACCTGACAAACCTGTTGAGACCCTTCAGGTCCAGGATAGGTCTCAGAGAACCGTCCTTCTTGGGCACCGTGAAAAGATTGGAATAGAACCCTCGACCCCGTTCCTGAAGAGGCACAGGACAAATTACTCCGGACGACAGAAGTCATTGGACAGCCAACCTCAGGCCCTCAAGGAGCGCCGTCAAGGGGTTCTAGGAAATCCGGGACCAAAGAAATCTTGGGGGCGGCCCAGCTGCCAGCTCTATCTTGTAACCGGAGGACACCACCTCCTGAATCCACCGGTCCGAGACGTGCTGTCTCCAGACGTGAGCAAAAAGCAGAAGCCGTCCCCCCACACCGATGGGTGAGGGCGCCTTCTCATGCCTGAGGGGCCTTGGCAGGGGGCTTGGGCTTGGACCCCCAGGAGAGACTGGGACGACCGCGGGATCTACCTCGTCCCCAGGAGTCCCTGCGGCCACCAGGGAAGGAAGAACCTTGCCCCCCTCGGAAGGGACGAAAGGAAGGAGAGCCCCGAAAGGGCCGAACCTGCTTCCGGCGCTGAGGGAGCCGGCCATCCTTCGCCATCAAGACGCTCCCCAAGGAGGCGAAGTCCCTAGAAGGGAATGCCAGTGAGGGATTTCTTGGCGGCAGCATCGTCCACCCACTGCCGCAGCCAGATAGACCGACGAAGAGCAACCAGCAGGGCCGAAGCCCTACCGCCAAGCCGGACAGCATCGTCCATGGCAGAGATCACAAAGGCAATGAAATCAGCGCAAGCCAAAAGATTCTTGTACTCATCCGCTCGCTTGCGGGATCTGGCTGCTTAGATAAGGCCTTACCTTCTTTTTAATGGCAATGGAGACAATGGTAGCGGCGCAGACAGGATGCAGACCAGTCCCCACAAAAGTGAAAGCGTGGCAAGCGAGTTGATCCATACGCCAGTCAGCATTATCACGTAAGGTAGTAGTGTCCGGAGACAGCAAAACCAAAGTATTGGAGAGCCCCAGAACAGGAGCGTCCACCTCCGGGGGGCAAGACCATAGACGAACCAATTCCTCCGAAAAGGAATACCATCTGTCCAGCCCCTTAGGCACCGAAGGCAATTTATTAGGCCTCTCCCATTCCTTAAAAACCATCTTGGAGAAGTGAACTTGCTCAGGAAAAATAAGGCGCTGTCTGTCAGGGCGGAAAAGATCCCCCTGTTTCTTTTTGGCCGCCTTCGGGGGGGACAATGTGCAAGGTTTCAAACACCGCAGACAAAAGTTTCTCTGTGTCATCGGGGAGCCACATGTCCTCGTCGGAAGAGGATCCGGGATCACTATCAAAGTCACCCGCGCGCCCCCCTGAGGAGTCGGAATCACGGAATAACTCACCCTCCTCCATGGAGTCTCGGCCACCAAAAGCCTCATAATCATCATCCGCAAAGAGAGAATAAGCCGGTTCAAAATGCTGCTTCTTACTAGAGGCCTTGCCGGAGGCCGGGAGGGACAATTGCCGCTCAAGGCTGGCCACGCGTAACGCCAGGTCCGAATAGGACCGCCTGCTGGCCTCCCCCTCACTGGGGGCTAAATGCAGATGCGGGGGTGTCGGCGATGCCATAGGTAAAATAGGACTGGGGAAAGGGACGTTAGCCCCATCCTGTTCCGCAATGACGCTCTGGGCGCAGGGGACACAAACCGCGCTGCGACCGCTCAAAGGGGAAGTACCTCACATAAGACACAGCTAAGCCCGTCCCAAAGGGCCCCCAAGCTCGCTATCCCCAGAAGCCTCCATATGGTGATTAGAGAAAACAGGAATCCGCCCGCGGGTAACAGGCTCTAAGGGCCCAAACCCGGAATTCCCCACAAAAGTCCCTAAAAGCCCAGGGTGGACCAGGAGAAACCACAGAAGTAATAAGGGACCCGCCTGAAAGACACAAAGAGGGACAAAAATGAGCATCCCACAGCACATGCACATGCATAGCACCACACAATAAGAAGAAAAAAGAAGCGTAAAGGACCAGACTCACGGACCAGGCAATGAGGAGCAGCAGCAGCAGGAGAGTCTTGGAGCAGCAGGGAACCACGCTCCCTGCAAGAGATCAAAATGGCGCAGAGGAGAGGCCGACAGCACCTCGAGGGGCGGGCTGCGCTGCGATGACGAACCTCCGGGCACCCGAGTGAGGAAAATGGCGCCCGGAGAGGAAGCAGGGAGAGACTGCAGGCGGAGTACACGCCGCCACATTTGTCAGGTAGAACTGCTGTTTATTTATTATTCTAAGCAAACAGCACGTCCTGCTCCAGACATAGTCCTTACATGTGGGTATACCTCCGCCTTCAGCGCCGTGCACTGCAGAATCATGAAGAAAACAAGCTCCTCCCGGCCCTACATATACCGAGGGACCTCCCACAAATCCCCAGATTTCTCTGCAGTGCTGAACTGCGAAGACATGAAGTATCACGCTCTCGCAGGCGAGCGGGGCTTTACAGCCCGAGGCCCTGCGGGACTATTTCCAACCGTCCTCTCTGTAAAGAATATGCCTCCCAGCCTGGGCTGCGTCGGTCGGGTGTGCTTAACGGAGCCATGCTCCACCACAATCCCCCTCCATAGGGTAGGCGGTTTAGGCTGATGGTGAGCCTCTAGTGGATGCCCCTCCTGCATTATTGCCCCGCACCCCGGGTAGTGCTGGACCCTGTGTAAAGGGTCGCCATCCTCCCTCATTCCCCAACTAGTTAGTGGGAAAAGAAAGGGGGGGGGGTATGTGTGTGGTGGTCCCAGTGTACCAGTATATCACGCTTATGGCCTTATTTCTGCCCTTCATTAACATTGAGATGTCAGAGCCGCGCTGCTTGCTCTTTATTTGGTTTTCGTCTACCGCCGTATGTCTTATGCACAGTTTGCTGCGTTGTCTAGATGCTGTGGCGCCTTTTCTTTACTAGACGTAACGGTTTTTCTACAAATCCTTAAGCGTGTGATTGTATCCTTGCTTTGCCGTTACCTCAGAGCTTTGCGCTCTTTGGAGTGGGCGGGGACTTGAATTGGCGTGCTCCACGTCACGGCCGAGCATCGAGCCCTCCCTTCGAGGTTCGCTGGGCGCCATTTTGCTGATTTTCGCGCGCGCGCGTGGTGGCGGTTCCCCTCCTCCCTTGGTCTGTAAGTGCCCTCGCGGGTGACTCCTTTTTTATATGTTTTTCCAGCTGCGCATGGCTCTGACACCCATTCTTCTCATTATGTCTTTCAGACGCTAAGATTCCGGTGGCATCCCCCGGCCTGATATATATCTTAAACGGGTTCACTTTTATATTCTCCCACATTCCTAGCGGGTCTTGGGGCATCCAGGGTCGCTTATAGCATAAATCCCTGCTGGCATATTGCTTTGATAATCACCATATGGAGGCATCTCAGAATTATGTGTCCGGGGTCCCGCGGGAACAAGACCGGCTGTGTACTGTGCGGGGACCACCTCATGCTGACGCTGACAGAGCACGGGTCTGCGGACCGTGTGCTGAACAAGTTGCACTTGAGCGGGGATGACCAGCAGGTGGTGCCGCGCAGGCTACCTACGGCTGAGCAGGGATGCCTGGTTTGGCGGAACGCTTGGGCGCTGGAAAGAAGCGGTCCCTGGCGCTTCCTGGTTCTATGTTTCCCAATGAAACTGAAGAGTCTGCTGCTATGCAGGTCCTTGATCCTTCTGATGAAGGTGGACTGTTCTCAGGTTCCGGTTCCTCAGACGAGAAACCTTGGACCCGTGATAATTCTGGCCCTGGTTCCTGGGGCCTGTGTGACGCTGATGAATTACTTATAAAGATCTTTGAAGTACTGTCCATCTCTCCTCCGGGAGAGTCTCCCAAGCCCAAGAGGGAGAGTTTCCACACGGCGACGCCGCGCTCGGAATTTCTGGAGCAGGATCATTTCCAGGCTCTTATATCTAAGGAATGGGAATCACCTGGTGAACTTACAGGAGTTCCGGGGGTCTGGGATTGGAAGTACCCTTTTCCCCCTGATGTGGTTGGCTGCTAGTCAGTCCCCCCCGAGGTGGATGCACCTATTATTGGGGTTGCTAACCCTCCCTTCATGACAGCCTCTACTCATCGTACCCTTCGGGATACTGAGGACCCGCGCATTGACAGTCTGGCTTCCCACACCTTTTCGTGTGCAGGGACGGCTCTGCGCCTGGTCTGTGACCGCCAGGACCCTTCTTAGGAAGATACTTGACCACCAACCGGAGGATCTCCCTTGGGAGTTCTTTAAGGCACTGTCTGATTGTGATTTTTTTGTGAGTTTATTCTCTCAGCGATGGATGACACTGTTAAAATGTGCATAGAACCTCGGTTCTTGTGGTGGCTTTTCGCCGCCTGCTTGGCTGCGACAGTAGGGGGCTGACAATGATACTAAAAAGGCTCTTACTGGCCTTCCCTTTAGAGACGACGCTTATTGGGGCCCGGTTGGACCTTTTGGAAAAAAGGAGTAAGGCACCCTGGAGCAGAAGGCCGTCTCGGCCTCCCAGGGGCAGGGACACCCCTCCCCTTCCCTACGTTAGTGCCAAGCGCGAACCAGAAGTGTTCTTCCAACTTTTTGGTGGGAGACCCGCCCCAGGGGGGGCAGGCAACGCCCTGGGTCCTCCGGCTGTGCGAAGTCCAAATCTGCCGAAACCGCACAAGCGTGAAGGGACGCCCTCGCCTTGTTGGGCGAGTGGACTGCCGCAGCGCTGGGCTCCTATCGCAGGGCGCCATGCTTCTTTCATGTTGTTACAGGAGGTAGTCCCCCCGGATGCAGAATGGACTCTGCTGGGCGGTCCTTTTTCTAAGGTTATCAGGGTTCTTCTAGTCCCTGTTTTCCCTTCGGGAGTTGAGGCAGGCCGAGTTTGGCGTGTAGGGTCTGGGCTCTCTTACAGGTTGGCCCTTGACCTGTGATTGCATCCACATTACCCTTCCCCTCCGGGATGAAGCAGTCTGACCCAGGTTGGCATTCTGGGGCCTAGCATTTATACCTTCACAGGCAGTTTGTACATGGTATTTACCCGTTGGGCCGCAGGCGCTCTTGTCCAGTAGACCTCTTGATGCATGTGAGGATTTATAATCCCTTTTTTAGTCCCCTGTGCCTTCAGGACACCTAGGCCACTTCCAGCCAGTGTTGAAGGTCCAACTCTGCGCATTGGGGTATTGTTTTTGGTTCCTCTCCTGCTCCCAGATGACTCACCAAGGCGAGTATGGGAGTGGTGTCTTGGACGTGCCCGTGTGGGGTGTCCGCTCTAGGTTCTACTTTATTGTCCTTTTTTGCTTCCTTTTTTTGCATCAGGCCGTGTTGGCTATTGACTTGTGGCTCCTTTGGGAGTCCTGTGGATTGGTGCTCAGGCACATCACTTACTTAGTGTTCCCCGGTTCGGTATCCCCCTATGGGGTGGCATTTAGATTGGTTCATGTTAGAACCTTCCTTCTGCTAAATGTGGACTTGTTATGGATAGGGCCTTGCCCTCTTTGATGTCACACTACCTTTACCTTGCAGCTGGTGGGCCTGTTGGTGGCGGCCCAGATGCTGTCCATTATTCTCAGGAGCCCTTGGGCCCTGTGACACCTTAGGTTACTTATCCTGGACAGGGTTCCAGCACCCCTGGAACTAGGTCAGTACGCTCCCCCTTGTTACGGGGGTTCCTTTTGAGGTTGTAAATTCAAGGAAGATGTCTGGGACCATTCCTTCCTTCTCTCTTCTCCCTGTAGATGGTCGTCATGGGTACCAAGTCTTGCAGGTGGACTGGGGGGTCTTATTTCTCCTGAAATCCCCCGTGGTTCCTAAAGGGGTCCCCTTAGGGGATCCATCTTCGTACGTTTTTTTGGTTGACGCATTGAGCCTTTGGTGGGCTCTAATTTGCTGGACTACTCCCCTTCAGGACTTGTCCTTTTTGGGTACTCTCGGTCAGTCTGAGGACAGTGGCTTGTCCCTTTTTATCTGTGAAGGTCTCGGAACAGGTTGACCCTTCAAGAAGGTTCCGGCTCGGTTCTAAGTGGGGCTTTACATCCCTTGCACTTCATTGGTATTAGCTTGGCTGGCTGCCCTAACGTGGCAGGAGGTTCTATTCTAGTATCTCACTGAGTCCCTACTGGTGTGGCCCTGTGGGGCCCCTTTGCTCTTACAGGGACTCTGTCCTGGGTTATTGTCCCAGGACTCTCTGGCCTTGGTAATGAGGGCCTAGTATTGCTTCGGTCAGGACATTATATTCTATATGTCTTAACTTCTTTCACCCTGCCAGGCGGGGTTCTGCATAAGATTGCAGTAGAAAGGGAGAACCGTTATGCTGGTGGGCCTGGGTGGCCCAGCGGGGCGTGGTTCGCAGAGTTTCTGCTGAAGACAGTCGTACTGTATGCCCTCTCAAGAGGGCTGTTCTGCCTATTCAGGCTCCCTACTACGTTGCCCTTACCTACAGGCCTTTTAGGCGATTGGTCGGTTGGCTTTTCACCCTATCGGAGATGGATATCTCTGGGTGTCTTTTCTCTATTGGAGGGCTAGGCCTAGCTCCCTCCTCTTCGTCTCCCTTTTCTGCCGGCCATGGTGGAGTATGCTGTTCAAGTCTGCTTTGCTTGGACTAGCTCTCTTTCCTGCAGGATGTTCCCTATCCCTGGGTCCTAGAATTATTATAGCACGGTTGAAGTTGGCTCCCCAACTCAGTGCTCTGAAGGTTTCAGGGCTCGCCCTGTTCACCTACTGCAGAAGTCTGGTTCAATCTTCTGTGTTGCGCATTCCTCAGGGGTTGCTCAGGTGCATTCCCCAGGGAATTCTATGCTCCCTTTTTTTTTGGGGGGGGGGGGGGGGGGGTTACTTATCCGGCTGCCCTGCTAAGGGTTCCCTTGGGTCTTATTCAGGTTCTTGTCTGTACTGTTCCTTCCCTCATATCGCTCTTCTGGGGCGGTTGCTTCAGTCAAAAGCGTGCCATAAAGGATGGCTCTGTTATATATATATACATTATATATCTGTACACCATGAGGTGAGGGTGTTCCGCCTTACGCCGAATTGGGTCCAGGCGGTGTTCTTATTCTCCTTTAGTCCAGACCCTACGGTCTCTGGGCTATTGTCTTGATTACTCTGAGCGAAAGGGATCTGTATCCCTCATCAGGTGTTGGGAGATTCCTGGTCTTTCTCTTGTCCCTGGTAGGGATTATGCCCCTTGGGGCTTATAGGTTTCTCCATCCTTATGTACCGGATCTGATTGCTAACACGGGTGTAGGTGCCCTTTGGCTTGGTCCTGCTCGGTCGCTTTTGTTCCTCTGAGCCTAAAGTAAACGTCTCGGCTCTTGCTGAGCCTTGTTAGCGTTGCTTTTCAGTATTCCTGCTGGTCTCGCCTGAGACCTGGGTTCATATTCCCAGATGGGGAGAGCTCTAAGGTTGCCATGGCTGCCCCTTTTTTTCCAGTACCATGGTTTGGCTGTTACTCTGGCCTACTCGTTAGGGCAAGATTCTTCTTCTCTCTTGGTTTTTGCTCTCTTACTACTTGTGCTTGGCTTGGGCCTTTCAGCACTAGGTTCTGTTGAGCAAGCTGGCTAGTCCGCTGCTTGTGTTCATTTCTGCCTTTACAAGAATTCAAAGGCTGTGGTTAGAGCATTGCTCTCGTTGCTCTTGGTAGCATGGTTAAGGTGACAGCACTTTTATGGTTGTCTGTGCCTTTTTTCTCGGGGATCCCACCCTACTTATGGACACTGCTATTGGATGTCCCACATGTAAGGACTATGTCTGGAGCAGGACGTGCTGTCTGCTTAGAATAATACAACTCTGTGAAGTACTCACCTGTAGAGTTGGTATTATATGCAGACAGCACGTCCTGCTCCACCCCACCCTGATTCACCTTGTTCTGGATCCCCTGTGTGGTGATTATTATCTTGAATATTATTGCCAGTCTCTGGGTGGTTGTTTTCCTCCTGGCTTCTTCTCTCACTGCTTTTCAATGCTGGGGATTTGTGGGAGGTCCCTCGGTATATGTAGGGCCGGGAGGAGCTTGTTTTCTTCATGATACTGCAGTGCACGGCGCTGAAGGCGGAGGTATACCCACATGTAAGGACTATGTCTGGAGCACCACGTGCTGTCTGCATATAATACCAACTCTACAGGTGAGTACTTCACAGAGTTGTATTTTTTGCATTTGCCTGAAGAAACAGATACTCACCTCTTTCTAGCAGAGCTGTATCTGATGGGGGACAGGAAACTAACCTCACCTACCCACCCACGACATCAATGTGCCCTGCATTAGAGAGATACTCACCTTTTTTTTCTAATAGAGCTCCATCTGACACAGTGCAGGAAACAGGTTCACTCACTGCCACGGGAGACGTGCAGTGTGCAGCTGTTTTCTGTCCCCCATTATGCTGCACCCCATGGCTTATTCTGGGCTTTCCGTGGAACGGGATGCCCCCGGGGTTTTAGTTAAAAGGGATTTAGGTCCACACTAAGCTGTGTCTGTCTCATTTAGAAAGCGGTCCGGGTCTGGCGGTGGAGAAGATGGATCTGATGATGATACTGAGCGGCCTGAAGGACAGTCGGATGTTCCGGAGGATTCTGCCGGATCTGGAGCGGTGTGTGTGTGGAGAGCTCCCCTCCCCGCGCTGCGACCTCCCCCAGCTCCTCACTCACCCCCACCTGTTCCTCCAGCTCCTCTCCTGTCTGGAGCGGCTGGGGGACGAGAAACGGCTGCAGCTCTCAATCTACAGGTGAGGGTGCTGCGTGTGTAGGTTACAGTGCTGCGTTTATGGCGAGAGTGCTGCATGTGTAAATGAGGGTGCTGCATCTACAGGCGAGGGTGCTGCATCTACAGGCGAGGGTGCTGCATCTACAGGCGAGGGTGCTGCATCTACAGGCGAGGGTGCTGCATCTACAGGCGAGGGTGCTACATCTACAGGCGAGGGGGCTGCATCTACAGGTGAGGGTGCTGCATCTACAGGTGAGGGTGCTGCATCTACAGGTGAGGGTGCTGCATCTACAGGCGAGGGTGCTGCATCTACAGGTGAGGGTGCTGCATCTACAGGCGAGGGTGCTACATCTACAGGTGAGGGTGCTGCATCTACAGGCGAGGGTGCTGCATCTACAGGCGAGGGTGCTACATCTACAGGTGAGGGTGCTGCATCTACAGGCGAGGGTGCTGCATCTACAGGTGAGGGTGCTACATCTACAGGCGAGGGTGCTACATCTACAGGTGAGGGTGCTACATCTACAGGTGAGGGTGCTGCATGTGTGAAATGAGGGTGCTGCATCTACAGGTGAGGGTGCTACATCTACAGGTGAGGGTGCTGCATCTACAGGTGAGGGTGCTGCATGTGTGAAATGAGGGTGCTGCATCTACAGGCGAGGGTGCTGCATCTACAGGTGAGGGTGCTGCATCTACAGGGGAGGGTGCTGCATTTACAGGCGAGGGTGCTGCATCTACAGGCGAGGGTGCTGCATCTACAGGCGAGGGTGCTGCATCTACAGGTGAGGGTGCTGCATCTACAGGGGAGGGTGCTGCATCTACAGGCGAGGGTGCTGCATCTACAGGCGAGGGTGCTACATCTACAGGGGAGGGTGCTGCATCTACAGGTGAGGGTGCTGCATCTACAGGTGAGGGTGCTGCATCTACAGGTGAGGGTGCTGCATCTACAGGTGAGGGTGCTGCATCTACAGGCGAGGGTGCTGCATCTACAGGTGAGGGTGCTGCATCTACAGGCGAGGGTGCTGCATCTACAGGCGAGGGTGCTACATCTACAGGGGAGGGTGCTACATCTACAGGCGAGGGTGCTGCATCTACAGGTGAGGGTGCTGCATCTACAGGCGAGGGTGCTGCATCTACAGGTGAGGGTGCTGCATCTACAGGTGAGGGTGCTGCATCTACAGGTGAGGGTGCTGCATCTACAGGTGAGGGTGCTGCATCTACAGGCGAGGGTGCTGCATCTACAGGCGAGGGTGCTGCATCTACAGGTGAGGGTGCTGCATCTACAGGCGAGGGTGCTGCATCTACAGGCGAGGGTGCTACATCTACAGGGGAGGGTGCTACATCTACAGGTGAGGGTGCTGCATCTACAGGGCGAGGGTGCTGCATCTACAGGCGAGGGTGCTACATCTACAGGGGAGGGTGCTGCATCTACAGGTGAGGGTGCTGCATCTACAGGTGAGGGTGCTGCATCTACAGGCGAGGGTGCTGCATCTACAGGTGAGGGTGCTGCATCTACAGGCGAGGGTGCTGCATCTACAGGCGAGGGTGCTGCATCTACAGGCGAGGGTGCTGCATCTACAGGCGAGGGTGCTGCATCTACAGGTGAGGGTGCTGCATGTGTAAATGAGGGTGCTTCATCTACAGGCGAGGGTGCTGCATCTACAGGCAAGGGTGCTGCATCTACAGGTGAGGGTGCTGCATCTACAGGTGAGGGTGCTGCATGTGTAAATGAGGGTGCTTCATCTACAGGCAAGGGTGCTGCATCTACAGGTGAGGGTGCTGCATCTACAGGTGAGGGTGCTGCATCTACAGGTGAGGGTGCTGCATGTGTAAATGAGGGTGCTGCATCTACAGGTGAGGGTGCTGCATCTACAGGTGAGGGTGCTGCATCTACAGGTGAGGGTGCTGCATCTACAGGTGAGGGTGCTGCATCTACAGGCGAGGGTGCTGCATCTACAGGCGAGGGTGCTGCATCTACAGGCGAGGGTGCTGCATCTACAGGCGAGGGTGCTGCATCTACAGGCGAGGGTGCTGCATCTACAGGCGAGGGTGCTGCATCTACAGGCGAGGGTGCTGTATTTACAGACTAGGGTGCTGTATTTACAGACTAGGGTGCTGCATCTACAGGCGAGGGTGCTGCATCTACAGGCGAGGGTGCTGCATCTACAGGCGAGGGTGCTGCATCTACAGGCGAGGGTGCTGCATCTACAGGCGAGGGTGCTGCATCTACAGGCGAGGGTGCTGCATCTACAGGCGAGGGTGCTGTATTTACAGACTAGGGTGCTGCATCTACAGGCGAGGGTGCTGCATCTACAGGCGAGGGTGCTGCATCTACAGGCGAGGGTGCTGCATCTACAGGCGAGGGTGCTGCATCTACAGGCGAGGGTGCTGCATCTACAGGCGAGGGTGCTGCATCTACAGGCGAGGGTGCTGCATCTACAGGCGAGGGTGCTGCATCTACAGGCGAGGGTGCTGCATCTACAGGCGAGGGTGCTGCATCTACAGGCGAGGGTGCTGCATCTACAGGCGAGGGTGCTACATCTACAGGCGAGGGTGCTGCATGTGTAAATGAGGGTGCTTCATCTACAGGTGAGGGTGCTGCATCTACAGGCGAGGGTGCTACATCTACAGGGGAGGGTGCTGCATCTACAGGCGAGGGTGCTGCATCTACAGGCGAGGGTGCTACATCTACAGGTGAGGGTGCTGCATCTACAGGCGAGGGTGCTGCATCTACAGGCGAGGGTGCTGTATTTACAGACTAGGGTGCTGCATCTACAGGCGAGGGTGCTGCATCTACAGGCGAGGGTGCTGCATCTACAGGCGAGGGTGCTGCATCTACAGGTGAGGGTGCTGCATCTACAGGTGAGGGTGCTGCATCTACAGGCGAGGGTGCTGCATCTACAGGGGAGGGTGCTACATCTACAGGTGAGGGTGCTGCATCTACAGGCGAGGGTGCTGCATCTACAGGCGAGGGTGCTGCATCTACAGGCGAGGGTGCTGCATCTACAGGTGAGGGTGCTGCATCTACAGGTGAGGGTGCCGCATCTACAGGCGAGGGTGCCGCATCTACAGGCGAGGGTGCTGCATCTACAGGCGAGGGTGCTGCATCTACAGGTGAAGGTGCTGCATCTACAGGTGAGGGTGCTGCGTCTACAGGTGAGGGTGCTGCATCTACAGGCGAGGGTGCTGCATCTACAGGCGAGGGTGCTGCATCTACAGGCGAGGGTGCTGCATCTACAGGCGAGGGTGCTACATCTACAGGCGAGGGTGCTGCATCTACAGGCGAGGGTGCTACATCTACAGGCGAGGGTGCTGCATCTACAGGTGAGGGTGCTTCATCTACAGGTGAGGGTGCTACATCTACAGGCGAGGGTGCTGCATCTACAGGTGAGGGTGCTACATCTACAGGTGAGGGTGCTGCATCTACAGGCGAGGGTGCTGCATCTACAGGTGAGGGTGCTGCATCTACAGGTGAGGGTGCTGCATCTACAGGCGAGGGTGCTGCATCTACAGGCGAGGGTGCTGCATCTACAGGCGAGGGTGCTGCATCTACAGGCGAGGGTGCTGCATCTACAGGCGAGGGTGCTGCATCTACAGGCGAGGGTGCTGTATTTACAGACTAGGGTGCTGCATCTACAGGCGAGGGTGCTGCATCTACAGGCGAGGGTGCTGCATCTACAGGCGAGGGTGCTGCATCTAGAGGTGAAGGTGCTGCATCTACAGGCGAGGGTGCTGCATCTACAGGCGAGGGTGCTGCATCTACAGGCGAGGGTGCTGCATCTACAGGCGAGGGTGCTGCATCTACAGGCGAGGGTGCTGCATCTACAGGCGAGGGTGCTGCATCTACAGGCGAGGGTGCTGCATCTACAGGCGAGGGTGCTGCATCTACAGGCGAGGGTGCTGCATCTACAGGCGAGGGTGCTGCATCTACAGGCGAGGGTGCTGCATCTACAGGCGAGGGTGCTGCATCTACAGGCGAGGGTGCTGCATCTACAGGTGAAGGTGCTGCATCTACAGGTGAGGGTGCTGCATCTACAGGTGAGGGTGCTGCATCTACAGGCGAGGGTGCTGCATCTACAGGCGAGGGTGCTGCATCTACAGGCGAAGGTGCTGCATCTACAGGCGAGGGTGCTGCATCTACAGGCGAGGGTGCTGCATCTACAGGCGAGGGTGCTGCATCTACAGGCGAGGGTGCTGCATCTACAGGCGAGGGTGCTGCATCTACAGGCGAGGGTGCTGCATCTACAGGCGAGGGTGCTGCATCTACAGGTGAAGGTGCTGCATCTACAGGTGAGGGTGCTGCATCTACAGGTGAGGGTGCTGCATCTACAGGCGAGGGTGCTGCATCTACAGGCGAGGGTGCTGCATCTACAGGCGAGGGTGCTGCATCTACAGGCGAGTGTGCTGCATCTACAGGTGAGGGTGCTGCATCTACAGGGGAGGGTGCTACATCTACAGGTAAGGTTGCTGCATCTACAGGTGAGGGTGCTGCATCTACAGGCGAGTGTGCTGCATCTA
Source organism: Gastrophryne carolinensis (assembly GCA_027917425.1). Taxonomy (NCBI): domain Eukaryota; kingdom Metazoa; phylum Chordata; class Amphibia; order Anura; family Microhylidae; genus Gastrophryne; species Gastrophryne carolinensis. The sequence goes on along the minus strand of CM051237.1, from coordinate 482,087,690 downwards.
CAGGTGAGGGTGCTGCATCTACAGGCGAGGGTGCTACATCTACAGGTAAGGTTGCTGCATCTACAGGTGAGGGTGCTGCATCTACAGGCGAGGGTGCTGCATCTACAGGCGAGGGTGCTGCATCTACAGGCGAGGGTGCTGCATCTACAGGCGAGGGTGCTACATCTACAGGCGAGGGTGCTGCATCTACAGGGGAGGGTGCTGCATCTACAGGCGAGGGTGCTACATCTACAGGTGAGGGTGCTGCATCTACAGGCGAGGGTGCTACATCTACAGGTGAGGGTGCTGCATCTACAGGCGAGGGTGCTGCATCTACAGGTGAGGGTGCTGCATCTACAGGTGAGGGTGCTGCATCTACAGGCGAGGGTGCTGCATCTACAGGGGAGGGTGCTGCATCTACAGGCGAGGGTGCTACATCTACAGGCGAGGGTGCTGCATCTACAGGCGAGGGGGCTACATCTACAGGTGAGGGTGCTGCATGTGTAAATGAGGGTGCTTCATCTACAGGTGAGGGTGCTGCATCTACAGGCGAGGGTGCTGCATCTACAGGCGAGGGTGCTGCATCTACAGGTGAGGGTGCTGCATCTACAGGTGAGGGTGCTGCATCTACAGGCGAGGGTGCTCCATCTACAGGCGAGGGTGCTGCATCTACAGGCGAGGGTGCTGCATCTACAGGCGAGGGTGCTGCATCTACAGGCGAGGGTGCTGCATCTACAGGCAAGGGTGCTGCATCTACAGGCAAGGGTGCTGCATCTACAGGTGAGGGTGCTGCATCTACAGGTGAGGGTGCTACATCTACAGGTGAGGGTGCTGCATCTACAGGCGAGGGTGCTGCATCTACAGGCGAGGGTGCTGCATCTACAGGCGAGGGTGCTGCATCTACAGGCGAGGGTGCTACATCTACAGGCGAGGGTGCTGCATCTACAGGGGAGGGTGCTGCATCTACAGGCGAGGGTGCTACATCTACAGGTGAGGGTGCTGCATCTACAGGCGAGGGTGCTACATCTACAGGTGAGGGTGCTGCATCTACAGGCGAGGGTGCTGCATCTACAGGTGAGGGTGCTGCATCTACAGGTGAGGGTGCTGCATCTACAGGCGAGGGTGCTGCATCTACAGGGGAGGGTGCTGCATCTACAGGCGAGGGTGCTACATCTACAGGCGAGGGTGCTGCATCTACAGGCGAGGGTGCTGCATCTACAGGCGAGGGGGCTGCATCTACAGGTGAGGGTGCTGCATGTGTAAATGAGGGTGCTTCATCTACAGGTGAGGGTGCTGCATCTACAGGCGAGGGTGCTGCATCTACAGGTGAGGGTGCTGCATGTGTAAATGAGGGTGCTACATCTACAGGGGAGGGTGCTGCATCTACAGGCGAGGGTGCTGCATCTACAGGCGAGGGTGCTACATCTACAGGTGAGGGTGCTGCATCTACAGGCGAGGGTGCTACATCTACAGGTGAGGGTGCTGCATCTACAGGTGAGGGTGCTGCATCTACAGGCGAGGGTGCTACATCTACAGGCGAGGGTGCTGCATCTACAGGCGAGGGTGCTGCATCTACAGGTGAGGGTGCTGCATCTACAGGTGAGGGTGCTGCATCTACAGGTGAGGGTGCTACATCTACAGGTGAGGGTGCTGCATCTACAGGTGAGGGTGCTGCATCTACAGGCGAGGGTGCTGCATCTACAGGCGAGGGTGCTGCATCTACAGGTGAGGGTGCTACATCTACAGGTGAGGGTGCTGCATCTACAGGCGAGGGTGCTACATCTACAGGTGAGGGTGCTGCATCTACAGGCGAGGGTGCTACATCTACAGGTGAGGGTGCTGCATCTACAGGTGAGGGTGCTGCATCTACAGGTGAGGGTGCTGCCTCTACAGGCGAGGGTGCTACATCTACAGGTGAGGGTGCTGCATCTACAGGCGAGGGTGCTACATCTACAGGTGAGGGTGCTGCATCTACAGGTGAGGGTGCTGCATCTACAGGCGAGGGTGCTGCATCTACAGGTGAGGGTGCTGCATCTACAGGTGAGGGTGCTGCCTCTACAGGCGAGGGTGCTACATCTACAGGCGAGGGTGCTGCATCTACAGGCGAGGGTGCTACATCTACAGGTGAGGGTGCTGCATCTACAGGCGAGGGTGCTACATCTACAGGTGAGGGTGCTGCATCTACAGGCGAGGGTGCTACATCTACAGGTGAGGGTGCTGCATCTACAGGCGAGGGTGCTACATCTACAGGTGAGGGTGCTGCATCTACAGGTGAGGGTGCTGCATCTACAGGCGAGGGTGCTGCATCTACAGGTGAGGGTGCTGCATCTACAGGTGAGGGTGCTGCCTCTACAGGCGAGGGTGCTACATCTACAGGCGAGGGTGCTGCATCTACAGGCGAGGGTGCTACATCTACAGGTGAGGGTGCTGCATCTACAGGCGAGGGTGCTACATCTACAGGTGAGGGTGCTGCATCTACAGGTGAAGGTGCTGCACCTACAGGTGAAGGTGCTACATCTACAGGCGAGGGTGCTACATCTACAGGTGAGGGTGCTACATCTACAGGCGAGGGTGCTGTAACTACATGTGAGGGTGCTGTATTTACAGTCTAGGGTGCTGCATCTACAGGTGAGGGTGCTGCATCTACAGGTGAGGGTGCTGCCTCTACAGGCGAGGGTGCTACATCTACAGGCGAGGGTGCTGCATCTACAGGCGAGGGTGCTACATCTACAGGCGAGGGTGCTGCATCTACAGGCGAGGGTGCTGCATCTACAGGCGAGGGTGCTACATCTACAGGTGAGGGTGCTGCATCTACAGGCGAGGGTGCTACATCTACAGGCGAGGGTGCTGCATCTACAGGCGAGGGTGCTACATCTACAGGTGAGGGTGCTGCATCTACAGGTGAGGGTGCTGCATCTACAGGTGAAGGTGCTGCACCTACAGGTGAAGGTGCTACATCTACAGGCGAGGGTGCTACATCTACAGGTGAGGGTGCTACATCTACAGGCGAGGGTGCTGCATCTACAGGCGAGGGTGCTGTAACTACATGTGAGGGTGCTGTATTTACAGTCTAGGGTGCTGCATCTACAGGCGAGGGTGCTGCATCTACATGCGAGGATGCTGCATGTGCAGGTAAAGGTGCTGTATCTACAGGCGAGGGTGCTGCATGTGCAGGTAAAGGTGCTGCATCTACAGGTGAGGGCTTTGTATGTACAGGTGAGGGCTTTGTATGTACAGGTGAGGGCTTTGTATGTACAGGTGAGGGCTTTGTATCTACAGGTGAGGGCTTTGTATCTACAGGTGAGGCCTTTGTATGTACAGGTGAGGGCTTTGTATGTACAGGTGAGGGCTTTGTATGTACAGGTGAGGGCTTTGTATGTACAGGTGAGGACTTTGTATGTACAGGTGAGGGCTTTGTATGTACAGGTGAGGGCTTTGTATGTACAGGTGAGGACTTTGTATCTACAGGTGAGGGCTTTGTATGTACAGGTGAGGCCTTTGTATGTACAGGTGAGGGCTTTGTATGTACAGGTGAGGACTTTGTATGTACAGGTGAGGGCTTTGTATGTACAGGTGAGGGCTTTGTATGTACAGGTGCGGCTGCTCCATTGATAACCAAAATTCAGATTTCTCTGCACAGAATCCTGAACAAATCGTTGTACCTGTGCGATGAGGACACCCTGCCCTGGCACAAGAGCATCGCCCCGAGCCTGGGCATCCTGCGGGCATCCGGTGGAGACAGAGAGGTCAGATGGGACACAGGGTAACGTGTGTATCCGTGTCTCGGTCTTTACCCACCATGCTTTGCACTCGTGTAATACTAGTACATTTAGGATGGTTGCTTGGAAGCTAGTTTGTATTCTTTTAGATGCTGACTTCGTCATAAGAAAATACAATTCTGTGATTACTCATCTGTAGAATTGTTTTTTACGGTGTACAGCACGGCTTGCTTCATTTCAATTCTTTACATGTGGGTAATCCGCCACAGGTGGCGCAATCAACTGCAGAAAGACTTGTGGCCCCTCCCGGCCCATAAAAGGGCCAGAATTACCCAGAAGACCTCAGTCTTCTCCTGCAGTCTGGCTGCGAAGATGGTCTCTTTCTCTCTCTCCATGGACTTCGCAGATAAGCGGGGCATACCGTCGGCCGCTGCAAGCCCTATTCCCACCTGCTTCCGGGACCCTTCTTGCCTCACAGCCATGGCTGCGGATCAGGTGCAGGTAGGGCGCCCTCGTTCGTGAGGGCGGCGGTTGCTGGCCCTGTTCCCCGCTGCTCGGGTGCTCTCCGGGGGGGTCCCTCCCTACCTGTCTTCCTTGTCCCAGGCGCCCGGAGTCTTGGCGCGCTGCGGGGGGTGGGGCCGAGCGATGACGCAATCTGTGTCATTGCGGCGCGGTCCGCCCCTTGAGGTGCTGCTTGGGCAGGCTGGCGCCACTCTCCTCTCAGAGTTTCCGGAGGTAAAGTTCCCGTTTTTACCTCACGCCGTCGCTCCTTGGTCTGCTGACAGGCTGCACAGGCTCTTCCCAGGCTCTTCAACTGGCTCCCTTTTGGTCCGTGAGTCTGGTCTTTTCTTGTTGGTACCTTTATTATTGTGTTTTATATTGGCTGTGCATGCGCTGTGGGACGCTTATCTTGTTCCCTTTTGTGTCTTTCAGAGTCCCATATTAAGATTCTTGTGGTTCCTCCCGGTCCATACACCCCCCCTCCACCCTTTCCTGCCCTGTGGGTTAGGGTGCTGAGAGTCAAACTGTTTTTTTTTCTGTACGGTTCTGGGCCTTCTTAGTGCCTTGAGACCTGTCTTTCTTATCATAATCACCATAATGGAGGCTTCTGGGAATTGCGGGCTTGGGAACCCCCCGGGACTTGCTAAGCTTTGTCTTGTGTGTGGTAAATGCCCGCTGAGTGGTCACAACGTGGTTTGTGTGCCCTGTGCCCAGAATGCTATTGCGGATCAGGATGGGGCGAGTGTTGCCGGCCCCAGTCCCATTGCTCCTCCGGCCTCGCCAACTCCCCCGCGCCTGCTTCTGGCCCCTCATGAGGGGGAGGCCAGCAGGGACTCGCGTAGTAATTTTGAGCTCAGACTGGCTAGCATTGAGCGTCAGTTGGCATGTTCGGCCGCTGGCAAGGCCAGGATTAAGAAGCGGCATTTGGAGCCGGCTTGCGCCATTTTTGCCGATGACAATGAGGATTATGAGGCTTCCGGTGGCCGAGATTCCACTGAGGAGGGTGAGTTGCTCCAGGGGTCCGACTCCCCCGGGGGTAGTCGGGGGGACCTTGGCAGTTGCCATGGGTCTTCATCTGACGAGGACGAGTGGCCCCAGGATGATACTGAGCAGCTGTTGTCGCCGGTACTTGATACTCTGCACATTGTTCCTCCTAAGGCGGCCAAGAAGAAACAGGGGGACCTTTTTCGGCCGGAGAGACAGCGCCTTGTCTTTCCTGAACAAGGCCACTTCTCTAAGATGGTTTTTAAGGAATGGGAGAAGCCTGTGGTCCCATCCCCCAGAAGTGGATGCTCCTGTTCTGGGGCTCTCCAATACCTGTTATGCCGTCTCCTGAGACTTCCTCCTTGCGTGATCATGTTGACAGGCGCATGGATCAGCTAGCCTGTCACGCCTTCACTTCTGTGGGAACCGGTCTGCGCCCTGTCTGTGCTGCAGCCATTGTTTCCATGGCCATTAAGAAGAAGGTAAGGCGTCTCGCGGATTTTGCCAAATCTCACAAGCGAGCGGAGGAGTACTTTTGGCTTGTATGGACTTCCTTGCCTGTGTTATATCGGCCATGGATGACGCCGTCCATTTTGGTGGTAGGGCTTCGGCTGCGATGGTCGCGCTGCGTCGCTCTATCTGGTTACGACTTGTGGGCAGCGGATGCTGTCACCAAAAAAGCTCTCACAGGTATTCCCTTCCTGGGGCTCTGGCTGTTCGCGGAACGGTTGGACCTCCTGGCTAAGGACGGGAGACTTCCTCAGTGTCGGAAGCAGGTACGGCCTTTTCTGGGCACTTTTTCCTTTCGTCCCTCTCAGGGAGGAAGAGGATCTTCCTTCTCTGATGGCCGCAGAGACTCATGGGGGTGAGGTAGAGCCCGAGGTCGTCCCGGCCTTGCCTGGGGATCCAAGCCTAAGCCCCCTTCCAAGGCCCCTCAGGCATGAGGGGACGCCCTCACCCAGCTGGGTGGGGGGGCGGCTTCGGCTCTTTGCTCACGTCTGGAGGCAACACGTCTCGGACCGGTGGATTCAGGAGGTGGTGTCCTCCGGATACAAGATAGAGCTGGCAGCTTGGCCGCCCTCAAGATTCATTCGGTCCCGGATCTCCCAAAATCCTGTGACGGTGCAGGGCCTGAGGCTGGCCTTTCAACATCTTCTGTCATCAGGAGTGGTTTGCCATGTGCCTTTTCAAGAACGGAGGCGGGGGTTCTACTCCAACCTGTTCATGGTGCCCAAGAAGGACGGTTCCCTGAGACCCATCCTGGATCTAAAGAGTCTCAACAGATTTGTCAGGTTCAAACACTTGCAAACCCGCATGAAGACCTTACGATCGGCGGTGAGCTCTCTTCGGCCAGGCGATTTCATGACCACTGTGGACATCGAGGATGCCTATCTGCACGTTCCTGTCTTCCTGGGACACCAGATGTTCCTGAGGTTCGCTCTGGGGGATCAACACTACCAGTTTGTGGCCTTGCCGTTCTGCATCACCTCGGCCCCCCGGGTGTTCACCAAGGTGCTGTCATGGCCCATCTGAGGAGCCAGGGCATTCGCGTTCTTCCTTACTTGATTGACCTTTTGATTGCAGCTCCATCTTTGCATCAGGCAGAGAGGGATACTCGGATGGTAGTGTCCACCCTCGAGTCCTTCGTTGGGTGATCAATTATCCCAAGTCTTCTCTCTCTCCTTCATCGGTAAAGATCTTTCCTGGGAATGACGCTGGATATTTCTCATGTCAAGGCGTTTCTTCCTCAGCAGAAGGTGGAGGGCCTTCAGATGCAGGCGCGGGTCTTGTTGGCTTGCCCTCATCCCTCCATCCGTCTGGGGATGCAGTTGGTGGGTCTCATGGTGTCTTGCTTCGAGGCTGTGCCTTTCGCTCAGTTCCACATGAGACCCCATCAGTTGAATCTCTTGACCGTCTGGGATTGGAGTCAGGAGTCCTTGGAGCAGGAATTCGCATCTGTCCCCTCTGGCCAGACGGTCCCTCTTGTGGTGGCTGGACTCGAGGAATCTTCTAGTGTGCAGGTCCTTTTTGCCTCCGTGCTGGGAGATTGTCACCACAAATGCCAGTCTGACCGGTTGGGGAGGGGTTTGGCAATCGCTGAAGTTCCAGGGCCAGTGGGGCCCTCAAGAGGCCCACGCGCCTATCAGTCTCTTGGAGTTGAGAGCGATCAGGTTGGTTCTCTTCAAGTTGACTCCCCACCTTCGGGGTTGTGCTGTCCAGGTCCGCTCGGACAATCAGACGGCAGTCGCCTACATCAATCATCAGGGAGGGATTTGGAGCAAACAAGCCCTCAAGGAAGTGTCCCTGATATTGTCTTGGGCGGAGGAGACAGTTCCCTCCATCTCGGTGGTTTACATCCTCGGGGTGGAGAACCAGGAGGCAGATGCCCTGAGCAGGGGGACGTCTGGCCTAGGGGAATGGTCTCTCGACAACAATATCTTTCATGCCCTGTGTCCCTGCTGGGGTCAGCCGGACGTGGACCTGGTTGCGTCCCGTCACAACATCCTAGTGGCCCCCCCTGGCCGAGGAGGGTATGGTTTGCAGACGTCGTCCAGATGGCGGTGGATCAGTACGTCCTGCCCGACGTTCCAGAGCTCCTCACTCAGGGACAGCTGCGCCACCCCAATTTACAAACGCTGGCTTTGACGGCTTGGCTGCTGAAACCTCCATCCTGATGGATAAGGGTTTGCTGGCTTCAGTCGTCAGTACTATGATTCAGGCTCGGAAAAAATCCTGGTGGGAGTCTAAGGCCTTCCCTTGCAGCACCTTCTCCCTTTCCAAGGTTTCTTCAACACGGTCTAGAGTCGGGTCTACAACTGAGTACCTTCAAGGGACAAGTTTCTGCCTTGGCAATTTTTTTCCAAAGATCTTTCGCTAATCATAGGCTTGTCAAAACCCTATTCCAAGTATGCAGCACGTCCTGCTCCAGTAATGATTAATAACAGCTGGGATATAGTCCACAAGAGGGCGCTTTACTGCAGAGATGGCAAAAAGAGGCCCCTCCTGGTCCATATATACCTGGGACCTCCCACTAATTCCCCAGTTTTTTCTCTGCAGTGGGCTGCGAAGGTCAAGATGATGGCTTCTCTTCTTGCAGGTAAGCTGGGGCTTCACTGCCCCTGGACCTGTGTTCTATTCGCACCCATTCCACCTTTACTTGCCTCCCAGCCTTGGTGGGTTTGGTGAGCCTGTTTTTGGGATGCCCCATCCACTTATTGCCCTACCTTACATATCCCAAATGTAACTATGGGCTTACACTTCCCCCCTCTCCCATTGCCCTGTTCGTTCGGGGGGGGGGGGGGGGGGGGTCAGTGTCCGTGTGTTTAGTGATTGCTTTTACAAGTATATGTGATGTTTATGTGGACTCTGTAACTTGCGCTGGCACATGTGCTCAGCGATCTCCTTCTCCTCCGGTATCTAGTTTTTTTGAATGCCTACGCGGGGCGGTGACATCACACCGAGCCGGCTGCATGCTGATTGGCTGCGGGGAGAGCGGTATCGGCCTGTCCCCACGTTCCTTAAGGGGGCGTGGCCTAGCGCTGGGCGCGTTTCTCAAGCGGCCCGCCCCTCCCGAGCCTCTCAGCGCCATCTTGTCCCTGTGATTCGGTGGAGTGCTAGCTCTTTGGTGGTCACGTGAGTGCCCTCAGCGGGCCTGGGTTTGATTATGCTTTATATATTGTGTAGTCATTCTGATTGGGTGTTTTTCTTTTTTGTGTCTTTCAGGCGGGACAAACTATTTAGAGGTTTCTCCCGGTCCGGTGCCCTCTATTAGCCCTATTGACACCTATTGATTAGAGGCCTAATTATTAAATCCTCCCACTAGTGGACACTTAAGGGGCATCCCGGGTAGCTGCACAAGCGTAATTCCCATTGGTCATAGTGACACCAAAAAAATTCACCATATGGAGGCTTCATAGGATGTTGTGCTCGGGGTCCCATCGGGGCATGTGTGTGGTGTGTGGGGCATCCCATGTGAGCGATGATGTGCGGGTCTGTGTACCCTGCGCCCAGCAGGCGTTTGTGCGGCATTCGGGGCTGCATTTGTCTGGGTCTGCGCCCACCGTGTCTTCCCCCACACCCCCTCGTTTGATTATGACCCCCAGTGAGATTAACACTAGTGGGGAGTCTCAACCTGATGTTTCTACCAGGCTGGCCAACATTGAGAGACTGATTGCTAGCTCTGCGGCCTGTAAGGCTCCAGCTAAGAGACGGCACGTGGCGCCTGCTGCGCCGGCCTTTCCCATGGAGCAGGATGAATTCCTTGATTTATCTGACTATACCCCTCTGGAGGAAGGGGAGTTATTCTCAGATTCAGATGTTTCTGATGATCAGCATTAATCTTGGCGCTGATGCCGGCTCAGAGCATTGGGATGCTGATGACACCCATAGACTTTTGACTCAAATTTTTGAAGTACTCTCCATTTCCCTTCCTGCAGCAGCACCTAAGCAGCAGGGGGAATTGTTTGGTACCGCAAAACCATGTTTGGAATTCCCAGAACAGACGCATTTTAATAATCTGGTTCTCAAGGAATGGGAGCGGCCTAGCCGGCTCCCCTGTATCCCTAAGGGGTGGGATAGGAGGTATCCCTTTCCCTCGGATGTGGTCAAATTTTGGTCAACTCCCCCCAAACACTCCTGTGGTGCATTTCCCTGATTCCACCACCTTGAAGAATGGTGAGGACCGGCGTATTGACCAGCTGGCTTCCCATGCCTTTGCCTGTGTGGGTTCTGCTTTGCGCCTGGTTTGTGCTCTCGCTATTACTGCCGTGGCTATAAGGACCTTGATCAAGGGTCTTCTGGATGGTTCCCATGAGGATCCTTCTAGTGCTGATTTTAGAGCCTTGTCACAATGTGAGATGTTCATCACCTATGTTCTTTCTGCCTTAGATGACACCATTCGGATGTGTAGCAGGACCTTGGCTCTGTTTGTCTCTATCCGCCGCTCGGTTTGGTTGCGCCAGTGGGCAGCTGACAATGCTGCTAAGAAGGCCCTCACAGGGCTCCTCTTTAAGGGGCTGCGCCTTTTTGGTGAACGTTTGAACCTTTTTGCAAAGGGAGGTAAGTTGCTCCAACGCAAAAAAGCAGCCTCAGGAGGCCCACATCCCCATCAATGTTTTGGAGCTGGGGGCGGTTCGGTTGGTGCTGGCACAGCTGACGCCTCACCTTCAGGGCCTGCCGGTTCAGGTTCGCTCCGACAACCGGACTGTGGTCGCCTACATCAATCATCAGGGAGGGACCCGGAGCAGGGGTGCCCTCAAGGAAGTGTCCAAGATTCTGTCCTGGGCAGAGGACAATGTTCCGTGCATCTCTGTGGTTTACATTCCGGGAGCGGAGAATCTGGAAGCGGATTCCCTGAGCAGTGGGGCCTCTCACCGGGGGGAATGGTCCCTCAACAGCGAGGTCTTCCTATCCCTTTGTCATCGGTGGGGAATGCCGGACGTGGATCTGTTTGCTTCTCGCCACATCACAAGCTGCCAGCATTTGTCTCACTGTCCCAGGATCCCCTGGCTCTAGCGGTGGATGCCATGCCCCTGTCCAGGCAGGGGTTCGGTCTCCTGTACCTCTTCCCTCCTTTTTCCCTTCTGAGCAAAGTTCTGCGCAAGTTGATTCAGGAAAGGGTGCTGGCTGTTCTGGTTGCCCCCAGGTGGCCAAGACAGGTGTGGTTCGCAGACGTCGTGCAGCTGGCAGTGGATCAGTACCCTCTGCCCTTGGTTCCAGATCTTCTCACTCAAGGACGGCTCTGTTACCCCAATTTACAAACGCTGGCTTTGACGGCCTGGCTGCTGAAACCTCCATCCTAAGTGAGAAGGGTCTGTCGGATTCGGTTGTTCAGACTCTTGTCAGGGCTAGGAAGAAATCCTCTTCTACCATCTACTATAGGACCTGGCGGACCTACATTGACTGTTGCGAGGCTAGGGCCTTTCCCTGTTGGGTGTTCTCCATCCCTCGGATCCTGGAGTTCCTTCAACATGGTTTGGATATGGGTTTTCAGCTCAGCACCCTGAAGGGGCACGTCTCCGCCTTGGCTGTTTTCTTCCAGAGGTCCTTCGCTCTTCATCCTCTGGTCAAGACCTTCTTCCAAGGGGTCACGCATGTGCACCCTCCCCGCAAACCCATGCTACCCGTCTGGCATTTGAATTTGGTATTGTCTGCTCTTCAGGGTCCTCCATTTTAGCCTGTGCATGAGGCTGCACTGTCTGTTTTTACCTTGAAGTTAGCCTTCTTGGTGGCTATCACCTCGGTCCGGCGTGTTTCTGAGTTGGCGGCTATGTCTATTCAGGCCCCCTACTTTGAGAGACACCAGGACAAGGTGGTTTTCCGCTTTAAACCAGACTTCTTGCCTAAGGTTGTCTCTGCCTTCCATCTCAATCAGGACATTGTGCTTCCTTCTTTGTGCCCTAATCCTGGTAATGCCAAGGAGAAGGCTTTGCATTCTCTGGATGTTGTCAGGAATTTGAAATACTGCCTGGTTTCTACAGCGCCTTTCAGGAAGACGGACGCCTTGAAAGGTTTGGCTCCGGTTAAGTCTACTATTAGTAAATTGATTCGTCAGGCCATTTTTAGGGCCTATTCTTCTAAGGGGAAGGATCTTCCTTTCCGGGTCACTGCTCATTCTACCCGTGCTGTTGGGGCCTCTTGGGCTTTTCAGCACCAGGCTTCTGTTGAACAAGTTTGTAAGGCCGCTATTTGGTCTTCTGTTCATACCTTTTCCAAGTTTTACAAGGTTGATGTTCGGGCTTCAGCGGATGCTGTTTTTGGCCACAAGGTTTTGCAGGCGGCAGTGGTTTGAACTGCATGTTGTTGCCTTTTGGGATCCCCACCCGTTGTTGGACACTGCTTTTGGATGTCCCAGCTGTTATTAATCATTACTGGAGCAGGATGTGCTGCATACTTGGAATAATACAATTCTGTGATTACTCACCTTGTAGAATTGTTATTATAAGTATGCAGCACGTCCTGCTCCATCCCACCCTGAGTACTTATTCTTGGATCCTCTATATGGTGATTTGTTCCTTGTTAAATTGTTACATTTGTTATTGGCTTCTCCTGGTTCCCTTACTGCTGTTCTATACTGGGGAATTAGTGGGAGGTCCCGGGTATATATGGCCGGGAGGGGCCTCTTTTTTTGCCATCTCTGCAGTAAAGCGCCTTGTGGACTGTATCCCAGCTGTTATTAATCATTACTGGAGCAGGACGTGCTGCATACTTATAATAACAATTCTACAAGGTGAGTAATCACAGAATTGTATTTTTCCAGGGAGTCACTCATGTTCGTCCACCGCGTAAGCCTCTGCTACCGGTGTGGGATTTGAACTTGGTGCTTTTCCCCCCTTCGAGCCCCTGTGCGATGCTGCTCTTTCTATTCTGACTATTAAGGTGGACTTTTTGGTTGCTATCACTTCGGTGCGTTGCGTCTCTGAGCTGGCAGCGCTTTCTATGAAGCCTCCTTATTTTGAGCGGCATCAGGATAAGGTGGTGTTCCGTCTTAAAGTGGACCAACACCCAGGATTTTGACTATCCTGGGTGCCCCGCTGTGTGAAACCCCCCCGATCGCCGCAAAAACTCACCTCTCCCCGCTCCCACGTGACCTCGTCCGGCCAATTACAGCGCTCAGAGCCGCTCTGGTATGCGCGTCCAAAGCCGCTTGGATGCGCATACCAGAGCGCTGTCATTGGCTGCGTCTCTCGCTTCCTTCTAACAGGGAGCGCGCCTGCGCCGGCCATTCACAAAACGGCCGGCGCGGGAGCGCGCCCTGCTAGAGGGAAGCGAGAGACGCGGCCGCGTCTCGCGCATGCGCCGTTGGATCGCCGGTAAGGTAGGGATTGTGGGCCTTCTGGGGGGTTCCTCCCCGCGGGACATCCCGATTTCGGATGTCCCGCGGGGAGGGATCTATAAGATTCCCGGACCGATCCCCCCTGGGTGTTGGTCCACTTTAAGCCGGAATTCTTGCCCAAGGTTGTTTCTGCCTTTCATCTCAATGAGGACATTGTCTTACCTTCCTATTGTCCTGCCCCTGCTAATTCCAAGGAACGGAACCTTCATTCTCTGGATGTGGTCAGGGCACTCAAGTATTATTTGGTCGCCACTGAGTCATTTTGGAAGTCTGATTCACTTTTTGTCCTTCCTTCCGGACCTAGGAAGGGCTTGCCTCCAGCCAAATCCACTATCAGTAAGTGGATTAGACAGGCGGTGGTGCAAGCATACTCTGCCAAGGGGAAGGAACCCCCTTTCCGTGTTACAGCTCACTCCACTAGGGCTATTGGTGCCTCTTGGGCCTTCCAGCATCAGGCTTCAGTTGAACAGGTTTGTAAGGCCGCTACTTGGTCTTCGGTTCATACATTTTCCAAGTTTTACAGAGTTGATGTTAGGGCCCTACGCTGTTTTTGGCCGCAAGGTGCTTCAGGCAGTAGTGGCTTGAACTGCCTGCAATTGCTCTTTGGGAATCCCACCCTTCTTGTTTGGACAATGCTGTTGGATGTCCCACATGTAAAGAATTGAAATGAAGCAAGCCGTGCTGTACACCTGGAAAAATACAATTCTGTGATTACTCACCTGTAGAATTGTTTTTACGGTGTACAGCACGGCTTGCTTCATCCCACCCTTGTTATCGTTGTTCTCTTTTGCCTTGTTATGGTGATTTTTGTTGAGAGAGTTTCCTTTTAGTTGGCTGTGTTTTACTAACATGGTCCTTGCCTCCCGGCTTCTTGGCATTACTGCTTTCAAACACTGGGGTCTTCTGGGTAATTCTGGCCCTTTTATGGGCCGGGAGGGGCCACAAGTCTTCCTGCAGTCGATTGCGCCACCTGTGGAGGATTACCCACATGTAAAGAATTGAAATGAAGCAAGCCGTGCTGTACACCTGGAAAATATAATTTGTCCCTGAAGATGTCTAACTATTTTTAACTATATAGATATATATATATATATATACCGATATATATATATATATATATATATATATATATATATATATATAATGGGCCAGTTTAATCATGCGAAGAGAGAAAAGCACTAACACAGAGGTGAGGAGTATTTGTGTAAAGAACTTACCTTTGCCAGTGGGCCCGTGGCGAGTGTCTGCTGAGTGGCGTGGTGCTCGCCAGCTTCCTGTTCCAGAGTGTGCCCGCCGCTCTGAGATGAGGGGGGGCGCGGCGCGCCGCTCCGGGCGCCTCCCTCGCTCCTCTGTAGCTGTGCGGGCTCAGGCGCGCTCCCCGCAGTCCAGTATGTATGCTGCCAGGAGACGCTGCACTGCTAGTGGCAGGTGGCGCAGCGTCCTCCTCACCTGCCTTGAATCAGGGGCTGCTCAGCCCTGCTGCCGGGACTGACCAGGCCCTGGAAGTCTTTTGCACCAATCACCATCAGTATTGCACCAATCAGCACATACACACTCATTCCCGGGTTGCCATTGGTCAATTCCCCAATAAATACGGAATCAGCCCAGTGCTCAGTGCCCGTTATAGTCGCTTGTGATTAGGGTGTGATTCCATTAGTTATTATCTGTTTCCGACCCGGCTTGATCGACCATCCCCGTCCGCTGCCTGTACCGACCTCTGCTTCTCTGGATACCCTGCGATCTCTGACCTCCCGGCTTGACCCTTTGGCTACTCCTGACTACGCACTTGTCTCATCCCTGTACTCTGACGCACCTTCCGGACTCACTACCTGTGAACGACCTTGGCTTTTGGATACCCTCGTGGTTCATCTGCCTTCACCGTAAGCAGACATCCTTTGCGCCTATTAAGACCTGGGGGCAACCGTGTCCGGTGAGGCTTACCTAGCGTCCCGGAAAACTTGACTTGAGGGCTTGACTATAGGCAGAAGCGGCGGTGGAGATTGGGGGGTTGTCTGCTTACAGAAGGCTGGTGTCCCTCTGTGCATCACATTTTGTCTTTGAAGTCATGTAGAACTCTAAAGCTTGTTGTTACCCAATCATATGGTGAGCAGCTGGTCATCTCTACTGGTGATTGGTTGGTAATTAGCATGACATTAGCTTGTTAAAATAAAAACTGGATTTGGGGGAAGCCAAGACAGAAACTTGACCCGTGTTAAAGTGGACCAATTGCCTCCTGCGGCTGGCCCTGGAATCAAAAAGACTCCATGGTCTGCTGCTAGACCCAGCTGTGTGAAAGATAGGCCAGGCGTGAGAGCGCACACATCGCAGGGTAGACAAGGATGCTGCTGCCACCGCTCCCTGTACCGCCTGTTTGAAAAACAACACTAACCAAAGGAATGCACCACCTATGGTAAATACACACGAGCTCACTCAAAAGACAATCTACACACAATAAAGAGGCGTTGAAAAGATTATTCACCTACCCCTAGGAGCAGCACATATTGAATATTAAAAAATATATAAACTTTATTGGCACAAACACCAATACATCAATATTAAAACCAACACATAACACAAAGCGCACATTAAAAGCCAGGCTGTTCCTTCTTCTCAATATTTCATATATTTAGACTGTGAATAAATAGATGAATAAATCAATATATGGACAGGGGGCCCCCAAAAATATAAAAATACACCACTGGGCCCTATTTTTTGCCGGCACAAAAAGACTCCCTCAGAAAATTTATATATATTTCTCTATATGAAACCTGTGCATAAATAAGTCTATAAACATTTGTGCTAAATAGATCCATAAATATCATAAAAGTGAATAATTTCCATGACACAAAAAAAAAATATAATACATTTGTTGAAAATAACCCACAGGGAGGCCTCCACAGAGCCCCCAATTACCCAAGAAAAAATGTTCCCCACTCTGAACTAGATACACATATAAATCTTTTATTAATTCATGTACAGAACAAACTTGTTAAAGTGGACCAACACCCAGGATTTTGACTATCCTGGGTCTTGGTCCACTTCGGTGGGGCACCCCCGATCGGGGTGCCCCGCTGTGTGAAACCCCCCCGAACCCCCCGAACTCACCTCTGTCAGCGGCGACGGACAAGCCGCGGACAAGCGGCTCCTCCGCCGCCGCCTCCCGCGCGTCCCTGTTGACGCGCGCGTGCCCGCGCCGGCCATTCACAGACGGCCGGCGCGGGCGCGCGCACGACTAGAGGGGCGCGAGGGAGGCGGCGGCGGCCGGCCGCCGCCGAAACTAAGGTAAGGAGTTTGGGGGGTTTGGGGGGGTTTCACCCCGCGGGACATCCCGATCTCGGATGTCCCGCGGGGAGGGAGGTGATCGGTCCGGGAATCTTATAGATTCCCGGGCCGATCACGGGTGGGTGTTGGTCCACTTTAAAAAAACTTTTTTAAAATACATGTAAAAACATGACATAACACTAGAGGGCATTGGTGGCTCCAAAATAATCACTGATCCTATTGATAACAATTCCCTACATCTCCCTGAGTCCTTCCTAACCCAAAGTGCAATGTGCAAATAATTAATATTATAAACTTTAATTAATCTAATGTGCAAAAAATACACATAAGATACAGAGACCATACAGTATAGACATAAGATACAGAGAACATACAGTATATACACATAAGATACAGAGACCATACAGTATAGACATAAGATACAGAGAACATACAGTATAGACATAAGATACAGAGAACATACAGTATATACATAAGATACAGAGAACATACATTATACACATAAGATACAGAGAACATACAGTATATACATAAGATACAGAGAACATACAGTATACACATAAGATACAGAGAACATACAGTATATACATAAGATACAGAGAACATACAGTATATACATAAGATACAGAGAACATACAGTATACACATAAGATACAGAGAACATACAGTATATACATAAGATACAGAGAACATACAGTACACACATAAGATACAGAGAACATACAGTATATACATAAGATACAGAGAACATACAGTATACACATAAGATACAGAGAACATACAGTATACACATACGATACAGAGAACATACAGTATACACATAAGATACAGAGAACATACAGTATACACATACGATACAGAGAACATACAATATACACATAAGATACAGAGAACATACAGTATACACATACGATACAGAGAACATACAGTATACACATAAGATAAAGAGAACATACAGTATACACATAAGATACAGAGAACATACAGTATATACATAAGATACAGAGAACATACAGTATACACATAAGATAAAGAGAACATACATTATACACATAAGATACAGAGAACATACAGTATATACATAAGATACAGAGAACATACAGTATACACATAAGATACAGAGAACATACAGTATATACATAAGATACAGAGAGCATACAGTATATACATAAGATACAGAGAACATACAGTATACACATAAGATACAGGAACATACAGTATACACATAAGATACAGAGAACATACAGTATATACATAAGATACAGAGAACATACAGTATACACATAAGATACAGAGAACATACAGTATATACACATAAGATACAGAGAACATACAGTATATACATAAGATACAGAGAACATACAGTATACACATAAGATACAGAGAACATACAGTATACACATAAGATACAGAGAACATACAGTATACACATAAGATACAGAGAACATACAGTATATACATAAGGGCAGACTAGATGGGGCTTATGGTTCTCTTCTGCCGTCACCCTTCTATGTTTCTATGATTGTGAATCTAGCTTTCAGTGCAATAGTCTCATGCTGCGTTTCTTGTGTCTGATTGTATTTCACACACTTTCTCTGTATCCGCAGCTTCTCCAGGAGGTGGTCGGCTTCCTGCATGGCTTGGCATCGCTCAGCAAGGATCTCGCTCTGCTCATGTGCAACCTGCGGGCCGGGGAGCTTCTGAATAAAGTCCCGGAGCAGCTCAGTCTCCATAGCTGCATGCCAGATCTCAAAAATCACCTGACAGCCTGTGAAAAATACGCCTGCCTACATAACAAGATGGCCGCCAGTGTGGTGGCCGGATGCATGCAGGTAGGGTATGGATATTGCCGGTACAGGTCAGCTGTCTTTGGGAGGGTGATGGATTGCCTCAAACTAGGGCCTTGATTCACTAAGAGTTGAAAAAAATTCTCATGGTAGTAAAAAGTTCAAGTCATGAGAAAAAATTCTGAGAATGTCACTGTTAGTGAATCACCAGAAGACAATGAAAGTCAATGGCACTTTCTTTACTTCTGGAAAAAGTATTGAACTTTTTACCCCTTTTTACCTGTAGTAAAATTGACATTGCCATTGACTTTCATTGTCTTCCTATCTGGTGATTCACTAACAGTGACATTCTCATTTTTTTTCTCATGAATCGAATTTTTTACTACCATGAGAATTTTTTTCAACTCTTAGTGAATCAAGGCCTAAGAGTCTAGTTTTTAGTCTTTCCCCTGGCTAGCCTTAGGATTGGAGGAAGTGAGGGGGTGACCTGGAAATATAATTAAAGGCAATAAGTCTGGCTGCAGACTCGATCCCAAAAAGTCATGTTGACTTCCATCCTCCAGCTTCAGCGCTGTGGACCTTGCTGCACTTTTCTCCTCTGGCCTGAATTTAAATCAATGCAGGATGCTCTTAAAGTGGACCAAAACCCAGTATTTCGACTTTCCTGGGTTTTGGCCTTTTTCCCCCCTGAGCACCCTGATCAGAGTGTGCCCCACTGAGTGAAACCCCCCCGGTCGCCCAATCTCACTTGCCCTTCCCCGGTCCTACAGCGCATGTGCAGCCCTCTCGTCCTATCAGCACGCTCGGATCCGCTTCAGCTTCTTCATCCAGAAGCTCGTCTAATGAATATTAATCCTAGCGCGCTGGTGGACGCATCACCTACTACCCTCTAACAGGAAGTGTGCCTGCGCCGCTATTCACAAATGCCTGGCGCAGACACGCTCCCTGCTAAAGCGATAGCATTAGACGAGCTCCTGAACAAAGGGGCTGGAGCGGATCCGAACAGGCTGATTGGACCATAGTACTGCGCATGCGCCGTAGGACCGGGGAAGGGTAAGTGAGACCTCGCGCATGTGCCGTTGGACCAGAAACGAAGGTGAGTTTTCGTGCAACCTGGGGGGTTTGTCATGGAGGGTCATCTCAAATCTGGATGCCCCAGAGGTGGGTTTTGGTCCACTTTAAGCAGCCTCTTGATGCGCCTAGAAGTCAATAAATTGCACAGAGCTTCTGTAGACCTCCAAATAGCCGTGTGGTTATTCTGTGCTCATTCTCTTTCACCACTGGTTAATAGTGCCGAAATATCCAATTCAGTGACGTTTCCCACCACCAATGCAATGCTCTTACCAGAACTTCCAGAGATAATGTGCCAAATACTCAATAAATTCCCCCAACTTTCAGGACCGGAACATCCAGGAATAATAGGCCAAATGATCAATACATTCCTCCCCACATTCAGGATCTTGAGTTGGTTATCAGCACTACTTCAGGCCTTATACGGTTGTATCTCTCATAAGGCACATATAGAAAAGAGAAAATACAATACGACCATAGTGCAACAATGTTGGAAAAGAGGAATGATTTATTGTTCCAAGTTGCACTCACATGTTAAAACATTAAAATCACACTTTGAGTCCAATCCAATATGTATCAACTCACGCTACTCCGTTCCACCTTAAAAAGACTTATGACGCAAGATTCCTCCACTCCCGGTGAGGAGAGCGTCCTACCGCCGGCTCCCAGCGCGTTTCGTCGCTCCACGCGACTTTGGCTAGGCCTAGCCAACTCAAGATCCTGAATGTGGGGAGGAATGTATATTGATCATTTGGCCTATTATTCCTGGATGTTCCAGTCCTGAAAGTTGGGGGAATTTATTAAGTATTTGGCACATTATCTCTGGAAGTTCTGGTAAGAGCATTGCATTGGTGGTGGGAAACGTCACTGAATTGGATATTGCGGCACTATTAACCAGTGGTGAAAGTGAATGAGCACAGAATAACCACACGGCTATTTGGAGGTCTACAGAAGCTCTGTGCAATTTATTGACTTTATTTTCTGTATTTGACTTATCAGTGAGATGGTAGTCTCAGCACGTGGAGCTTCACAATAGTACAACACTGTATTGAGGGTTTTTATGATTTCAAGCGCGGTATTATTTAATATTTTGGCGCCTAGGAGTTTGCTGGATCAAGCCTGAGGTCAGGCAAGTATGTTCTCACTGCACGGATGAAATAAATGCAGAGCACGAATTAAAACATTTAGATATTAAACTGCAAAACAACCTGCAACAAGTCCAGTCACTGCAATGAATGTTAAACTGGACCCTGGTGACATCAGCCCTCACTAATATATATATATATATATATATATATATATATATATATATATATATATATATATATATTAGTGAGGGCTGATGTCACCAGGGTCCAGTTTAACATTTATATATATATATATATATATATATATATATATATATATACCAAACAGACAAGCAAAAGGGCCGCACTAAACTATTTGCCCGAAAATAACCGAATATAGTATGTAAAATAAGATAAAACGTGGTGTGCACCTCCCACAAGGTGTAATAGAGAAAGTGGCACCACCCCACAGTATGTTTAAAGAATCAAAATTTATTACAATTTAATACATAGTGAGCTATAATTTAAAATCACATATAGACACTAACATTACAAACATAAAACAACACCAGAGGGCGCCAGAGGTCCTAAATAAAATACATAGTGGATAAATTAATTCCAAATACTATAAGAGCTAAATACATTATAGATAATCTTTCTAATCCCACAATCAAATGTGCAAAGTGCTATATAAGTGCAAAGTGCAAAACAATAAACTAAATAGGTATATTCCAAGGTATTTGTTCAACATCTACCAAAGAGTCCCAGCCAAGGGCGCCCTTGGTCGGTTTGTACATTCACTGTCTCTTTTTCTTGTGCCCACTCAGGTGCGTTGCCCTGCACCTGGCTGAGACTCTTTATTTAAATTATAGCTCACTATGTATTAAATTGTAATAAATTTTGATTCTTTAAACATACTGTGGGGTGGTGCCACTTTCTCTATTACACCTTGTGGGAGGTTTGGTCTCCTCCCTATTTGTTTGTTTATATATATATATATATATATATATATATATATATATATATATACAGCAATTTCCCTGAAGTCCCAGATTGCCGGGGTTTTGATTGGTAGGACCAGCGATTGCCAGATCGCATCATGACCCAGTGCATGAGAATGGGACTTGGCGTTGTAGCACCAGCCTTATATTTGGCTTCTGACGACAATACTTCATATTAAAAAAAACAGCATTGAAGCTGTCAGAAATAACAGCTCCTCTTAGATTCTGGTAACACAGAAGCAGACGTCCAGCCGACCCTGCTCCTAGTGGTTAAAGTGAGACTCTGCGCTCGTCATAGGGAGTCTGAAGTGTAACTGGAGTAACAGCAGTTTGCGTCTTCCCAACAGATCGTCCTCAGTCAGATCGATGAGCGGAGGCTGAGCCAGCGAGG
Source organism: Gastrophryne carolinensis (assembly GCA_027917425.1). Classification (NCBI taxonomy): domain Eukaryota; kingdom Metazoa; phylum Chordata; class Amphibia; order Anura; family Microhylidae; genus Gastrophryne; species Gastrophryne carolinensis. The sequence continues at coordinate 482,066,074 of CM051237.1, read as the reverse complement.
AGCGACTCTTCCTCTCCTGGATGTTTTCCTGAGCGGTCTGGCTGGAGGTGAGTGGCCCCTCATGACCCGCTATACCAGCCCCCCCCCCCCAATGCTTTACTGCCTCTCAGGATTAAAGCTGACCAAAACCCACATTTTTACCTCGCATCCCCTGAATTGCTCCCCCCGTGAATAGTAACTTTTGCCTATTTTTACTGCTCCCGCTTCACTCTTATCCCAGATAATGGGATAAGATGCTGTGTGTGGCAATGATGTCATAGCCACGCCTATGCAATGAATAATCGCCTGCAATCCTACAGGGAGGGACAGCAAAAAAAAAACAGTGTTCCAGGACAATTTGATAAGCGAAAATATAAATTTCTAGTTCTACACCCTAAGAAGAGAGTATCGGCAGGGACTTTGGACAAATGTATTTAGCAAGTTAAGTGGGTTTTGGTCCGCTTTAAGTGTAGTCTCTTTCTCCCAGCATGCACCGGAGTGGAGCAGAATCAGGACAAATGTTGGGAGAGGTTAGAAGTCTCCTCCAATCCTCAGCAAGCGGGCAGACTCACCGACGGGAACCCCAAATCGTACTGGGAGTCGAGCAGCAGCAGCGGCTGCCATTACATCACCCTTCACATGCGGGACGGGGTGCTGGTGAGGTAAGTGAGGTCGGGGGGGGGGGGGGGGGGAATGTTTTGCACCTGCTCGTTTCTGCTCTTGACATGTGACCTTATGGCGTTTGTGTTGCGCCCCCTGCAGGCAGCTGGTGCTGATTGTAGCCGGTGAAGATGGCAGCTATATGCCGGCGCATGTGGTGGTAAAGGGAGGAGAGAAACCGTACAAGGTGAACACGGAGCTCAGCACGGTAAGTGGCCCCTCTGTCAGTCTGTCCTGACTTCTCATGGGATAGGGCACAGGCTGGATTAAGGCAAAATCATGGCGGTAGAGCTCACCCATTAATTAGGGGGCTATTTGGCTAAGGGGCTATTTGACTATGCCCTAAGGAAGTCATTTGGCTTTAAAGTGGACCAAAACCTGGGATTTTGACTATCACTTACTATTTGATTCTTGCCCCAGGGCATTTGGGGTGCCCCACTGTGTTAAACCTCAGGTTCCCAGTAAACTCACCATTCCCCGGTCTCCGATGCCTACACAATGGCACAGATTTAATGGGCCTTTCTCGTATTAAGGCACTATTTGGCTAAGGGGCTATTTGCCTATGCCCTGAGGAGGTCAGGTCCACAGTAATCTCACCTTTCCCCGTTCCCCGACACCTGCACGATGGCACAGATTTAATGGGCCTTTCTCGTATTAAGGGACTATTTGGCTAAGGGGCTGTTTGCCTATGCCCTGAGGAAGTTAGGTCCACAGTAAACTCACCTTTCCCTGGTCCCCAACACCTGCACGATGGCACAGATTTAATGGGCCTTTCTCGTATTAAGGGGCTATTTGTCTAAAGGGCTATTTGCCTATGCCCTGAGGAAGTCAGGTCCACGGTAAACTCACCTTTCCCTCGTCCCCAACGCCTGCACGAGCGCTCGTCCAATCATCACTTTATGCGCATACTAATGCATGGCATAAAGCCGTTGTTTGAACGGCGCTGTGGCTCGCGCATCCCTGGCCACCCTGCGGAATGTGTGCTCCCATGCACACAGCCTACACAGATGGATGGTTGGGTGCAGAAACGCGCAGGGATGCAGCGGCAGTTGGTGATCTCGACGAGGGACCGGTGAAAGATAAGGCTCTTGCAGACTGTGGGGGGGGGGGGGGGGGCACACAGTGGGGCATGCCGATTCAGCATGCCCCAGGGGCACCAAGTCTTTTAGACTCCAGGGCCGGCATCTGGGATGGTCCATAAGGGGCGTGTTTGTCTTATGCAGTCCCAGGAAGGTCTGGCCATTTGCTGGTGACTTTCGACCCAAGGGTCTGTCATGGAAAACCTTTCCTATCCAGGGAAGGTGGTCTCAATGAAAACTAGCTTCACAAGCTGAGCAGGGAGTGGGCGGGCAGGCATGCGAGTCAGCCAGTGATCCATACCATAAGTTTCTGCAATGAATCTGTTGTTACAGCTTTCCTAGTAGCCTGGTGTCTCTTCTCTAGGTTCTCCTGGTTACATGGCTCTAAGAATTGTAAGTCTACTTGCGGTTTTGTGGGCCCGTTCTGGTTCTGTATCTGGCTTGGTGCTGGGACACACAGTGGCCCAGCTACGGTTTGATTTGTGTTGGTGTCAGTTGTCTGAGGTGCTGGTGTTTGATATGAGGAAGCTCACAGCCAGGGGTCACCTCTGCTTCAGACTCAGCGGGGCCTTCCCAGCCTGGAAGTGTGAGAGAATCAGCAGCGAGCCTGTGATCTGCACTTGGCTCGGCTCACAAATGCTAATTCCCCTTCCTGGGGGAGATTAGGTCCTGTGTATGTTTATGGCTAGGGAGCCTTAATGCTCAGTACCAGCTGATAAGCATGCTTCTTCATTGGCCAGGCGATGCAACCGCTTCCATTGGGAACAGGAGCTTCCACGGATTTGCATTGACAGATTCCTCGTAGGACCTATGTTTTGGTCCAATGCATACACTAGGAGGTGTGCATAGTTAGCCAAGTCAAGGGATCCACTAGCCCTGGTGGTAGGTGCTCTAGCACTCTGTGGTTTAGTTTCCATCTGCTACAAGTCCTTCCATCACAACCATTTTTTATCCTAATGTTCCTGAGACATTGGGATGTTCTCAATGTTCCTGACCAAGCTATCTATGTTGGATTATGTACAGAGATATGGGTGGCACTAACCTATAATCACTTGACAAAGTGTGCTGTGGTGCACTGCTCTGAGTGTCCTTTAGAATCTATATACACAAATTGGGGGGGTGCCCCTATTGTTCCCCCTTTTTTAATGGAACACCAGAGTCTGACTATTGCACTCAAACCGTTCTTAAGATTAAATCAATTACATTTTATTGTAATAAATGGACAGACAAAGAGGCCGATTCATTAATAGCGCCAGGTAGCGACAGATGAGCGACTGTAGCGTGATTTTTTCAGCGCCAGCCAGTATTCGCTGTGCTTGGCCGGCATTAGCTTGATGACAGCGACTCAGTCGGTGTGCGGTAATGTTGAATACGGGCTGGGGGGTCGCTGTTTCACAGGTCCAGCGTTGTATGTGAGCGCCTGACAACGAATGGCCAGAGCGAACGGCTAGCTTCATATTCATCAACAAATCACGCTCCGAATGTGCTGTCGCTGTCCATTCCTTGTTTAAACCCCAGAGCGCTGGCGGCGATGTGTATTAACTAGTTTTTAACCCCTAAACAACCATATTTTTTGAATGTAACATTATACATGTTTTTAGAATCATTTTGTAATATGAATACATTAATCTCAGACCTGTTAGATCAATTCTGCACATATTTTTTTTAATTTTTTTTTTTACTTAAAAATAAATCCTAACATTGCAGAAGTGTTCTCCGATTTTTTGACATTAAAAAAAAAAAAAATTAATACCAATTAATTATGAATAATTATAGATTGCTCCATTGAAATGCATTGGACATCGCCAGGGAGCGACAGCTCATACCTGGCGCTGTGAGGGAATTTGCAGCGGCGCTGTTCGGTCCAGACGGCTTCATGATGAATGCCGCGCTAGCCGTCGCTCTCGCCGGCGCTAGCCTCATTTTGCTTGATAAATGTGTCATTGTGACCGCCGCCGGGCGTACTTGAGTCGGTAGTCGCCGTTAGCTGCCGCTACCTGGCGCTCGTCAGACACTACCTGGCGCTATCGCTTGATGAATAAGGGCAAGAGGGGGGTGCTAGAATTCAGGTCCTTAGATTATTCAAGTATCTCTATCAATTGTGCTGACTAAAGAAATAAATATATAATATTGTATCTGTTGGGGTAATTCCCTGGGCTATCCTCCTGTACCCCTACCTGTATAGCGTCTGCCTCTGGGAAATCTCTGCGTAGCTCGAGCTAGGAACTCATATGATGCGCAAAGGGAAAGTGAATACAACAGCTTTCATCATACAAGTTTGAAGTTTATTGTTGGGTGAGCAGAATATATACTGTAGTATACAGACACAGGAGCACTCTTCGCTCCCTCCCTTCGGGGACAATTAGAGCCGGACATTCTTACATGGACAAGAACAGGAAATATAAACCTAAATCATGGAACTTCTAAGAAACAGAGAGGAATAAGGAGGAATGTGCAGCCGACCTTGTAGAGCAGACAGTGGAGAGGACATACAGATAAGATTCACAAGCAAGCACATCTTGTTACACTAGGTTATAATAACAAAAAGTATTTCTTCTATTTTCTGGTAAATGAACATCTTAAATCATAACTCTCATCCTCTATTAGGTTAAGCAAGCCTTGGCATATAGTGGGTTAAATTCCCCCCTCCCCGTTCAATCTGCTCTTTGGAATATTCTATTCATATATAATGATTCACCTATGAGCCTCCCCTTTATCTGAGGTATCGGCTATATGGTCCCAGGGGAAACTGTCTGCAGTATCTAAAGTGCTAGTGCAAATAAAGTGCATCTGTTAACAGTAAATCATGTGCAAAATATCCCAGAATTCAGAAAAAATTCAAAAGTCACAGTTCATACAATAGAATGAATCATCTTACATGACCAAGGACCCACGATGGCACCCTCCCCTGGGAAACGAGTCTACGCGTTTCGAGACTATTCCAGTCTCTTTCTCAAGGCAGTGCAGATACAACGCTCTCTGTCCCTCTTTCATACTCACCACCCCGCGTTCCCGCGCCCAAGTCAGCTGTCGGCGTTTTGGGCTGACGCACTCTGGCCGGAAGTGCGTCAGCCACCCCAACAGGAAGCGGTCATCTGCGCTCCAAGCTGGTACTTCCGCTGATGTATCGCCTGTCGGCTGTGCGGTGACTCATCCCCCCTAAGCTAGGGGAGATAGACTCACCGCTCACCGACTGGGACTGGCATGATGGAAGGTGAGTACTTCCTATGGACAATGAGCATTTTTCAAACATTTAACATGAAAGAAACCTAAAAAAAAATATACAATCGACAGATATGTATTGAATATATGTTGGATTATGTGTCGGCCATGCTGGTCACATTCAAGTGATGAGTTTTGGGTTGCTCTGTGCTTCCCTCTACCAGGGAATGGAAGGCTATGCATTATATGATGGCTAGATCTATGCCATACGGATCTCAAGGTTGCAGGCATTAATGTGACCTGCATGAAGGAAATAGGCGGAGTTGTCGGCTTCAACCACCGGCATGTAGGGTTGCCACCTGGCTGATATCTCACCAGCACAGCCGATGTTTCTTGCATTGTCCAATCAGCGCACTCTGATCCGCTACTGCCCCTTCGTCTAATGATTGGACGACCATCCGTGCCTGCACCGTAGCAACAGGAAAAGGTGAGTGAAACTGCGCAATCTGGGGGTTTCACATGGGGGGCAACCCACATTGGGATGCCCCTGGGGCAGGGACCAGTCACCAGGAGAGTCAATCAGGACTTGTTCTACCTCTCACTATGAGGAGGGATCTTTGGTCACTACAGCATACCATCAGGACCTGTTCTACCTCCCGCTATGAGGTGGGATCTTTGGTCACTACAGCATACCATCAGGACCTGTTCTACCTCTCACCATGAGGTGGGATCTTTGGTCACTACAGCATACCATCAGGACCTGTTCTACCTCTCACCATGAGGTGGGATCTTTGGTCACTACAGCATACCATCAGGACCTGTTCTACCTCTCACCATGAGGTGGGATCTTTGGTCACTACAGCATACCATCAGGACCTGTTCTACCTCTCGCCATGAGGTGGGTTCTTTGGTCACTGCCGCATACCATCAAGACCTGTTCTACCTCTCACCATGAGGTGGGATCTTTGGTCACTACAGCATGCCATCAGGACCTGTTCTACCTCTCACCATGAGGTGAGCTCTTTGATCATTACAGCATACCATCAGGACCTGTTCTACCTCCCGCTATGAGGTGGGATCTTTGGTCACTACAGCATGCCATCAGGACCTGTTCTACCTCTCACCATGAGGTGGGATCTTTGGTCACTACAGCATACCATCAGGACCTGTTCTACCTCTCACCATGAGGTGAGCTCTTTGTTCACTGCAGCATACCATCAAGACCTGTTCTACCTCTCACCATGAGGTGAGATCTTTGGTCACTACAGCATACCATCAGGACCTGTTCTACCTCTCGCCATGAGGTGGGTTCTTTGGTCACTGCCGCATACCATCAAGACCTGTTCTACCTCTCACCATGAGGTGGGATCTTTGGTCACTACAGCATACCATCAGGACCTGTTCTACCTCTCACCATGAGGTGAGCTCTTTGGTCACTGCAGCATACCATCAAGACCTGTTCTACCTCTCACCATGAGGTGGGATTTTTGGTCACTACAGCATACCATCAGGACCTGTTCTACCTCTCGCCATGAGGTGAGCTCTTTGGTCACTGCAGCATACCATCAAGACCTGTTCTACCTCTCACCATGAGGTGGGATCTTTGGTCACTACAGCATGCCATCAGGACCTGTTCTACCTCTCACCATGAGGTGGGTTCTTTGGTCACTACAGCATGCCATCAGGACCTGTTCTACCTCTCACCATGAGGTGGGATCTCTGGTTACTACAGCATACCATCAGGACCTGTTCTACCTCTCACCATGAGGTGGGATCTTTGGTCACTGCACCATACCATCAAGACCTGTTCTACCTCTCACCATGAGGTGGGATCTTTGGTCACTACAGCATACCATCAGGACCTTTTCTACCTCTCGCCATGAGGTGAGCTCTTTGGTCACTACAGCATACCATCAGGACCTGTTCTACCTCTCACCATGAGGTGGGTTCTTTGGTCACTGCAGCATACCATCAGGACCTGTTCTACCTCTCACCATGAGGTGGGATCTTTGGTCACTACAGAATAACATCAGGACCTGTTCTACCTCTCACCATGAGGTGGGATCTTTGGTTACTACAGCATACCATCAGTACCTGTTCTACCTCTCGCCATGAGGTGGGTTCTTTGGTCACTGCAGCATACCATCAAAACCTGTTCTACCTCTCACCATGAGGTGGGTTCTTTGGTCACTGCAGCATACCATCAGGATCTGTTCTACCTCTCACCATGAGGTGAGCTCTTTGGTCACTACAGCATACCGTCAGGACCTGTCCTACCTCTCACCATGAGGTGGGTTCTTTGGTCACTACAGCATACCATCAGGACCTGTACTACTTCTCACCATGAGGTGGGCTCTTTGGACACTACAGCATACCATCAGGACCTGTACTAACTCTCACCATGAGGTGGGCTCTTTGGACACTACAGCATACCATCAGGACCTGTTCTACCTCTCACCATGAGGTGGGTTCTTTGGTCACTACAGCATACCATCAGGACCTGTACTACCTCTCACCATGAGGTGGGTTCTTTTGGTCACTACAACATACCATCAGGGCCTGTTCTACCTCTCACCATGAGGTGGGTTCTTTGGTCACTACAGCATACCATCAGGACCTGTTCTACCTCTCCGCATGAAGTGGGTTCTTTGGTCATTACAGCATACCATCAGGACCTGTTCTACCTCTCACCATTAGGTTGGTTCTTTGGTCACTACAGCATACCATCAGGACCTGTTCTACCTCTCAGCATGAAGTGGGTTCTTTGGTCACTACAGCATATCATCAGGATCTGTTCTGCCTCTCACCATGAGGTGTTTTTTTTTGGTCACTACAGCATACCATCAGGACCTGTTCTACGTCTCACCATGAGGTGGGTTCATTGGTCACTACAGCATACCATCAGAAGGGTAGACTTACAGGCACAGCACTCATGCCAGTTATCTGGACACTCATTATGGTTCACAGCCTAACCATCTGGGGAATGATCTGAGGGGGGGGCTGTGCCAGCTGCAATTCACACCAAACTGACAGAGATATACGCTTCCGAAACAAGGAGAAGCGTCCCTGTCATTTTTCACACACAGCTAATGTAGCAAAAGCAATCTGTGTGAGTGGAGCTGTTACAATGTATCTCTATGGTGGCAGCTGCTGCAAAAGCAGTCAGGTGACACAATGTATTTTATTCAAAGATGAGTCATTACAGCTGAAGGTTTACTGCTTCTGGCTAGAAATAACAGATGACTGCACAGAGCTATGAGGCTGTTTGAACTCTAGCAATCGATATATCAAAATCACCTCCTTTATGTGTGTGACAAGATGACCACTGCCATGCATGTTTAAAGTAGACCAAAACCCATGCCCCAATGGTCCTGGAATCTATAAGATTCCAGGGCTGCTTGATTCCCTCCCCCTGGGCTATCCTGAATCGGGATGCCCCTCTGTGTGAAACCCCCCAGGTTGCCCAGAAAGTCACCTTATTTCCCGGTCCAATGGCGCATGCACGAGCAGCGGCCGCATCCACACTATTCCTTTAGCAGGGCGCGCGCCCTCGCCAGGTATTTGTGAATGGCTGGCGTGGGCACGCTCCCTTTTAGAGGGCAGCGGGGGATGCTGCCACCAGCGTGCTTGGATCCGCTCGCCTTAGACAAGCTCTTAGATGAAGTGGCGGGAGCGGATCCACGCTGATTGGACGAGAGGCTGCACGCCAGGCCTGTCCCCTTTATCTGAGCCTGCGGGTGCGTGCCACTTGCCAAGGTGCTTCCAGATTGCCAGCCCAAGTGCCTTCCGCTTTGCTGGCCAGCGATTTGCCAGGGGCCGCCATTACTGAAGAATAAAACATTTTTGCATGAAAGTCCAAAAAGTGGGCGCTTTAAAATTTCCAGCAATCTGGATAACGGTAGCGCATGTGCGCAATACAAATGATCAAACGTTAGTTCGAGGGTGTTATTTCAGTTTAAAGAGGGAGTCCAGTCCCCCTTTAACAATAACTAACTTATTGTTCATGGGAGCAGCCATGATGGAATTACTGCATAATGCTGCACCATTGTCTTCTATTGAGAGGATAAGGGACGGGGAGGGGCTTTGTCTCATACACTTGTAAATAATGGGCCTTTATGGAAAATTAATATGGTTACAAATTTTGGTCATTTATTAAATATAGGGATATACAGCAAAATAGTTCATGGCATGACATCAGTGGGAAGCTGCTTAGAATACCAGCAGACCTAGGGCAGGAACTGTATTCAAAGTAGATAGTATCAGCATTCTGAGACAAAAAAGCAATAACATCCGTTTCATTCTAACAAGCAAAGCAGGATGGGACAAGGTCAGAGGAGCCAGACTAGGAGAACATAAAACTTATGACTAGGGTCATAAAAGAAGAGGAAGACCAGAGATCAAAGGGATATTGGGTATATATCTGGGGGAAGCAGGAGGATGAGGAGAGAGAAAGGTGGAAAGAAGACTGCCAGCTTGACAGTCGGCTGGTGGGTTCCCTGGTCAGGATGGTAATTGTATGAGTTGCTGGTCAGGTAATTGTCTTAATCATTTGATATATGTATGCCGGTCTCAGAATTGTATTGTATTTTGTTGTAAGATTTGATTGCATTTTGTGTTATTTTATCAACAATATATCTCTTTATTTACTATTTGTCTCAGTGTCCTTCGCATATACCGGAAGTCGAAAGAATCTAGTCTTTTGCGTGTAACCATTGTGTTATCATTGGCCAGATATTAATAATATTTATATATTTGTTTGCCTATTTTAGTCTACCCAAGCAGGATAACTATATATAATATTATTCATATTTAGTTGTTACATAATTTGGGGAGCCCTTCAAGGAAGTTATTAGTTTAAATTGGTTACATAAATTGGACGAGCCATTCAGGAGTATTAAATTGTTTACACATTTTAATAGAAGACAATGGTGCGTCATTATGCAGTAATTCCATCATGGCTGCTCCCATGAACAATAAGAGTTAGTTAGGCTGAACTGGCCCTTTAATAGGACTGGGGATGTCTTTTATGTCAAGGAACGTGGTGCTTATTAGAATAAAGTGGTATTTATCTGGGCAGGGGTGTCGGATTGGGTTTCCTCGGGGGTGGGGCAGACATATGTAAGGGGGGGCGGGAGCACAGGTCATGTGACGATGATGCGTGTTATTCTAATCAAACAGGTGAATATCAGAAAAACGGGCGGACGCATCTTACTGCTGGAGAACGCCACTTGCTATTGGCCGATCATCCAGATCCTGATCCTGCGCTGTCACATGGTAAGCTGTGCACGGGGTGTGTTAATAACGGGGGCGTTATGCGTGTCGCCATAGTAACGTCTCTCCCGGTGTTGCTCTGAGCAGGGCGGTATAGACACGCGTGTGCGGGGCCTGGAGATCCAGGGGACCACCAGCACCTGCTGGGCCGTGTTTAAGGAGCAGCTCCGCAGGAGAACCTTTCTATTCTACACAAGCAAAGCCCACACCTGGGGCGAGCAGATCCACCGCAAGAAGAAGAAGCTCCTGCAGCTCCTCCCCTGGTAAGCCACGCCCCCTCTGACATCATAGCAGCCAGACAGCTTCATTCTTCCATATAGCATAGTGATGTCACCAAATGCTACCTTGGAGTGTAGTGACTGCAGTGATGTCACAGGATGACTCCCATAGTGTCTAGTGACTGTTATGTCATTGCAGTGATGTCACAAGATGCCTCCCATAGTCCTTTGCCTTTGTGTTTTAGGTTGAATCGGACGCTGTCCCACGAGCAGGAGTTTGCGGAGCGTTTCCTCCCGGATGGCGAAGCTGCTCAGACACTGGGACGCACATGTTGGGAGGCGCTGATCTGCCCCCTGGTGGAGAGGATCACCACGTCAGGTACAGGGAACTCTGGGAAGTCTTCTTGCCATCGCCATCTTTGATGGAGCTGCAGCCTTTTCTGTATTCTTAGTATACAGTACGTCCTGCTCCAGATAGATTACTTACACTTGGGTTATCCTCCGCCAGAGGGCGCTGCACTGCAGAGACATGCAAAACAGGCTCCTCCCGGCCCCTCAAATACTCGAGGACCTCCCACAAATCCCCAGATTTCTCTGCAGTGCCGACTGCGAAGACATGAAGTATCACTCTCTCGCAGGTGAGCGGGGCTATTACAGCCTGCGGCCCTGTTGCACTATTCCCACCCGTCCTCCGTGTGATGTGCCTCCCAGCCTGGGCTGCGCTGGTCGGGTGAAGGTGGGCAGCACCATGTGTGCTTAACGGAGCCATGCTCCACCGCAGTCCCCCACCAAAGGGTAGGCGATGTAGGCTGATGGTGAGCCTTTATGGGATGCCCCTCCCGCATTATTGTCCCATGCCCCGGTAGCGGTTGGCCCTGTACAAAGGGCCGCCAAAGGGCCGCCGTCAGTGTATCGTGATTACGTGCATATGGCCTTTTGTACTATATAAAAAACACAAGATAAAGTCCTTACTGTACTGCTGACAGGACAGCAGCCCTGCAGCAAGCCCACGCGTTCCGAGCCCCTAATAATTATTAATAATTATTCCAGCCTTGAGGAAGAGCCTTAGGGGCTCGGAACGCGTGGGCTTGCTGCAGGGCTGCTGTCCTGTCAGCAGTACAGTAAGGACTTTATCTTGTGTTTTTTATGTCTTATGTATATACCTTGTACCTCAGTCCTTTATTGGGCTTACTCTCACTCAGATGTTCGGCTTTTATAATTGATGCACTTTTGTTCTAGCACATAGCACTTTATTATCGCATTATAGATTGTTTATTATTGTAGATTGAGGGTGTATTTTGGATTTAGTATTTAATGCACATTATATTAGTACTGTACCTGGCAGGATGGCTCCCCCATGTGGCTGGTCATGAAACAGCACTGGGACAATGTTGTTAGTTTTTAAACTGTTTTTAATGTGATGACCTTCAATAAAGATTACTTTATATTTTTACCTTTTTGAGAGTGCAATTGTCAGTCCCCAGGGATCCATTTAGTGGGGGTTCTTGGAGGGTACCCCCAATTCCTTTGTGTCATTGTGCATTTGCAGGGTTCCATATAGTGCACCTTACATTACTATTAAATAAATTCAAGGTGCCACCCGCAGTACTTTTCTTTTATGTTGTCAGGTCGCACGCGCGTGGGACGTTCTCACTTACCGTGGTCCGTAAGTGCCCTCGCGGGCGGCTTTATACTCATTGTAGTGTTTTTCGGTTCTGACACCCTTTCTTCTCATTGTGTCTTTCAGACGGGTGAATCCATTGGCTTCTCCCGGCCCGGTGTAATTGATAGTCGGGCCTTGTAAAATTACTCCCACTTCCTTAGCGGGTCATTGGGGCATCCAGGGTTGCTTTATAGCGTCAATCCCTACTGGCATATTGTGCCTAAAAATCACCATATGGAGGCATCTTAGGATAATGTGACCGGGGTCCCCTTGGGACAAGACCGGCTGTGTATGGCGTGTGGACAGCCTCATGCTGACAGGGCATGGGTCTGCGTACCCTGTGCTGAGCAAGCGCTGGCCTGCCAGTGGCTGCACCTCGTTTCACTTCACCTACTCCCCCAAGCTTAAATCTCACTCCTGCTGAGTCGCATACAAGTGGGGATTCTCAGCCTGATTTGTCTTCTATGCCTGCCTACGGCTGAACAGATTATTGCGAGGTTTTTAGCGCGTAAGGGCCCTGGTAAGAAGTGGCACTTGACACCTTATGTTACTGTTTTCCCTTTGGGATCTCAGGGGTTTATGAATCTGTGTGGCTATACCCCTTCTGATGAAGGAGAGCTCTTTTCTGACTCAGGCTCATCTGATGAGAGATCGAAGGGTCATGACGATTCTGGCTCTGACCCCTGGGCCCCGGATGACACTGACAGATTGTTGATCCAGATCTTTGAGGTTCTGTCTATCTCTCTCCCTGGTGAGGCTCCCAGGCAAAGAGGGGAGCTTTTCCATACAGCAAGATCACGTTTGGAATTTCCCGAGCAGGCACATTTCCATAACCTTGTGCTCAAGGAATGGGAGCGCCCCAGTAAACTTCCCGGGGTTCCAAAAAGTTGGGATAGGAAGTATCCCTTTCCTGCTGAGGTGGTTAAATGTTGGTCATCCCCCCCCCCCCCCCGAGGTGGATGTCCCGATCATAAGGCTATCTAACACCCCTGTCATGCATCCCCTTGATTCTACTACCCTTCGGGATGCTGAGGACCGGCGCATAGACCTGCTGGCCTCCCACGCCTTTGCATGTGCGGGGACGGCGCTGGTCTGTGCCTCTGCCATTACTGCTGTGGCCACTAGAACCCTTATCAGAAATATGCTTGATAGTGCCCCTGAGAATCTCCCTTGGGAGGTGTTTAATGCACTCTCCAGTTGTGATGTGTTTGTAAAATTTGTCCTATTAGCATTGGATGACACCATCAGAATGTGTGCAAGAACTTCTGCCCTCGTGGTGGCTATACGTCGATTGGTCTGGCTGCGACAGTGGGGTGCTGACAATGCTGCGAAGAAGGGCCTTACTGGGCTTCCTTTTAAGGGGCTACGCCTGTTTGGGGCCCGTCTAGACCTGTTTGGTAAGAGAGGTAAGTTACCCCAGCGCAGGCGGCTGTCTCGGCCCCTTCAGGGCTTCGGGGCCAGGGCCCCCCTTCTACCCCCTACCATGGTGTTAAACAGGAACCAGGGGTGTCCTTTGTGGGGGCTCGCGCAGATTCCGGCCCCAGGAGCAGCAGACAACACCCTGGCTCCTCCGGCGGGGCTAAGCCCAAATCCTCTCCCAAGTCCCCTCAAGCATGATGGGGCGCCCTCGCCCGTCAGGGTGAGGGGACGGCTGCGGCACCTTGCTCATGTCTGGAGGCATCACGCCTCAGACCGGTGGATTCAGGAGGTAGTGTCCTCCGGCTACAAGATAGAGCTTTCTGTGTGGCCTCCCCCAAGATTATCAGGTCCCGGGTACTCCTGGTCCCTGCCTCTGCTCAGGTGTTGGCGCAGGCCGTGCAAGGCCTACGGGGTCTGGGGGTCATTTGCAGATTTCCCTTGACAGACAGAGGCAAGGGACCCTACACCAACCTTTTCACAGTTCCCAAAAAGGATGGGTCAGTCTGGCCCATTCTGGATTAACAGATCTTCAGCAAATCGTCAAGTACAGGCGTTTTCTGCATGGAAACTCTGCGCTCGGCCGTCAGCTCCTTGCGACCCGGGGGTTTCATATCGTCTGTGGAGATCAAAGATGCTTATTTCACATCCCTGTGTTTTCAGGACACCAAGGTTCCTCAGATTCGCGTTGGAAAACCAACACTGCCAATTTGTGGCCTTGCCATCTGGCCTCTCTTCAGCTCCCAGAGTGCTCACCAAGGTGCTGGCGGGGGTGATGTCTCTGATGAGACCAAGGGGCGTCCGTGTGCTGCCCTACCTGGACGTCCTCATCACTTCCCAGTCTCTACATCTGGCAAAGTTGGATACTCAGCTGGTGGTGTCCATTCTGGAGTCATTTGGATGGGTGACCATCCACCCCAAGTCCTCACTGTCCCCTTCATTGGTAACTCCATTCCTAGGAATGAATCTGGATACAGTACAGGCAAGGATCTCCCTTCCTCAGCAGAAGGTGGACAATCTGATTGCACAGGCTCAGTCCCTCCACCAGGCAGGGGATGCAGCTGGTGGGCCCGATGGTGGCGTGCTTCGAAGCGGTCCCTTATGCTCAGTTCCACTTGGGGCTTCTGCAACTTCGCCTACTGTTTGTATGGGACAAGGACCCAGCATCCCCGGACAGGGTATGTGTGCTCTCCCCCCTGGTAAGGAGGTCCCTCTAGTAGTGGATGGCCCTTAGGAGGCTCATACACCTATCAATGTTTTGAAACTGTGTGCGATCAGGTTAGTTCTGACTCGCTTGACTACTCATCTTCAGGGCCTACCTGTTCAGGGGTGCTCGGTCAATCTGACGGCAGTTGCCTACATCAATCATCAGGGAAGGACCCGGAGCAAGAGGGCCCTCCAGGAAGTTTCTCTGATTCTGACCTGGGTGGAGGCCAATGTTCCCTGCATATCAGCGGTATACATTCCGGGGGTCCCTCTGCAACAGGGTGTTCCAATCTCTGTGTCACCGTGGGGACCAACCAGATGTGGATCTGTTTGTGTCCCGTCACAATCACAAGCTCTCGGCCCTTGTCTCCCTGTCCCAGGATCCTCTGGCCGTGACCACAGATGCTTTAGTAATGTCATGGCAGGACATTCTGTTCTGTATGTCTTTCCTCCATTCCCCCTGCTGGGCAGGGTCCTGCGCAAGATTTCTCTGGAAGCGGTGCTAGTGATTCTGGTGGCCCCCAGGTGGCCAAGAAGAGTGTGGTTCGCAGACGTGGTGCAGTTGGCAGTAGATCAGTACGTTCTGCCAGGAGTGCCAGATCTGCTCACTCAGGGCCCCTTACGCCATTTCAATTACAAGCTCTGGCTTGACGGCCTGGCTGCTGAAACTTCCATCTTGATGGAAAAAGGCTTGTCTGCCTTGGTGGTTGAGTCCATGGTGAAGGCTAGAAAGAAGTCTTCTTCTTTCATCTATTATAGGGTATGGCGTACCTATATTGACTGGTGTGAGTCTAGGTCTCTTCCCTGTCGGGTGTTCTCAGTTCCCAGGGTTCTGGAGTTTTTACTGCATGGGTTGGAGTCAGGTCTCCAACTCAGTACCTTGAAAGGCCAGTTTTCTGCCCTGTCTGTTTTCTGTCAGTAGTCTTTTGTTCAGCATTCCTTGGTTAAGACTGCTTTCAGGGGATTACTCATGTGCGTTCCCCACGAAAACCTATGGTCCCTGTTTGGGATTGAACTTGGTCTTGCCTGCCTTGCAGGGTGTTTCCTTTGAATTTATTCAGGATGCTGCTCTGGCTGTACTTACCCTCGAGGTTGTCTTTCCGGTGGCTATTACTTCGGTCAGGCGTGTGTCTGAGCTGGCGGCTCTGTCTATCCAGCCCCCATGCTTTGAGAGACACCGGGATAAGGTGGTGTTCCGCCTTAAGCCGGATTTTCTGCCTAGGTGGTGTCTGCTTTTCATTTGAATCGAGATATTCTTCTTCCTTCATTGTGTCCCGATTCTAGCAATACTAAGGAGAGGGTTTTGCATTCCTTGGATGTGGTCAGGTGTCTGAAGTATTACCTAGTAGTATCTGCGTCCTTCAGGAAAACTGATGCTCTTTTTGTGGTTCCTTCTGGTCCTAGGAAGGGTTTGGCTCCTGCCAAGTCTACTGTCAGAAAATGGATCCGTCAGGCTGTGATTCAGGCCTATTCTGCTAATGAGGAGGAATTCTTCCTTCTGCCTTATTGCTTTTTCTACTCGGGCTATTGGTGTCTCTTGGGCCTTCCAGCACCAGGCTTCTGTTGAACATGTGTGTGAGAACATAAGAGGTCTTTACAGCGCTCCTTTCCATTATTTGAAGTTGAAATCTTGAGTCTGAAATGCGTGTCATTTTATGAATGCTGGTAAGCCTAATAAATGTGGGCAGGTGCTCTGAAGTTTGAAGGATATCACGCTATGTGCTTTTATTTTCATTTTTCATGTGATATAATCCCTGGAGTGGTGGATTCATAAAGAGTTTTGGATAATAAGGAGGATCCAATTTCAATAGCATTGCTCCAATATACCCTATATTTGGTTGGAAAACATACAAAAGCCTTGACACTTTAAAGAGGATCTAAATCATATTGCAAGCTTTTATTGTCTATCTGTTACGTGATTTATAATGTGGGAGTGTACACAAAGCCTTAATTTATTTGGAATCACATAGGAGGTGGACATTACTTAAAGTGGTTGAAAGAAATTTTGCATAGAATTTGAAGGAATCATTAACGTCCCGCGGAGTTTGGGTGTGGTGTTTTGACACTAATACAAAATAACCTTCTGTTGAACATGTTTGCAAGGCCGCTACTTGGTCTTCTGTTCATACCTTTTGCAGGGTATTACAAGGTTGATGTTAAGGCCTCAGCTGCTGCTGTTTTTGGCCGCAAGGTTTTGCAGGGGGCAGTGGTTTAAACTGTCTGCTGTTACCTTTTTTGTTGGGGATCCCACCCTACTTTATGGACACTGCTATTGGATGTCCCAAGTGTAAGTAATCTATCTGGATCAGGACGTACTGTATACTAAGAATAATACAATTCTGTGATTACTCACCTGTAGAATTGGTATTATAAGTATACAGTACGTCCTGCTCCACCCCACCTTGGTTTTTGCATTATTCTGGATCCCCTGTATGGTGATTGTTGTTATTTATAGTTACCAGTTTTTGGATGGTTAAATTCTCCCGGCTTCTTGTTCACTGCTTTTCAATGCTGGGGATTTGTGGGAGGTCCCCGGGTATTTGAGGGGCCGGGAGGAGCCTGTTTTGCATGTCTCTGCAGTGCAGCGTCATCTGGCGGAGGATAACCCAAGTGTAAGTAATCTATCTGGAGCAGGACGTACTGTATACTTATAATACCAATTCTACAGGTGAGTATTTCACAGAATTGTATTTTTCCAGGCCCCGGCTTGGAGTCTCCCCTTGGGCGGCTCCTTGCGCAATATCTGCAGAATAGCGAGATCTCTCGGCGTCCTGCGTCACGCGCCTCCGCCTTCAATGCCCGAGTGCGCCGACTGACTCACCTACTGCTCCATGTGGCCACCAGCCCCGCAGCCACCTCCGCCCTGAAGGCACCGACTAAAACCAGTGAGTGCAACGCATATGGCGGACTGCTGGGGGGACCCCGTATGTGTCATGTCTGCCAGAGACCGCCACGCCCCTTCACCACCAACTGCTGGGGGGTCCCTCTGTGTGTCATGTCTGCCCGGAGACCGCCACACCCCTTCACCGCCAACTGCTGGGGGGTCCCTCTGTGTGTCATGTCTGCCCGGAGACCGCCACGCCCTTTCCCCACCAACTGCTGGGGGGTCCCTCTGTATGTCATGTCTGCCCGGAGACCGCCACCCCCCTTCACCACCAACTGCTGGGGGGTCCCCCTGTGTGTCACGTCTGCCCGGAGACCGCCACTCCCCTTCACCACCAACTGCTGAGGGGTTCCTCTGTGTGTCATGTCTGCCCGGAGACCGTCACGCCCTTTCCCCACCAACTGCTGAGGGGTTCCCCTGTGTGTCATGTCTGCCCAGAGGCCCTTCACACCTAGGCCTCATCTCTAATAATAATAATAGGACTGTTAATGTTTCCTGGGTGGGTGGACGGCACCTTCACACCTAGTGAGACCTCATCTCCAATAATAATAATTATAATAAAAATAATAGGACTGTGAATGTTTCCTGGGTGGGTGGGCGGCACCTTCACACCTAGTGAGACCTCATCTCTAATAATAATAATAATAATAGGACTGTGAATGTTTCCTGGGTGGGTGGGCGGCACCTTCACACCTAGTGAGACCTCATCTCTAATAATAATAATAATAATAGGACTGTGAATGTTTCCTGGGTGGGTGGGCGGCACCTTCACACCTAGAGAAACCTCATCTCTAATAATAATAATAGGACTGTGAATGTTTCCTGGGTGGGTGGGCGGCACGCCCCTTCACCACCAATTGCTGAGGGGTCCCTCTGTGTGTCACATCTGCCCCCTGTACCCAGCCCCCAGGCCCCCTGTACTCAGCCCTTAGGCCCCCTAAACCCAGCCCCAGGCCCCCTGTACCCAGCCCCCATGTAGTCCCCAGCCCCCCTGTACCCAGCCCCCAGGCCCCCTGTACCCAGCCCCCATGTAGTCCCCAGGCCCTCTGTACCCAGCTCCCAGACCCCCTGTACTCAGCCCCCAGGCCCCCTGTACTCAGCCCCCAGGCCCCCTGTACTCAGCCCCCAGGCCCCCTGTACTCAGCCCCCAGGCCCCCTGAACCTAGGCCCCCTGTACCCAGCCCCCATGCCCCCTGTGAA
This sequence comes from Gastrophryne carolinensis, assembly GCA_027917425.1. Lineage (NCBI taxonomy): Eukaryota > Metazoa > Chordata > Amphibia > Anura > Microhylidae > Gastrophryne > Gastrophryne carolinensis. The sequence goes on along the minus strand of CM051237.1, from coordinate 482,047,336 downwards.
AGCCCCCATAAAAATATACCTTTTCTTAGTCCCACAGCACATGCTCGTCCAATCACAGCCATATGCTATGTGAGACCTCATCTCTAATAATAATAATAATAGGACAGTGAATCTTTCCTGTGTGGGTGGGCGGCACCTTCACACCTAGTGAGACCTCATCTCTAATAATAATAATAATAATAGGACTGTAATTGTTTCCTGGGTGGGTGGACGGCACCTTCACACCTAGTGAGACCTCATCTCTAATAATAATAATAGTAATAGGACTGTGAATGTTTCCTGGGTGGGCGGCACCTTTACACCTAGTGAGACCTCATCTCTAATAATAATAATAATAGGACTGTGAATGTTTCCTTGGTTGGTGGGTGGCACCTTCACACCTAGTGAGACCTCATCTCTAATAATAATAATTATAATAATAATAATAATAGGACTGTGAATGTTTCCTGTGTGGGTGGACGGCACCTTCACACCTAGTGAGACCTCATCTCTCATAATAATAATAATAATAGGACTGTGAATGTTTCCTTGGTTGGTGGGTGGCACCTTCACACCTAGTGAGACCTCATCTCTAATAATAATAATTATAATAATAATAATAATAATAGGACTGTGAATGTTTCCTGGGTGGGTGGGCGGCACCTTCACACCTAGGGAGACCTCATCTCTAATAATAATAATTATAATAATAATAGGACTGTGAATGTTTCCTGAGTGGGTGGGCGGCACCTTCACACCTTATGAGACCTCATCTCTAATAATAATAATAAAAATAATAGGACTGTGAATGTTTCCTGGGTGGGCGGCACCTTCACACCTAGTGGGACCTCATCTCTAATAATAATAATAGTAATAATAATAATAAAAATAATAGGACTGTGAATGCTTCCTGGGTGGGCGGCACCTTCACACCTAGTGAGACCTCATCTCTAATAATAATAATAATAGGACTGTGAATGTTTCCTGGGTGGGCTGCACCTTCACACCTAGTGGGACCTCATCTCTAATAATAATAATAGTAATAATAAAAAATAATAGGACTGTGAATGTTTCCTGGGTGGGCGGCACCTTCACACCTAGTGAGACCTCATCTCTAATAATAATAATAGGACTGTGAATGTTTCCTGGGTGGGCGGGCGGCACCTTCACACCTAGTGGGACCTCATCTCTAATAATAATAATAGTAATAATAAAAATAATAGGACTGTGAATGTTTCCTGGGTGGGCGGCACCTTCACACCTAGTGGGACCTCATCTCTAATAATAATAATAGTAATAATAATAATAAAAATAATAGGACTGTGAATGCTTCCTGGGTGGGCGGCACCTTCACACCTAATGAGACCTCCCCCGCTATGTCTCGTAGATGGGAAGCATCGGGATGCCCCTGTTGTGCCCGGTCCTGGGATGAGCAGCGTGGCCCGGATCGCTCAGTGCTGGCAGGGGGTGGTCCAGCAGCATGTAAGTATTGCTCTGTCAGTAAGTCCAGGTATTGGTGGCTCCAGTGTAATTCTGCCGGTATCCACTAGGTGCAGCGCTTTCTGGAGAGGACATGGAATGATGGCGATCTAGTTCCTCGCTTTTGTGCCGTGTGCCTGAATCTCAAGCGGGCCATGGAGGAGATGTTCGGCCAGCAGGCGGCGCTGTCACTGGCCTTGCAGGAGGGGATCTGTGAGGGGCTTCTGCATCTTCCCTTCCCGAATGGGATACACGTGAGTCACTTGTGATGTCCTAATGGCTCTGCTACAATGAGCTGATAGGTTAGGAAGAAGAGCGTGCGAGGAATAGATGGCGGGCTGGGAGATGGTGCTGACAGGGCAATACAGCAAAGTAATATATTCTTACAGTCACTGTTAGACATGAAAGGGACGCGTACTAATGCGGATCAATGGGGCCCCTGTTCCTCTACTACATGGGGTCTGAACCATTGTATTCTAAGTATGTCACACACCCCGCTTCAAGAATCCATAACATGTGGGTAATATCGTCCTGAAGAGGCGTTCCTGCAGAGATGATAGTAAAAGAAAGCCCCTCCCTGATCCATAAATACCTGGGACCTCCCACTCATCACCCAGTTTTCCATCTCTGCAAGACGGCGAGCAAGTCAGAAGATGATCTCTCCTCCTTGCATTGGGGGAGTTCAGGTAGCCGGGGTAACTCCCGGCCTGTTTCTTGAATATTCCCGCTCGGCCTTTTTATCTCTAGTAACCTTTTATATTATATGCCTCCTCAGCCTTGGCTGCGGGCCCGAGCGAGGGTATAATGGCACCATTGGTGCCTAGGAGCAGTGCTCCCCCCGTGAGACCCTAGATTAAGAGGGTAGGCGGTGGTTCCGGGTTGGTGATCCCGGTTTGGGATGCCCCGTCCCTCGATATGCCCCTGGGGTGGGTTCCCTTCTCAGTTCTCAGGCTGTCTTCAGGGGGGGTCGGGGGTCCTCCTTTTAGGGCCAGTAGTCTCCCTTATCCCTGATAGGTCTTTACTGTGTGCTGCCAGTGTGCTGATTTTACCTTCCGGCGCCGCGACCGTCTTGTCGGCCGCGGCGTCGGGTGTGTCGTTATGCCTTTCTGGGGGACGGCTGGGTTAGGCGCGTTAGGCGCCATTATTTTACCTCAGATCGGGGGGGGGGGCGGGGTTGGCCGCGGCGCGCTGCCGCGGCCGGGACCCCGTTCCTTGCTGGGCGCGTTGGTGGCCCCATTGTCTCTCTCCGGTTGGGGGCGGGGCCGGGACCCCGTTCGATGCTGAGTTGTTTGCCAGGCGGGTGTGACCCTGGATCCTGCGGTCGCACCCGCCGGGCGTATCATTTGGCCGGCGCCGCAGCTGCCGCGGCGCCGGTTTCCTGTGTGAGCCTCGCCGGAGGCAGAGGGAGATGCGCGTTGGAGGGGGGGGCGTGGCCGGGTTTTCGGCGCGTTGTACGGCTCCGCCCCCCCCCTCCTCTCTGCTTCTGGCGCCGACACGGAGCCTTCTGCTCCGTGATGCTCAGGGAAGGGGGCGGCCCTCTTGGCTTCGCGCGCTCTGCGCCCTGTCACGCCCCGGATCCCCTGCCTGCATGTCTGTATGTTTGGAGGTGGACGCCATTGTATCAGCGCTCCCAAGGAATCGTGAGTGGCCCTGTGGGTCCTATTGTCTTGCCCCTTTTTCATTGTCCGGTGATCATGTGTTTATGGGGTTTCCTTGTGTCTTTCAGGCAGAACGTGCCATCGGGAGAGTTATCATCAGTAATTAGAGGGTTTCTCCCGGTCCTAGATCCCTGGGTTCACTTAGTCTAAAATCCTCCCACTTGGGACATTAAAGGGGCATCCCGGGTTGCTTATTGGCGTAATTCCCTGGGTCATTGCGACCAATAAAGTTCACCTTATGGAGGCATCCCCGGATACTGGGGCAGGGGCCCCTGCGGGGCATCCCAAAAAATGCATATTGTGTGGTGCGTCCATTACAGGGGACGATGTCCTGCTTTGTATACCTTGTGCACAGCAAACTATTGCGCGGCAGTCCGGATCCCAGGTTTCTGGGTCAGCACCGCCGGCCGAGTCATCTCAACCTCCCACCTTGGCACGCGCTCCGTGTGACGTTGTCATGGGTAGGGATCTGCAAGCTGAGATGTGCGCCAGATTGGCCAACCTTGAGAAAATTGTTTCCAGTTCGGCCGCCCGTAAGGCTCCGGCCAAGAGGAAGCATTTGTCCCCGGCTTTGCCGGCGGATGACCTGGACGAGTTTAATAATCTGGATTGGTCTGATTATTCTGGGCTAGAGGAAGGTGAGGTTTCTGAGGACTCAGAGGTGTCAGATGCTGAACAGTCCGCGGGCGCTGATGAGGAGCTTAGTGAGTTAGGGAGATCCTCGGATTCTCCTCACGCCCTGGCGCTGATGTTGGAGGTTCTGAAGATTTCCCCTCCCGAGGCGGCGTCTCACCAGGAGGGTGAGTTGTTTGAGGAATCCAGGCCATGCTTGGAGTTTCCTTCACAACGGCATTTTCACAAGATTATTGATAAGGAATGGGACAGGCCGGCTAGGCTCCCTGGTATCCCTCAGGGGTGGGACAAGAAATATCCTTTCCCTTCGGAGGTGGTTAAGCGCTGGGCTTCCCCTCCCGAGGTCGATGCCCCGGTTCTGGGGTTGTCTAATTCCTCGGTTTTAAATAGGCCGGATTGCTCCACCCTTAAAGATGGGGAGGATAAACGCATTGACCAAATGGCTTGTCATGGCTTCACTAGCGTTGGATCAGCCATACGGCCTGTGTGCGCTTCTGAGCTTATGGTGTTGGCTGCCAGGTCTGTGGTTAGGGATTTGTTGACCTCTTCCGGGCTTCGCCCCGGTAGTGCTGAGTTCCTTAGTCTCAAACGGTGTGAGTTGTTTTTGTCCTTTGTATTAACTGCCTTGGATGACACTTTAATGATGTGTAGTAGGACATCGGCCTTGTTGGTGACTATTCGGCGGTCGGTCTGGCTGCGCCAGTGGGCGGCCGACTTTATGTCTAAAAAGTCTCTGACGGCTTTACCCTTTGTCGGATTGAGGCTCTTTGGTGAAACACTGGACTCCGTCACCAAGGGCGGTAGGTTACCTCAACGTAAGAAGCAGCGCCGTTCCTTTCGGGGGGCGCCTACCTTTACAACTTCCTTTCGTGGGGCCAGATCTGGCAGAGGATCGGCATTCCATTCTTCCAGAGGAGATTCCGGGAACAGGGGCAGGGGTCGTGCCCGTTCTGGATACCATTGGGGCTCTAAGCCCAAGCCGGCTATTAAGCCGGCACAGCAATGAGGGGGCGCCCTCACCCTTGCGGGTGGGGGGACGGCTGAGACACTTCTCCCAGGTCTGGGATCAAGAAGTCTCGGACAGATGGATCCGGGAAGTGGTGTCTTCCGGTTACAAACTAGAGTTCGAGTTCCGCCCCCCCTCCAGGTTCTTCAGGTCTCGGATGCCTTCGGAGCCTCTGGTGGCGCAGGGGCTCCTGGTGGCAGTAAAGAATCTTCTGGACATGGCGGTCATTTGCCCAGTGCCCCCCTCGGAGCAGGGCAGGGGCTTCTATTCCAATCTGTTCACGGTTCCCAAGAAGGACGGGTCGGTCCGTCCTATCTTGGATCTGAAGTTTCTCAACAAGTTTATTCGGCCACGCAAATTCCGCATGGAAACGCTGCGCTCGGCCATTCATTCTCTTCGTCAGGGAGATTTTCTGACGTCCATAGACATCAAGGACGCGTATCTACACGTCCCGATTTTTCCAGCACACCAGAGGTTTCTCAGGTTCGTGGTGGAGAATCTGCATTTTCAGTTTGTGGCTCTGCCTTTCGGTCTCACCTCGGCTCCCCGGGTTTTCACCAAGGTGCTAGCGGGGGTGATGGCTCTGCTCAGAGTTCAGGGTATACGCATTGTGCCCTATCTGGACGATTTACTGATCATGGCCTCCTCCTTCGGCCAAGCGGAGTTGGACACCGGAATGGTGGTGTCCACTCTGGAGAGGTTCGGTTGGGTGGTCAACCATCCGAAGTCTTCTCTTCGGCCATCCAGAATTGTGTTGTTTCTGGGGATGTCTCTGGACACCTCGCAGGCCAGGGTGTTCCTGCCCCAGGACAAGATTCTTTTGATTCAGGAGTTGGTTCAGCTTCTATTGCTGGCCCCTCAGCCGACCATCCGGCTAGGAATGCGGCTGGTGGGGCTAATGGTGGCCTCATTCGAGGCGGTTCCCTTTGCGCAGTTCCATACGAGGACGCTTCAGCTTCTTCTGCTGAAGGTTTGGGACAGGTCGCAGTTATCTCTGGACCGGTCATTCCGGTTGACTCCCCGAGTTCGTCGTTCCCTACAATGGTGGTTGGGGTCGGTCAATCTGTCGAAGGGCAGATCCTTCCTCCCTCCTCGTTGGGAAACAGTGACCACGGATGCCAGTCTGTCTGGCTGGGGGGGTGTTTGGAAGGATTTTCATTTTCAGGGTCTGTGGAGTCCGCCCAGGGAGGGACTCGCAGCAGGAGTGCCCTCAGGGAAGTGTCTTTGATTCTGGAGTGGGCAGAGACCAACGTCCCGTGCATCTCAGCAGTCTACATTCCGGGGGTGGAGAACACGGAGGCTGAGCAGGGCCTCCTCTCGTCAGGGGGAGTGGTCCCTCAGTCCCAGGGTGTTTCACTCACTGTGTCTCAGGTGGGGGTTCCCGACGGTGGATATCTTTGCCTCTCGTCTCAATCACAAGTTTCCAGTCTTTGTGTCTCTCTCGCAGGATCCTCTGGTTCTGGCAGTGGATGCCATGTCTCTGAACTGGAGGGATCTGGGGTTCCTTTACCTGTTCCCTCCGTTCCCAATGCTAGCCAGAGTGCTGCGCAAACTGGCCTTGGAAGGCGCGTCGGCGATTCTGGTGACCCCAGGGTGGCTGAGGCGCGTTTGGTTCGCAGATCTTGTAAGGCTGGCAGAAGATCAGTTCGCCCTGCCTCTGCTGCCGGACCTGCTCACCCAGGGTCGGCTACGTTATCCCAATTTATCATCGCTGGCTTTGACAGCGTGGCTGCTGAAACCGCCATCTTGAGGGAAGAAGGTCTTTCTGACGCGGTGATTCAGACTCTTATTAGCGCCAGGAAGCGGTCTTCCTCTTCTGTTTACTACAGGACCTGGAGGTCCTATATTGATTGGTGTGAAGGTAGGTCCTTCTCTTGTCGAGAGTTCTCCATTCCTAGAATTCTGGAGTTTCTTCAACATGGTTTAGATCTGGGGCTCCAAATTAGTACCTTGAAGGGGCAGGTCTCTGCCCTGGCGGTGTTCTTCCAAAGGTCCTTTGCGCTTCATCCTTTAGTCAGGACCTTTTTCCAAGGAGTTACGCATGTGCGTCCGCCTAGGAAGCACTTGGTTCCAGTTTGGGATTTGAACCTGGTTCTTTCTGCTCTTCAGGGTCCTCCGTTTGAGCCCTTGGATGAGGTTGCCTTGTCTTCACTTACTCAAAAGGTGGCCTTTTTGGTGGCTATCACTTCGGTTAGGCGTGTTTCTGAGTTGGCAGCTTTATCCATTAAAGTGGACCAACACCCAGGATTTTGACTATCCTGGGTTTTGGTCCACTTCGGCGGGGCACCCCGATCGGGGGTGCCCCGCTGTGTGAAACCCCCCAGAAACCCCAAAAAACTCACCTCTCAACGCTCCCACGTGAGCGCCGCAGCCAATCCCCGCCAACGTCCAGGCGGGGATCAGGAACGTCCAAGCCGCTTCCGCCGCCGCCGCCTCCCGCGCGTCACTCTCGGCGCGCGCGCGCCCCCGCCGGCCATTCACAGAGGGCCGGCGCGGGCGCGCGCACGTCTGGAGGGGTGCGCGGGAGGCGGCGGCGGCGGAAGCGGCGGCGGATCAGGTAAGGTGTTTTTGGGGTTTCTGGGGGGTTTCACCCCGCGGGACATCCCGATCTCGGATGTCCCGCGGGGTGGGGGGTGATCGGCCCGGGAATCTTATAGATTTCCGGGCCGATCACCCCTGGGTGTTGGTCCACTTTAAAGCTCCATACTTTGAGAAGCATCAGGACAAGGTTGTCTTTCGTTTCAAGCCGGATTTTCTTCCTAAGGTGGTCTCGGCTTTTCATCTGAATCAGGACATAGTTCTGCCTTCTCTATGCCCTAATCCTAGCAACGACAAGGAAAGGGCGTTGCATTCCTTGGATGTAGTTCGTGTTGTGGAATATTATCTGGAGGTTACGTCTTCTTTTCGCAAGACGGACGCCTTTTTTGTGGTGCCCTCCGGGCCTAGGAAAGGTTTGGCTCCTGCCAAATCTTCCATTAGTAAATGGATTCGTCAGGCCATCATTGGGGCCTATTCTGCCAAGGGGAGGAGTCCCCCTTTTCGTGTTACTGCTCATTCTACTCGTGCAGTTGGTGCGTCCTGGGCTTTTCGGCACCAGGCTTCTGTTGAGCAAGTTTGTAAGGCCGCTACCTGGCCTCTCTTCACACTTTTTCCAAGTTTTACAAGGTTGATGTTTGGGCGTCCGCGGATGCTGTCTTTGGACGCAAAGTTCTGCAAGCTGTAGTGGTTTGAAGTTGTGCATTGTTGCCTAGTTTTGGATCCCCGCCCTTGTTTTTGGACACTGCTTTTGGATGTCCCACATGTTATGGATTCTTGAAGCGGGGTGTGTGACATACTTAGAATAATACCATTTTGTGAATACTCACCTTGTAAAATGGGTATTATAAGTATGTCACACACCCCGCTTCACCCGCCCTTTCTGTATTCAGGATCCTCTATTTTGTGAACTTTGCGTGGTTGTGTTTTATATTTGCCTCTTCCTGGTCCCTTACCTTACTGCTTCTGTATACTGGGTGATGAGTGGGAGGTCCCAGGTATTTATGGATCAGGGAGGGGCTTTCTTTTACTATCATCTCTGCAGGAACGCCTCTTCAGGACGATATTACCCACATGTTATGGATTCTTGAAGCGGGGTGTGTGACATACTTATAATACCCATTTTACAAGGTGAGTATTCACAAAATGGTATTTTTAGGGCTCACAATGTGCTTAGAAAAGTGTGACCTATATAGCCAATCACACACTTCCTCTATAGCTAATCACATGCCTCCTCTATAGCCAATCACATGCTTCCTCTATAGCCAATCACATGCTTCCTCTATAGCTAATCACATGCTTCCTCTATAGCTAATCACACGCTTACTCTATAGCCAATAACACACTTCCTCTATAGCCAATCACATGCTTCCTCTATAGCCAATCACATGCTTCCTCTATAGCTAATCACACGCTTCCTTTATAATCAATCACATGCTTTCTCTATAGCCAATCATACGCTGCCTCTATAGCTATTCACATGCGTCTTCTATAGCAAATCACATGCTGTCTCTATAGCCAATCACATGCTTCCTCTATAGCCAATCACACACTTTCTCTATAGCCAGTCACACGCTTCCTCTATAGCTATCACACGCTTCCTCTATAGCCAATCACACGCTTCCTCTAAAGCTAATCACATGCTTCTTCTATAGCAAACCACATGCTGTCTCTATAGTCAATCACATGGTTTCTCCATAGCCAATCACACGCTTTCTCTATAGCCAGTCACACGCTTCCTCTATAGCCAATCACACGCTTCCTCAATAGCCAATCACATGGTTCCTCTATAGCCAAAGCCATGCTTCCTCCAGAGCCAATTACACGCTTCCTCTATAGCCAATAACACCCTTCCCCTATAGCCAATCACACGCTTCATCTATAGCCAATCCCATGCTTCCTGTATAGCCAGTCACACGCTTCCTCTATAGCCAATCACACGCTTTCTCTATAGCCAATCACACGCTTCCTCTATAGCCAATCACACACTTCCTCTATAGGCAATCACACGCTTCCTTTATAGCCAATCACACGCTTTCTCTATAACCAATCACAGGCTTCCTCTATAGCCAATCACACGCTTCCTCTATAGCCAATAACACCCTTCCCCTATAGCCAATCACACGCTTCATCTATAGCCAATAACACCCTTCCCCTATAGCCAATCACACGCTTCATCTATAGCCAATCCCATGCTTCCTCTATAGCCAATAACACGCTTCCCCTATAGCCAGTCAAACGCTTTCTCTATAGCCAATCACACGCTTTCTCTTTAGCCAATCACACGCTTTCTCTATAACCAATCACAGGCTTCCTCTATAGCCAATCACACACTTCTCTATAGCCAATCACACGCTTCCTCTATAGCCAATCACACGCTTCCTCTATAGCCAATCACATGCTTTCTCTATAACCAATCACAGGCTTCCTCTATAGCCAGTCACACGCTTCCGCTATAGCCAATCACATGCTTCTTCTATAGCTAATCACACGCTTTCTCTATAGCCAATCACACGCTTCCTCTATAGCCAATCACACGCTTCCTCTATAGCCAATCACACGCTTCCTCTATAGCCAATCACATGCTTCTTCTTTAGCCAATCACAAGCTTCTTCTATAGCTAATCACATGCTTCCTCGATAGCCAATCACACGCTTCTCTATAGACAATCAAACGCTTCCTCTATAGCTAATCACACGCTTCCTCTATAGCCAATCACACGCTTCCTCTATAGCCAATCACAGTCTTCCTCTATAATCGATCACATGCTTTCTCTATAGCCAATCACACGCTGCCTCTATAGCTATTCACATGCGTCTTCTATAGCAAATCACATGCTTCCTCTATAGCCAATCACACGCTTCCTCTATAGCCAATCACATGCTTCCTCTGTAGCCAAGCACACGCTTTCTCTTTTGCCAATCACACGCTTCCTCTATAGCCAATCACACGCTTCCTCTATAGCCAATCACACTCTTCCTCTATAGCTAATCACACGCTTCCTCTATAGCCAATCATACGCTCCCATTATAGTCAATCACACACTTTCTGTATAGCCAGTCGTACGCTTCCTCTATAGCCAATCACACGCTTTCTCAATAGCCAATCACACACTGCCTCTATAGCCTATCACACGTTTCTATAGCCAATCCCATGCTTCCTGTATAGCCAATCACACTCTTCCTCTATAGCCAATCACATGCTTCCTCTATAGCCAATCCCATGCTTCCTCCAGAGCCAATCACACGCTTCTTCTATAGCCAATCGCACGCTTCCTCAATAGCCAATCACATGGTTCCTCTATAGCCAATCCCATGCTTCCTCCAGAGCCAATCACACGCTTCCTCTATAGCCAATCCCATGCTTCCTCCAGAGCCAATCACACGCTTCTTCTATAGCCAATCGCACGCTTCCTCAATAGCCAATCACATGGTTCCTCTATAGCCAATCCCATGCTTCCTCCAGAGCCAATCACACGCTTCCTCTATAGCCAATAACACCCTTCCCCTATAGCCAATCACACGCCTCATCTATAGCCAATCCCATGCTTCCTGTATAGCCAATAACACGCTTCCCCTATAGCCAGTCACACGCTTCCTCTATAGCCAATCACACGCTTTTTCTATAGCCAATCATACACTTCTCTATAGCCAATCACACGCTTCATCTATAGCCAATCACATGCTTCCTCTATAGCCAATAACACGCTTTCTCTATAACCAATCTCAGGCTTCCTCTATAGCCAATCACACGCTTTCTCTATGGCCAATCACACGCTTTCTCTATGGCCAATCACACGCTTCCTCTATAGCCAATAACACCCTTGCCCTATAGCCAATCACACGCTTCATCTATAGCCAATCCCATGGTTCCTCTATAGCCAATAACACGCTTCCCCTACAGCCAGTCACACGCTTCCTCTATAGCCAATCACATGCTTTCTCTATAGCCAATCACACACTTCTCTATAGCCAATCACACGCTTCCTCTATAGCCAATCACAAGTTTCCTCTATAGCCAATCACACGCTTTCTCTATAACCAATCAAAGGCTTCCTCTATAGCCAGTCACACGCTTCCGCTATAGCCAATCACATGCTTCTTCTATAGCCAATCACAAGCTTCTTCTATAGCTAATCACACGCTTCCTGTATAGCCAATCACACGCTTTCTCTATAACCAATCACAGGCTTCCTCTATAGCCAGTCACACGCTTCCGCTATAGCCAATCACATGCTTCTTCTATAGCCAATCACAAGATTCTTCTATAGCTAATCACACTCTTTCTCTATAGCCAATCACACAGTTCTCTATAGCCAATCACACGCTTCCTCTATAGCCAATCACACGCTTTCTCTATAACCAATTACTGGCTTCCTCTATAGCCAATCACATGCTTCTTCTATAGCCAATCACAAGCTTCTTCTATAGCTAATCACACGCTTTCTCTATAGCCAATCACAAGCTTCTCTATAGCCAATCACACGCTTCCTCTATAGCCAATCACACGCTTCCTCTATAGCCAATCACACGCTTCCTCTATAGCCAATCACACGCTTTCTTTCTAGCCAATCACATGCTTCCTCTATAGCCAATTACACGCTTCCTCTATAGCCAATCACATGCTTTCTCTATAGCCAATCACACGCTTCCTCTATAGCCAATCACAAGCTTCTTCTATAGCTAATCACATGCTTCCTCGATAGCCAATCACACGCTTCTCTATAGCCAATCACACACTTCCTCTATAGCCAATCACAGGCTTCCTCTATAATCGATCACATGCTTCCTCTATAGCCAATCACACGCTGCCTCTATAGCTATTCACATTCGTCTTCTATAGCAAATCACAGGCTTCCTCTATAGCCAATCACACGCTTCCTCTATAGCCAATCACACGCTTCCTCTATAGCCAAACACATGTTTCCTCTGTAGCCAAGCACACGCTTTCTCCTTAGCCAATCACACGCTTCCTCTATAGCCAATCACATGCTTCCTCTATAGCCAATCACACGCTTCCTCTATAGCTAATCACATGCTTCCTTTATAGCCAATCACATGCTTCCTATATAGCCAATCATAGGCTCCCTTTATAGTCAACAACACACTTCCTGTATAGCCAATCACACTCTTCCTCTATAGCCAATCACATGCTTCCTCTATACTCGATCACATGCTTTCTCTATAGCCAATCACACGCTGCCGCTATAGCTATTCACATGCGTCTTCTATAGCAAATCACATGGTTTCTCTATAGCAAATCACATGCTTCCTCTATAGCCAATCACACGCTTCCTCTGTAGCCAATCACATGCTTCCTCTATAGCCAATCGCACGCTTCCTCTGTAGCCAATCACACGCTTCCTCTGTAGCCAATCACATGCTTCCTCTATACTCGATCACATGCTTTCTCTATAGCCAATCACACGCTGCCGCTATAGCTATCCACATGCGTCTTCTATAGCAAATCACATGCTTCCTCTATAGCCAATCACACGCTTCCTCTATAGCCAATCACACGCTTCCTCTGTAGCCAATCACATGCTTCCTCTGTAGCCAAGCACACACTTTATCTTTAGCCAATCACATGCTTCCTCTATAGCCAATCACACGCTTCCTCTGTAGCCAATCACACGCTTCCTCTATAGCTAATCACATGCTTCCTCTATAGCCAATCACACGCTTCCTCTGTAGCCAATCACACGCTTCCTCTGTAGCCAATCACATGCTTCCTCTATACTCGATCACATGCTTTCTCTATAGCCAATCACACGCTGCCGCTATAGCTATTCACATGCGTCTTCTATAGCAAATCACATGCTTCCTCTATAGCCAATCACACGCTTCCTCTGTAGCCAATCACATGCTTCCTCTGTAGCCAATCACATGCTTCCTCTGTAGCCAAGCACACACTTTATCTTTAGCCAATCACATGCTTCCTCTATAGCCAATCACACGCTTCCTCTATAGCTAATCACATGCTTCCTCTATAGCCAGTCGTAAGCTTCCTCTATAGCCAATCACACACTTCCTCTATAGCCAATCACACGCTTTCTCTATAGCCAATCACACGCTTTCTCTATAGCCAATCACACGCTTTCTCTATAGCCAATCACACACTTCCTCTATAGCCAATCACAAGCTTCTTCTATAACCAATCACACGCTTCCTCTACATACCTCCCAACTTTCGAAAATAGGAAAGAGGGACATCTGCAGTAACGCGCATGGTGCGAACATTTTTTTGCAGATAAGCCACGTGCGCAGCCTCATCCTTAAAGTGGAACACCACCTAAGAATTACACTCCCCGGGGTGTTGTTCCTCTCGGGGCATCAACAACCCAAAGATCACCTGTCACCTCATGTTAAAGCGGTCCTTCACTCTGAATAAGAGCCTATCTTATATGTTTCCCACACCCTGTACATACAGATTGCCCACATTAATCCGGACCTTCATCCTGCATAAGAGTCTCTCTTATATGTTTCCCGCACCCTGTACATACAGATTGCTCACATTAATCCGGACCTTCATCCTGAATAAGAGTCTCTCTTATATGTTTCCTGCACCCTGTACATACAGATTGCTCACATTAATCCGGACCCTCACCCTGAATAAGAGCCTATCTTATATGTTTCTCACACCCTGTACATACAGATTGCTCACATTAAAAATCATCCTACCTGCATCTACTGCATGTTATGAGCCTTTAAACATTCAAGATGGCAGCTTATGGAACGTCAGGCAGCCTGCAAACAGGAAGTGCCTTCTGACTGTGCTGTTCTGCATTCTGGGATTGCTGACCTTTTCCTGACCCCAGCTCTGCTCTGTCTGAGCAAAGCACAGCTATAACCCCACCCCCTGTACTTTATCCCGCTCTCCTCTCCTCCGTATGTGTGATGTCTATAAGTCAAGATGGCGGTACCTGTATCCTGAATCCTGAACAGAGTTGCAGCCCAGTGGGGGAAAGAATAATAAGTGACTAAAAACTTAAATATATTAATTTTAGATGCTGGGGAATCGTTTTTTAAGGGTTTGGGCTTTTCAATAAATCATGGTGAAGGCCCTGTCTGCCATGACACCACAAAGCTGTTACCAATTTACTATAGAAGGTTTGGTTAGCATTACACCACCACCCTTTACCCCTCATGGGGGCAATTATCCCAGCAGCAGCCACAAGGGCCTAATAAATCTAGCATTCAAGATCTCCAAAGTCACCTGGGCCATGTCACATACATAATATTAAAAAAGACCCCCGCAGTCACCATTGCCCCACCTGCTAGGTGACGTCACTCAATCCCTGACTCCTCCCCCTCATGAATATTGTGTTTAGTGTCACCTCTCATTACAGGGACAGTCTTGGTGCCGTATCACATATGAAACCTAAATGGCACTGCAATAACTGCCTCTGTGCCCCCCATAATATGCCCTGCCCTCCATATTTCCCCATTGACCAGCCAGAGCTCTCATAAGGGTCCCTCCTCGCCCCAAAGAGCTCCTGTCACTTCATGTTAAGAAGGGACGGCCCTGTCTGCCATGACACCACAATCCTGTTACTATAGAAGTCTTGGTCAGCATTACACTGCCACCGTTTACCCCTCATAGGGGGCAATTATCCCAGCAGCAGCAGCAACAAGGGCCTAATAAATCTAGCATTCATGATCTTCAAATTTCACCTGGGCCATGTCACATAAATAATATTAAAAAAGACCCCCGCGGGGGACGTGTTCTGCTGTGAGGAGGTGTCTTCCCGGAGCTCCCACACCAGTGCCCATTAAAGCTTCTTTACAGTGCAGCAAACCCTTTGGAATATAGATGGCGAAAAGGAGGAATGCCCAGAGGAGAGGTGGGGGATCGAAAAAAGGGCCCCCCACGCCACCAATCCACGGACCTGAAGAAGATCAGGTCGGAGTGCCGCCGGGACAAGATGGCGCAGCACCTGATCGAGGATGAGGAGACAGAGGGGCTAGAGGAGGCGATGGTGCCCACCCTGCGAGCAGAGAAGGGAGATGGAACCTGCGCTTGGCGCCTGTCATGCCCGGGCGAGATGTGAGGAGAGAATAGCGAAGCTGCCCCTAAAGCCGGAGCGAGACGGACCAAGATGGCGGCGGAACTGAAGAGAGGAGGGAAGACCCTCTCCCCCCACGGAGCCGTCGTTAACTAAGAAGCTGGCTCGGGGCGCTGTGACTGACCAGATGTTTCCCCGACCGGTTGGCCATAGAGGAGAGACGGCGGAGGAAGCATCAGGAGCTAATGGGTGTGCAAAGATGGTGGACGGCATAGAGAAAGAGCGCTTGTGTCTTCTAGTTGGGCCCCCCATTGCCAGCTGAGGGTTGTGGTTCCTCCCGGTCTCCTACACCCCCCTCCCCCTCTCTCTCTGCACCCTCTCCCCTTAAAGAGGGATTACTGAAAAGAGGGACTAAATTGGGGATCACTTAGGTTTGGGCCGTTAGTGCCTTGTTACCTGTATTTTGATCACTATAATCACCATGATGGAGGCTTCTGGGGATAATGAGCTAGGGGCCCCATCTGGGCGGGTTAAGCTCTGTTCCATGTGCGGTACCAGCCCTCTGGGCGGACTCAGCACGGTTTGTGTCGCGCTGGGAGCGTACTTTTGGAGCGTGATAGGGCGGGCGTATCTGCCCCTAGCCCTCTTTTACCTGCGGCCTCGCCAACGCCCCCACTGCTGCATTCAGCCCTCAGCGAGGGGGAAGCCAGCAGGGGGTCCCAATTTGGCATACTGGGTGGCCTGCCTGGAGAGACAGTTATCTTGCACTGCTACTGGGAAGGCCTCGAGTAAGAATCGGCACCTCGAGCCGGGTTACTCGGATTTTGCTGATGATGATGACGATCTTTTTGGAGGTTGGGACTCCATGGAGGAGGGTGAGTTGTTTAAGGACTCTGTTTCCTCGGGGGATCAATTGGTTGCCTATGACAGTGAGCCTGGTTTCTCCTCGGATGAGGATATGTGGCTCCCTGACGACACAGAGAAGTTGCTGTCTTCTGTGTTTGAGATGTTGCATATTGTCCCTCCTAAAGTGGCTAAGAGGAAGCAGGGTGATTTATTCCGGCCTGAGAGACAGAGGCTTGTCTTCCCTGAGCAGACCCACTTTTCCAATATGGTGTTTAAGGAATGGGAAAGACCTAATAAATTGCCATCGGTGCCTAAGGGCCTGGACAGGCGGTATCCCTTCCCCGAGGAGCTGGTCCGCCTCTGGTCCCGTCCCCCCAATGTGGATGCCCCTGTGTCAGGGTTATCCAACTCGGATCGATGGATTCAGGAGGTGGTTTCCTCCGGGTACAAAATAGAGCTGGCAGTTTGGCCGGCCTCAAGATTTCTTCGATCGCGGATTTCCCGGGACGCATTGACGGTGCAGGACCTAAGGATGGCCGTTTAGAGCCTTCTGCTATCAGGTGTGATTTGCCCCGTGCCTCACCAGGAACGGGGTCGAGGGTTCTACTCCAATCTGTTCACGGTGCCCAAGAAGGATGGAACGCAGTGACCTATCCTGGATCTGAAGGGTCTCAACAGGTTTGTCAGAGTCAGACATTTCCGTATGGAGACCTTGCGGTCCGCGGTGAGCTCGCTTCGGCCCAGCGACTTCATGACCACGGTGGACATCAAGGATGCTTATCTGCACATCTCAATTTTTCAGGGACATCAGAAGTTCCTGAGGTTTGAGCTGGAGGATCAGCATTACCAGTTTGTGGCACTGCCGTTCGGGATAGCCTCAGCTCCCCGTGTGTTCACCAAGGTGCTGACGGGCATCATGGCTATCCTGAGGAACTGGGGCATTCGTGTTCTTCCTTATCTGGAAGATTTGCTGATTGCGGCTCAGTCCCTTCAGCAGGCCGAGAGCGACACCCGGATGGTGTTATCCACACTCGAGGATTTCGGGTGGGTAATCAATTACCCCAAGTCTTCTATAACTCCCTCAATGGTGAGGTCCTTCCTGGGCATGAAGTTGGACACCTCTCAGGTCAAGGTATTTCTGCGCTAGCAGAAGGTGGAGGGCCTCCAGACGCAGGTGCAGGCCCTACTGGCTTGTCAGCGGCTGATGGTGTCATGCTTCGAGGCAGTGCCCTTCGCCCAGTTCCACATGAGACCTCTTCAATTGCATCTGTTGACCAGGTGGGACCGGACACAGGAGTTTCTGGATCAGTATTTTTCACTGTCCCCCATGGTCAGTCCCTCTTGTGGTGGTTGGACTCCAGAAATCTGTTGGTGGGCAAGTCCTTTCTGACTCCCCGGTGGGAGATAGTTACCACGGACGCCAGTCTGACCAGCTGGGGAGGTTTTTGGCAAACGCCGAAGTTCCAGGGTCAGTGGGGGCCACAGGAGGCCCACTTACCCATCAATCTCCTGGAACTGAGAGAGATTTGGTTGGTGCTTCTTCAGTTGACTCCTCATCTAAGGGGTCGGGCGGTCCACGTCCGCTCAGACAATCAAGACGGCTGTCACCTACATCAATCACCAGGGCACGACTTGGAGCAAGCGAGTCCTTCAGGAGGTGACCCAGATTCTGATTTGGGTGGAGGAGAATGTTCCCTGCATCTCGGCGGTTTACATCCCCGGGGTAGAAAACCAGGAGGCAGACTCCCTGAGCAGGGGGACCTCTTGTCTGGGGGAATGGTCTCTCAGCAACAAGACCTTTCACGCTCTGTGTTTCCACTGGGGTCAGCCGGTCGTGGACCTGTTTGCGTCCAGACACAATCACAAGCTTCCAAGGTTCGTCTCTCTGTTAAGAGATCCTCTGGCCTTCGCCACAGACGCTCTGGCAATTCCGTGGACGGAGTTCAGGCTCCTTTATGCATTTCCTCCGTTTCCACTCCTGGGCCGAGTGCTGCGCAAGATAGCCCAGGAGTACGCTCCCAGCGCAAGTGACACAAACCGTGCTGAGTCCGCCCAGAGGGCTGGTACCGCACATGGAACAGAGCTTAACCCGCCCAGATGGGGCCCCTAGCTCATTATCCCCAGAAGCCTCCATCATGGTGATTATAGTGATAAAAATACAGGTAACAAGGCACTAACGGCCCAAACCTAAGTGATCCCCAATTTAGTCCCTCTTTTCAGTAATCCCTCTTTAAGGGGAGAGGGTGCAGAGAGAGAGGGGGAGGGGGGGGTGTAGGAGACCGGGAGGAACCACAACCCTCAGCTGGCAATGGGGGGCCCAACTAGAAGACACAAGCGGAAGGATTCATGAGCAACCATCCTGGTGGCTCCTCGCTGGCCGAGATGAAGTTGGTTCGCGGACATAGTTTAGATGTCAGTCGATCGCTACATCATCCCCTACGACCCAGGGCTTCTCACTCAGGGATCGCTGCGGCACCCCAATTTACAGACGCTGGCTTTGACGGCCTGGCTATTGAAACCTCAATAAAAGTCAGCCACGGTTGTTCAGACCATGATTCAGGTGCGAAATAAGTCTTCTTCCATAATTTACTACAGAGTTTGGCATGCCTACATTTCTTAGTGTGAATCCAAGAGTTTTCCATGTCGCACTTTTTCTATTTCTAGGATTTTGGAATTTTTACAACACGGCTTAGACTTGGGTCTACAGCTGGGCACCCTCAAGGGCCATGTCTCGGCCTTGGCCATTTTTTTCCAAAGATCCTTTGCCAATCATAGACTGATCAGGACTTTTTTCCAAAGAGTTACCCATGTACGTCCACCGCGTAACCCTCTATTACTGGTGTGGGATTTGAATTTGGTGCTTTCTGCTCTCCAGGGTCCTCCCTTTGAGCCTATGTGCGACGCTATGTTGTCTATCTTGATCCTAAAGGTGGCCTTTTTGGTAGCTATCACCTCGGTGCGCCGTGTGTCAAAACTGGCCGCATTTTGTATGAAGCCTCCTTACTTTGAGCGACATAAGGATAAGGTGGTTTTTCGCTTTAAACCTGATTTTTTGCCTAAGGTTGTGTCTCCCTTTCATCTTAATGAGGAAGTTGTTTTGCCTTCCCTGTGTCCAGAACCGTCTAATTCTAAGGAAAGGGCCCTCCATACCTTGGATGCGGTCAGAGCCATTAAGTACTACCTGGTTGTGACTGAATCCTTCAGGAAGTCGGATTCTCTCTTTGTTCTCACTGAAGGTTCTAGAAAGGGTTTGCCTCTGGCCAAGTCTACTCTCAGTAAGTGGATTAGACAGGCGGTGGTGCAAGCTTACTCTGCCAAGGGGAAGGATCCCCCTTTTCGTGTTACAGCTCATTCTATTAGAGCTATTGGTGCCTCCTGGGCTTTTCAGCACCAGGCATCGGTTGAACAAGTTTGTAAGGCCGCTACTTACAAGGTTGATGTTAGGGCCTCAGCTGATGCTGTTTTTGGCAAAAAGGTGCTTCAAGTGGTAGTGAAATGAACTACATGCTGTTCCACATTGGGATCCCGCCCTAATGGACACTGCTTTTGGATGTCCCAACTGTCATCACTTCTGGGACGACCTGGACTGGATATAGTGAAAAATATAATTCTGTGAAACTCACCTGTAGAATTGTTTTTGAATATATCCAGTCCAGGTCGTCCCACCCCGCCCTTGGTTTCATTATCTCTTGTTTGCCTGTTATGGTGATTACCTTTTATATTGGACCATTGTCCTTAGTTTTTTTGTTGGAGAGAGTACATGCTGAAGCTATGTTTCTTGGCCTCCCGGCCTGTCTCTTTTTACTGCTCTTTGACCTCTGGGAATTTTATTGAGACAACTCATTTTATAGGGGGCCGGGAGGAGTTACAGCTCTGGATCTTGCAGTAACTGCGCCACCTGGTGGCGGACTACCCAACTGTCATCACTTCTGGGACAACCTGGACTGGATATATTCAAAAACAATTCTACAGAGAGCCAACTCCCTTGAGTCCACTATCCTCACCACTGATGCCGTCTCCGGAGACTCCATGGTCCGCGAGTAGATCCAGCCCGGTGCCGATGACGCTGTCACAGCCCTGCTTCTCTCCTGAGCAGGGAGAAGGCCCATGGGACCCCTTGGTCCACAACTCGCCTAACGGGACCCCACGGTCGACCCCCGCCCCCCTGATGTCCGGAGGGTCGAGTGGTCCCAGGACCTCCAAGGGTGCTGATATACACTTGGAAACAATCTCACTATTGAGGGGCCTCCCCACCAGGGCTGACATTGAGGGGCTAATCGCGAAGTATGAGGAAGCACACAAGCTGGGAGAGGTTAAGCAACAAATCTCAGCAGTGTCAGCGAGAGTCACAGCTCTGGAATTCGAGGGGCCCACATCCGCGAGTCGACTTAAAGTGCTAGAGGAGCGATGTGACATGCAAGAGGCTCTACTTCAGACCCAGATGTTGCATTTAGATGATATCGAAAACCGGAGCTGCAGGAACAATCTGCGCCTGGGGACCAACATTAGCAGTGACCTCCCAAAAATCTTCACCCTCAACTTTCCCCCGCTGCTGAAAAATTTAGAGAAAGAGACGAGGTGTAACGAGAGGTGTAACGCGGTCAAAATGACCCTGCTACCCTGCCTACTCTACCTCCTTCAGGCTCTCCCGGTGTTCATTCCACGCTCATATCTCCAGAAGGTTTGCTCAGTTTTCATTAGCTTTATCTGGGCCGGAAAAAAGCAGAGACTGAAGAGGGAAACCCTGTAAAAGAGCAGGGGGGTGTTGGCGTTCCAGACCCAATACTATACCATTCCGCAACTCATCTTTGTAGGGTGGTTGACTGGTGTGCCCATGGCCGGAACAAACAGTGGGTTGGGTTGGAGTAGAGCTTCCTAGAAATCCCTGTCAGAGGGGCACCCTGGGTGGCAGGCGAAGGGGGTAAGCTCGGGAGACAACATATACCATAGGCCCCACGCTCAGGGTTTGTGAGGCCATGTTTCAGTGCCAGGAGATTTCATCCTCCCCCATATACCCAGTCCTGGGGAACCCACGCTTTGTGCCAGGGTGTGGGGGCCATCAAGTAAGAGCCTGGATTGAAGCGAATGTATACAGAACGAGTCACTTTGCCTCGGAGGGAGGTTGGGCCAAAAGATATTGGCGCTACCACATAAGTTCTCAATATATACTCGACTCCAGGAATGCGGGTATAAATTGCTTACCAGATGGTATAGAGTTCCAACAGATCTTAACAGATGGTTCCGTGGAGTCCTCCCAAACTGTTGGAGATGCAATGAGGAGAGGGGAGACTTGTTGCACATCTTTTGTTCTTGTCCCAAGTTAAAAGAGTACTGGAGCCAGGTCAGATGGGTCATGGAGAGGGTCTCAGGAGCAACGGTACCTAACGACCCTACTCTGTGTCTCCTCCACGCATCGGAGATGCCCCTGAAGCGTTACCGAAATTCCATAACGTGCCACCTGCTGCAGCAAAAGCATGCATCCTACAGGTGTGGAAGAGCAAGGAGCCTCCCTCCATAAGTAGGCGGTTTCAGAAGGTGAACGACATCATGAGGTTTGAAAACCTCATGTCCTCACGTGACGATACTTATGAGAAATTTACGACCTGGTATGGCTGGATGGCTTACATGGTGTCACCGGAGGGTAAAGAACTACTTGGTCCAAAGCAGGGGTCCCCCCCCCCTCCCTGGGTTGAGACAGTAACTGGTGAGCAATATGTACGAGAGGCCCATAGTAATCGGGTATGGTTGGTTGGCTTACATGGAGCCGCTGGAGAGTACTGAGTTACCTGGTCTTCAGTAAGAGATTCCCCCCCATCACCCTTCTCCCCCGCCTTCTCCCATTACCTTTCCCCTTCTCCTCATACTTTTTTGTGCTCAACTCCATTTCTGATTGCTTATATTTCTTTAATGTTAATTGCCGGAGCAGTTTGGAAAGCCATTCGGTAAGAAACATAGACCGAACCTATGTGAACACTATAACGAATGCCTGTGGCCGGTTAGAAATGTCTTTATTGATATGTAACGCAATGAGGACAATTGACATTGTATGCTTTACATTTGTTGCATGTTGGAATTGTAAAAAATGTTTTCTTTTTGAAAATCTTCAATAAATAAAGAATTAAAAAAAAAAAAAAGACCCCCGCAGTCACCATTGCCGCACCTGCTAGGTGACATCACTTTCCAGAGTGTCACTCAATCTCTGACTCCTCCCCCTCATGAATATTGTGTCTAGTGTCACCTCTCATTACACGGACAGTCTTGGTGCCGTATCACATATGAAACCTAAATGGCACAGCAATAACTGCCTCTGTGCCCCCCATAATATGCCCTGCCCTCCATATTGCTCTCATAACGGTCCCCCAAAGAGCACCTGTCACCTCCTTCCCCTGGTGCCAGGCCCCCTGCTGGAGATCAGCTCTACCTGCCACCCCCTTGGCCTTCATGTTGCCCTGCACAGCCCCAGCCAGCAGCACCTCTCATGCTGCGCCTTCCCCCCAGACTAACCCTAAGAGCCACTACATGTCTGGCGCCCCCGTCACAGCTCATCCTTGGTCTCTCCCAGCACCAAGCGCACTCCTGGGTGTGATGTCACCCGGTGCATGCTGGGAGAGCATACCCCCAAACCTTTGCACCGGACTAGTGTGGACCCTGTGAGACAACGGGATGGCAGCCTGATTTTGGGACTGTCCCGGCCACATAGTGGTGTTAGGGAGGTTTGCCTCTATAGATAATCACACACTTCCTGTATAGCCAGTGTGTATGTGCTGTGTATGTTACAGGAGGCTGCAGCATTGCTGTGTGTGTGTGTTACAGGTGATGAAGCAGTTTGCGCGGTACATTGATCAGCTGATAGGGGCGGAGCTGTTGGACTCCTCGGGGGCGGAGCCTGTGGAGCAGTTGCAGCAGTTCTTGGAGTGGGCGCGCTGCCTGGCGGATCTGGAGCTGGCCGCTTCCTTTGAGCATTTCTACAGGTCAGTAAAGGGAACGTAACCGACGCCCACTAATGATTGCACCAATAAGAGGGGAGGAGGAACCCCAGGGGGTGGAAACACTCACCTTATCCCACCGTACGGCGACGTCCAATGAGAGGCCTCTGCCTACACTGTCATTATTGTCAATGGGGAGCTGCCGCATACTGATTGCAGTCAACAAGAGACATCACAGCAGGCGATTCTCATCGGACGCGAGCCCGCGCATGCGCCATTCGAATCAGGAAGAGGTGAGTGAAATGTAGCTTTTTGGGTGAGGGTATCACACAGTGGGGCATCCCAATCCGATCACAGATGAGCCCCGTCACCCCCCTACTGCAGCTGATTTGGATTCTTCCAGTGGGATTAACGCTTCCACATCCTGAGCTGCCATCCCAACAGATCACTCAGCTAATCAGTGAAGCCGATTGGCTGACTTAGCTGTCAGTCTGGAAGGGGGAGGGGTTAGCATTGGTCAGGTGAGCCTCACCTTTAATTTGTATAAGACAATTCTGGGCCTGAAACAGGGGACAGGTGGAGACATGGCTCAGCGTTGACGGCACATCTGCTTAAGCCGCAGATCGTTGTGGAGCACCCCTTTAATTTCTCTTAAGTCTCAGTGCATGCTGGGTAACGATGGTCATGGGGTAAGAGGCGTCCACTGCCTGGTGCATGAGGGTTAGAGCCTTTAATGCTCAAAAGTCGCTCTGCATGCTGGGTAATGATGCTTTAATACTCAAAATTCGCTCTGCATGCTGGGTAATGATGCTTTAATGCTCAAAAGTCCCACTGCATGCCGGGTAATGATGCTTTAATGCTCAAAAGTCTCAGTGCATGCTGGGTAATGATGGTCATGGGGTGAGAGGTGTCCACTGATTGGTGCATGATGGGTAAAGCCTTGCTAGGAATAGATGAAGTGCTGGGAGACGGTGCCAATGCTGCTGGCTTACCAGCTCAGGGCAGAACAGCAGAGAGTGGGCGGAGCTCGGGGCTGTCGGGTCTCTTGATTCCCATGATGCTTTGTGTTTCAGGCATTATCTGGCCAATCGGCTCCTCCTCACGCTCGCCCCCTGCTGGCTGGAGAATTTGGTGGTGGATCACATTGGCG
This sequence comes from Gastrophryne carolinensis, assembly GCA_027917425.1. NCBI lineage: Eukaryota > Metazoa > Chordata > Amphibia > Anura > Microhylidae > Gastrophryne > Gastrophryne carolinensis. The sequence goes on along the minus strand of CM051237.1, from coordinate 482,023,120 downwards.
CTTGCTTCCCCAATCGGTTTCCTCAGCAGATGCTGAAAAGTCTCCAGGAAGCGAAAGATCTACGGAGGGAAGAATATCTATACAGGATGCAGGAGCTGGACACAGGGCGGCTGCCGGCGGAGGTGAGTAACATGGAGGGGTAGGAGGGCAGCAGGACCAGACAAGTACAGGATACAGGAGCTGGACACAGGGCGGCTGACAGAGGAGGTGAGTAAGATGGAGGGGTAGGAGGGCAGCAGGACCAGACAAGTACAGGATGCAGGAGCTGGACACAGGGCGGCTGCCGGGGGAGGTGAGTAACATGGAGAAGATAGGAGGGAAGCAGGACCAGACAAGTACAGGTTGCAGGAGCTGGACACAGGGCGGCTGCCGGGGGAGGTGAGTAACATGGAGAAGATAGGAGGGCAGCAGGACCAGACAAGTACAGGATGCAGGAGCAGGACACAGGGTGGCTGCCGGGGGAGGTGAGTAAGATGGAGGGGATAGGAGGGCAGCAGGACCAGACAAGTACAGGATGCAGGAGCAGGACACAGGGTGGCTGCCGGGGGAGGTGAGTAACATGGAGAAGATAGGAGGGCAGCAGGACCAGACAAGTACAGGATGCAGGAGCAGGACACAGGGTGGCTGCCGGGGGAGGTGAGTAAGATGGAGGGGATAGGAGGGCAGCAGGACCAGACAAGTAGAGGATGCAGGAGCAGGACACAGGGTGGCTGCCGGGGGAGGTGAGTAAGATGGAGGGGATAGGAGGGCAGCAGGACCAGACAAGTACAGGATGCAGGAGCTGGACACAGGGCGGCTGCCGGGGGAGGTGAGTAACATGGAGGGGATAGGAGGGCAGCAGGACCAGACAAGCACAGGATGCAGGAGCTGGACACAGGGCGGCTGACAGAGGAGGTGAGTAAGATGGAGGGGTAGGAGGGCAGCAGGACCAGACAAGTACAGGATGCAGGAGCTGGACATCAGCCTATCAGAAGAGGTTATAGAGGAAGGAGAGGATTATGGGACATAGTAGGAGGGTAGCAGGGCAGGACGGGCACGGTATGCAGGAGCAGGACACAGGGTGGCTGCGGGGGAGGTGAGTAACATGGAGGGGATGGGAGGGCAGCAGGACCAGACAAGTACAGGGTGCAGGAGCTGGACATCAGCCTATCAGAAGAGGTTATAGAGGAAGGAGGGGATTATGGGACATGGTAGGAGGGTGGCAGGATGGGTGCGGGGCTGTTATCTGATGGACGGTGGGGTAGGATACAGGATCAGTACGGGATGCAGGAAAATTAGCATGTGGGAGGGGCTAGGCTCCAGGGACCGCCCATTTTGCACATGCTTAACCTGGGAAACATGAGATTTTGAGTTAAGATAGGGTGTGTTATTGGAGCAATGGCCAGTAGAGGGGGATGGTGAGTAGACAATACAGCAGGATGGGGGAGGAGCAACATGATAGAGCCATTGCTATTGGTTGGGGTCAGACGTTCACTTCCTGGGTTGTCTTCCCTCAGGCAGAGGAGCATGGTGGGAAAGAGACTGCAGCACAGGTAGAGATGAGCGTCCTCCCCTCGCACTGCTGGCCGCTCTCTCCTGATTGGTTCATGGACGATCCCGAGAAATATTTCCCGTCTCCTGTGACCGCCTCCCCAAGGAGCTTCGCCGACTTCTTCAGGAAACGTAAGCGAAACGCGAAGGGGACAAATATTACAAGCTTCATGTAGCCTCGCTCTGCTGGAAGGGCGGCTACTTCCTGTCTGTGGGGGATTCTGGGAAAGGCAGGGGCGGGGTTTGTGGTGGGTGTGTCTCATGGCGTCTTTTTTCGTCCTGCAGGTCACTCGAGTTCGGGATCCCCAGGTACAGCACAGCGGCGGCTGCAGTGGACGTGGTTGGGGGAGGCGGAGCTACAATACGGGGAGCTAAACCTGCGCGTCTCCACCCTGCAGATGTTCATATTACTGCAGTTTAACCAGCGGGAGGTGAGAGACGGCGGAGCCTGACTTACATATCTGGGAGGAGTTAGTCTCAGGGGAGGGTCCTGCACAGTGCCGCTGGTTTATCCCACCCTGGAGGCGGAGAAACCCGACACCCCATCCCCCATGACGCCCAGTCCCCACCTAAAGCCCCATCTTCCACCCGACGCCCCGTCTTCCACCCGACACCCCGTCCCCATCCAACACCCCGTCCCCTCCCGATGCCCCATCTTCCACCTGACACCCCACCCGACACCCGTCCTCACCCGACGCCCCATCCCCCACCCGACGTCCCATCCCCCACCCGACACCCCATCCCCCACCCGACGCCCCATCCCCCACCCGACGTCCCATCCTCCACCCGACGTTCCATCACCCCATGACGCCCCATCGTCCACCTCCACACAAGAGCAGCTTCACCAGGGGGAGAGCAACGAGTCCAGACCTGAATCTAATAGAAACTATATGGGGCTGGACACAGGAGCTGCCACCTAACACATTGGGGGCTTCTGCCAGGGAGAGTGGGCGGAGCTTGCTGAGCCGCTCTAATAGGCTCCTCCCCCAACGCGCCAAGCGCCGCTATCGATCCAGCAAATATTTTTGATCCCAGGCTGGCCATGGCTGGGTTTTGTCCTGCTTTAAAGGGCATGTGTGTGCAACAAAACCTGACCTGCCGATATCCACAAATCAGGATGCCCCTCCCCCAGGGGCGACAAAGTACTCACCTGCTTCCTGGCACTCTGAGCGATGTAAAACATCTGGTGGCCGCACCCTCCGCATATTTGGGCTGTGGACCAAAAGACTCCAGGGCTGGCTGAGTATGGCCCCTGAGTGAACGGCCCCACAGTGGCCCACATTTGCTTACCTTTCTGCCGGTCCCTCACGGAATCCCTACAGCAAGGTGCGCTCCCACACCCAGCCATTGGGGGCACAGGAGCGTGCAAACTCGGGGATGTGGCTGACCCCGCCCCCTATGCCGATTCTGCTCAAAAAGGAGCCATCCACCAGTGCTGGATGGTAATTGTCTCACCATATAGTCAGGCCGCACACAATACTATAGTATCAAAAAATTTATTGATTCAATGACACATAATGAAACACATCAGACATTTAAAAACACAATAAAATGTATGTACACATATATACACACAAATACAAAGGGAGCGGGCCCTGCAGGGGGGTATAGTAGGACTACCACCAAGCACAATTTAAATATGCATTAACACTATTAGGATATGCCATGTGTGTATGGTTTGAACTATATGAAAGAACGTGCACACAATTAATATAGAGTGAGCGATCAGAAGATCGTGATAGCAAAAATTTAAACTACAGAAAATGGTGCTGAGACAGAGCAAAAGAGCCCTGTAGAAGATAATTTAAGAAGAGTGCAAGTGCAAAGGGTGTTCACAGGGTGCTGTCATACCAATACACCATGGCATATGAAATATAATACATGGCTCACAAAAGTGAAACAAAGTTAAATATAATACTACCACCAATTCATGGGTCCAAAACACCTGCAGGGGCCCGTTCCTGAACACCGACGCGTTGCGTGAGAGATCACTTCCTCAGGGTGTTGCCATCTTTGTTCCCCCATGGACACCTCTTTAAATGTAAGTGTGCGTGGGCAATCATCCAACCAGTCGGCGCTGTGCTCACCTGTTTTAGATCAGGGTACTTCCTGTATCTAAGGCCCGTTCCTATGACCGCCCTGTGCAGGTTAACCGTGTATAGGCCGGTGGAGTGGTTTTCCCGACTGGCCCTTTGCTGCGGAGTATCGGCTTCGGCTCCTGTGTGTGTGTCAGCCTCACGTATCCAAAGGGTATACGTGATGGCGCGCCATGCATGGTGACGCGTCGTACGTGCCCTACACCCATCACGCATGCGCTGTGTCTGATAAGGTCCAAGTGCACCCAATAGACATCCCCTCTATTGGGGCGCTTCTGCACTCCGCGCATGCCGGGGTGTTCATTCTGTGCATAACCGGCACAGGAGCTGATAAGACTGGTATGTCCGCAGCATAGGGTGGCGGGCTTGCAAATGTAAAGATAGTATAAACCCATGAGCGCATGCGCACCGGGCAACCACCTAGGTGCGCAGCGCGCAGGCGCCTGAGTTGGACAGCGCGCCCGAGCTGGATGGGCCCACACACATCTACCTCATAGTACAGTGACCACGGGGGAAAAGGACAATAAAGGACAAAAACACATATACAATCAAAATCTTAACCAATGCTACACAAATAAATAACTAACAACTGTGTCTACTCTAATATCTATTATATATAGTTTAATTAATTCATTATATAGTATCATTACATAGAGTTGATAAACCCAGGCCAGATTGTTTGACTATATTTGATCAGACCTTACCCTGTTCAATATCGTTTTACCATATTTTAATATATTAATACTACTGATCAATAGTCAGTTATTTATAAAGTATACATAGTGTGTATTTATTTGTGTTTTTATTTTGATTTAATTAGCTGATTCAATTCATTTATGGGTATTTAGTTATAATACAAAGATATCTGAGTTGATTCTTGATTTTTAATCTGCTCATTTCTATTAATAACTAAAAGTATGTATGTTAGCATTCATGATAAGGTATATCAAGGATCCGTGTAATACGGGGTGTTCCTATATCCAAGTAAGGTAAAATATGTGTAAAAATGTGCTTAATAAAATTATAACTAATAGATATGAAACTAACCCATGATTGTTAAACAGTTAAACATGATTTTTGGAAAAACTCATGATGCATCGTGATTAGTTGATACTAACATTAAAAATATATAATAATGAATAAAATTGTGATTGTGTGAGGTAATAAATAAAAAATACTTAATAAGGTATATAAAAAGAATTAATTTCTAAGGAGGTATTACCCGCATTCAACAAACTGTGTGTTTAGATACTACTAAATATCTAAGTCCCGACCACATAGGAGAGTAGGGATATGCATATAATCAATAAGGAAGGGAAGGGGGGGGAAAAGGGAAAGGAAAGGCAAGGGAAGGAAAGGGCAATCGGCCTATGCCGATTCTCATTACAAAACAGGGGATTTATGCTAATTGCTGTTGGACCAGAGCCCCCGGGTGCGTTGAAAGGTAAGTTCAGTGGCCGATCTGGGTTTCACACAGTGAGGCATCCCAAACTGGACCTATCATCAGGGCCAATAAAGGGAATGTCCGCTCACCACCTAATCCCGAGTGTGCACAGCCGTGGGTAAGTCTAACACCCACTTAATAGCATGAAAAGCAAAGCGCATGGTCCGCACTCCTCATAAAACTTCACTTTTAATTATGCGTTTAAAATCATCCCCATAGTGTATCAAAAGCCAATAAAATCAAAGTCCAGGAAAGTCATATATACAGTATAGGCGACTTACGCGTTTCGGACTCCTATCTCCAGTCCTTATTCATAGTACGGAGCGCGTTAAGTCGCCTATAGTGTATATATTCTAAGTATGTCACACACCCCGCTTCAGAATATCCATAACATGTGGGTAATACCGACCTGAAGAGGGCGTTCCTGCAGAGATGATAGCAAAAAAGAAAGCCCCTCCCTGATCCATAAATACCTGGGACCTCCCACTCATCACCCAGTTTTCCATCTCTGCAGACGGCGAGCAAGTCAGAAGATGATGGCTCCTCCTTGCACAGGGGGATTTCAGGTAGCCGGGATGACTCCCGGCCTGCTTTTTATTTATTTCCGTTTGGACCTTTTTCCCCAGAAATCCATATGCCTCCCAGCCTCGGCTGAGGGTCCAGGCGAGGGTATATCAGCACCTTAGGTGCTCAGGAGCTATGCTCTACCGTGAGACCCTATATGAGAGGGTAGGCGGTATTACCGGGTTGGTGACCCCGGTTTGGGATGCCCTGTCCCTTCCTTTCATACAATGGCCCTCCCAGGATCCCCTTCCATAGGTGGGGTGGGGGAGTGTTCGTCTTTTCATTAATCTATTAGTTTATTATTTTTACAGGACAGCATACTTGAGTGTGTGTGTGGGTGTTGTCACTTTAAATTGAAAGCGCTGCAGCCTGTGCGGTGCTGGCTGCCTTCTTCCCCCCCTTCTTCCCTTCATCTCTGTTAATGGCGGAGGTATTCACCTCACGCCATGTTGCTGTGCTTCAGGGGGGGGGGGGGGGGGGGCGGCGGGTGCCGGACCGTTGGCGGGGCCGGGACTTGTCCCTCCCGTTTTTCTCCCTTGTGTGTGTGTTATGTCTTTACTTTTGGCCGGGCCGGCGACCGCTTCTTACTATTGCGGCGCAGGCCGGCTCTGAGCACTTTTCTCTGAGGTGATTTTTCTACAGTTGCCATGTTCCCCTCACGCAGGCTGGGGGGGGCGGGGCCGGAGTGACGACGCGTCACCGCTCCCCGCCTCCTGCCCTCGCTGGTGCCACTGCGGAGCTCTTGGAGGGGAGAGGGGGCCCCGCCCCCTTCTCCCTCTCTGACTGCAGCCCTGCCTGTTGCTGTGGAGCGTCTGGATCTTCCCTCACGGTCGCCATTTTAAGTCGATGGTTCTGTAAGTGGCCTCTGGCCATTCTTCCTTTTCCTGTATGCTTGATGTTTTTTTCATTAGCCTTATCTAAAACAGTCCCTCTGTTCTGTTTTTCAGATGGTGGTTCAGGAGGTTCGCCAGTAGCATTTAGGGGGTCCCTCCTGATCCTTATCACTGGGTTAATTTTTTGCCATAAATCCTCCCACTCGGGACATTAAAGGGGCATCCCGGGTTGTCTAACGGCGTAATTCCCTGGGTCTTAGCGACTATTCCTAAACAAAAGTTCACCTTATGGAGGCATCCCCGGATACTGGGCTCGGGGCCCCTGCGGGGCATCCCCGAAAGTGTAATGTGGGGTATCCATTTCTGGGGGCGATGTACTTCTGTGTATACCATGTGCACAGCAGACCATCACGCGGCAGTCCGAACCACAGGCGTCTGGGTCGCTTCATCTCCTCCTCCCGCTTTGACACGCGCCCCGTGTGACGTTGTCATGGGCAGGGAGCTGCAATCTGAGATGTGCGCCAGATTGGCTAACCTTGAAAAAATCTCTGGCTCGGTTGCCCGTAAGGATCCGACTAAGAGAAAGCATTTGTCGCCGAGGCGGAGGACCTGGAGGATGTTAATAATCTGGATTGGTCTGATTATTCCCAGCTAGAGGAAGGGGAAGTTTATGAGGATTCTGATTTTTCGGACAATGAGCAGTCCTTTGGCGCTGATGCCGAGCTGGGGGATTTGGGGAGATCCTCTGATACTCCCCACGCTCTGGCTCTGATGTTGGAGGTGTTGAATATTTCCCCTCCTGAGGAGGTGTCACAGCAGAAGGGTGAATTGTTTGAGGAATCCAAGCCGCGCTTGGAATTCCCTACACAAAGGCATTTTGACAAAATTATTGCCAAAGAATGGGACAGGCCGGCTCGGCTCCCTGGCATCCCTCAGGGATGGGATAGGAAATATCCCTTCCCTTCGGAGGCAGTTAAGCGCTGGGCATCTCCCCCCGAGGTGGATGCGCCGGTTTTGGGGTTGTCCAATTCCTCGATTTTAAATAGACCTGATTGTTCTGTTCTCAAGGATGGAGAGGATAAACGGATTGACCAGATGGCTTGTCATGGTTTTGCTAGCGTTGGGTCAGCCATGCGGCCTGTTTGCGCATCGGCGCTAATGGTGTTGGCTGCCAGGTCCGTGGTTAGGGACCTGTTGACCTCTTCCGGGCTGCGTCCCGGTAGTGCTGAGATCCTTAGCCTCAAACGGTGTGAGCTGTTTTTATCTTTTGTGTTGACAGCCTTGGATGACACTTTGATGATGTGTGGTAGAACGTCGGCGCTGCTGGTCACTATTCGGCGTTCGGTGTGGCTGCGCCAGTGGGCGGCAGATTTTATGTCCAAAAAGTCACTAACGGCTCTACCCTTTGTTGGGTTACGGCTTTTTGGAGAGACATTGGACTCTGTCACCAAGGGGGGTAGGTTACCTCAACACAAGAAACAACGCCGCCCCTTCCTTTACCACCTCCTTTCGTGGGGCCAGATCTGGCAGGGGACTTGCATTCCCTTCTTCCAGAGGAGATTCTGGGAGCAGGGGCAGAGGTCGTGCCCGTCCAGGTTTCAGTTGGGGCTCTAAGCCCAAGCCGGCTGCCAAGCCGGCTCAGCAATGAGGGGGCGCCCTCACCCTTGCGGGTGGGGGGACGGCTGCGACTCTTTTCCCAGGTTTGGGATCAAGAGGTCTCGGACCGATGGATCCGGGAAGTGGTGTCTTCCGGTTACAAGCTGGAGTTCGAGCTCCGCCCCCCTTCCAGATTTTTCAGGTCTCGGATTCCTTCAGAACCTCTGGCGGCGCAGGGGCTTCTGTCGGCAGTGCAGAACCTTCTGGACATGGCTGTCATTTGCCCAGTGCCTCCTTCGGATCAGGGCAGGGGTTTTTATTCCAATCTGTTCACGGTACCCAAGAAGGACGGATCGGTCCGACCCATCTTGGATCTGAAGTTTCTCAACAGGTTCATCCGGCCACGGAAATTCCGCATGGAAACACTATGTTCGGCCATTCACTCTCTTCGTCAGGGAGACTTTCTGACGTCCATAGACATCAAGGATGCTTATCTACACGTTCCAATTTTTCCAGCACACCAGAGGTTTCTCAGGTTTGTGGTGGAGGATCGGCATTTTCAGTTTGTAGCACTCCCTTTCGGCCTCACCTCGGCCCCTCGGGTGTTCACCAAGGTGCTAGCGGGGGTGATGGCTCTGCTAAGGGTTCAGGGCATCCGCATTGTGCCCTATTTGGACGATCTTCTGATCATGGCCTCCTCCTTCAACCAAGCGGAGTTGGACACCAGAATGGTGGTGTCCACCCTGGAGAGGTTTGGTTGGGTGGTCAACCACCCCAAGTCTTCTCTCTCTCCGTCCAGAGTAGTGACCTTTCTGGGAATGTCTCTGGACACTTCGCAGGCCAGGGTGTTTCTGCCTCAGGCCAAGATTCTTTTGATTCAGGAATTTGCTCGGCTTCTCTTGTCGGCCCCTCGTCCGTCCATCCGGCTATGGATGAGGCTGGTGGGGTTAATGGTGGCCTCATTCGAGGCAGTTCCCTTTGCGCAGTTTCATACAAGGACGCTTCAGCTTCATCTGTTGAAGGTTTGGGACAAGTCTCCTCTATCGTTGGATCAGTCCTTCCTGATGACTCCCCGAGTTCGTCGATCCCTGCAATGGTGGCTGGGGTCGGCCAATCTGTCGCAGGGCAGATCCTTTCTGGCCCCGTGCTGGGAAACAGTCACCACGGATGCCAGTCTGTCAGGTTGGGGGGGTGTTTGGAAGGACCTCCAGTTTCAGGGTCTGTGGAGTCCGCAGGAGGCTCACGAGCCCATCAATGTTCTGGAGTTGAGGGCCATCAGGTTGGTTCTGTTTCGCTTGACTCATCAGTTGAGAGGCCTGCCAGTTCAGGTCCGGTCGGACAACAGGACGGCGGTTGCTTACATCAATCACCAAGGGGGGACTCACAGCAGGAGTGCCCTCAGGGAAGTGTCTTTGATTCTGGACTGGGCGGGGAGTCACGTCCCGTGTATCTCAGCAGTCTACATTCCGGGAGTGGAGAACACGGAGGCGGACTTGCTGAGCAGAGCCTCCTCTTGTCAGGGGGAGTGGTCTCTCAGTCCCACGGTGTTTCGTTCGATATGTCTCAGGTGGGGGTTCCCAGCGGTGGACCTCTTTGCCTCTCGTCACAATCACAAGCTTCCAGTCTTTGTGTCTCTCTCGCAGGATCCTCTGGCTCTGGCAGTGGATGCCATGTCTCTGATCTGGAGGGATCTGGGGTTCCTTTACCTGTTCCCTCCGTTTCCAATGGTAGCCAGAGTGGTGCGCAAGCTGACTCTGGAGGGCGTGTCGGCGATTCTAGTGGCACCAAGGTGGCCAAGGCAGGTTTGGTTCGCAGACCTGGTAAGACTGGCAGAGGATCAGTTCGTTCTGCCTCTTCTTCCGGACCTGCTAACCCAGGGTCGGCTGCGCTATCCCAATTTACCTTCGCTGGCTTTGACGGCGTGGCTGCTGAAACCGCCATCTTAAAGGAAGAAGGTCTTTCTGACGCGGTGGTTCAGACTCTCATTAGCGCCAGGAAGCGCTCTTCCTCTACTATTTACTATAGGACTTGGAGGTCCTATATTGACTGGTGTGAAAGTAGGTCTTTCTCTTGTCGGGAGTTTTCCATTTCCAGAATCCTGGAGTTTCTTCAACATGGTCTGGATTTGGGGCTTCAACTTAGTACCTTGAAAGGGCAGGTTTCTGCCCTGGCGGTGTTTTTTCAAAGGTCATTTGCTCTTCATCCCTTAGTCAAGACCTTTTTTCCAAGGAGTTACGCATGTACGGCCTCCTAGGAAGCCCTTTGTTCCAGTTTGGGATTTGAACCTGGTTCTTTCTGCTCTTCAGGGTCCCCCGTTTGAGCCCTTGAATGAGATTGCTTTGTCTTCTCTTACCCAAAAGGTGGCCTTTTTGGTGGCCATCACTTCGGTTAGGCGTGTTTCTGAGTTGGCAGCTTTATCCATTAAAGCTCCGTACTTCGAAAGGCATCAGGACAAGGTTGTCTTTCGTTTCAAGCCGGATTTTCTTCCTAAGGTGGTCTCTGCCTTTCATCTGAATCAGGACATTGTTCTGCCTTCTCTATGTCCTAATCCCAGCAACGACAAGGAAAGGGCGCTGCATTCCTTGGATGTAGTCCGTGTTGTGAAATATTATCTGGTGGTTACGTCTTCCTTTCGTAAGACTGATGCTTTTTTTGTGGTGCCCTTTGGGCCTAGGAAAGGTTTGGCTCCTGCTAAATCTTCCATTAGTAAATGGATTCGTCAGGCCATCATTGGGGCCTATTCTGCCAAGGGGAGGAGTCCCCCTTTTCGTGTTACTGCTCATTCTACTCGTGCGGTTGGAGCGTCCTGGGCTTTCCAGCACCAGGCCTCTGTTGAGCAAGTTTGTAAGGCCGCTACTTGGTCCTCTGTTCACACTTTTTCCAAGTTTTACAAGGTTGATGTTCGGGCTTCAGCGGATGCTGTTTTTGGCCGCAAAGTTCTGCAAGCTGTTGTGGTTTAAGTTGTGCATTGTTGCCTTGTTTTGGATCCCCGCCCTTGTTATGGACACTGCTATTGGATGTCCCACATGTTATGGATATTCTGAAGCGGGGTGTGTGACATACTTAGAATAATACCATTTTGTGAAATACTCACCTGTAAAATGGGTATTATAAGTATGTCACACACCCCGCTTCAACCCGCACTTCTTGTATTCGGGATCCTTTATATTGTGAACTTTGCGTTATTTTGATTTATATTTGCCTCTTCCTGGTCCCTTACCTTACTGCTTCTATATACTGGGTGATGAGTGGGAGGTCCCAGGTATTTATGGATCAGGGAGGGGCTTTCTTTTTTGCTATCATCTCTGCAGGAACGCCCCTTCAGGTCGGTATTACCCACATGTTATGGATATTCTGAAGCGGGGTGTGTGACATACTTATAATACCCATTTTACAGGTGAGTATTTCACAAAATGGTATTATTCATCATCAGCCTAGTTATAATCCTGGTGCTAGGTCCGCTTTAAAGCAGAACGAAACGCACCAGCGGCTGGTCTGGAACCCAGAAGATTCCAGGGCTGGCCGCTGGCTTTTCCCGAATTGGGAAACCCCCAGGGCACCAGTACAAACTCACCTTTCCACGCCCCAATCGGTGCATGTGCTGCCTCTCATCCAATGAGAGCCCTTTGCTGTATTTACTTCCTATTCGGTGAAGGGCTGTGATTGCTGCGAATGGGGAGCCGCATCCCCGGCATTGTGTGCATGTGCGCGCTCCCACCCGGCCAATCAGAGTGGGGCTCCGGCTGGGAGCAGGCGCACAGCTGGGGATGTGGAGGATGTGGCAGCCCAATTCAAGTCAATAAGAGCCACCTGCCGAATGACATAATCATGACGGGTGTCTCTCATTGGACGAGAGCCCTCACATGCGCCGTTGAGCATAGAAAGGTGAGTTGTAGGGGAAGCGGAGTATCCCAAACTGGGACGCCCTAGGAACAGGGACCTACCATCAGCCTAGTGAAAATCCTGGTTCTAGTTCTATTTTAAAGCGGAAAGAAACCAACCAGCAGCTGGTCAGGAATCTAAAAGATTCCAGGGGTGGCCGCTGATGTTTCCCGAATTGGGATGCCCTGCATTGTGACACCCCCAGAGCACCGGAATCACCCTCTTGAGGCACCACGAGCACCCAACACCCCGTCCCCACCCGACGCCCCGTCCCCCCCTCGCCAGACGTCCCGTCTCCCCCGCCTGACGTCCCATCCCCCACCGCCCGACGTCCCATCCCCCCCACACCGACGTCCCATCATCCCCTGCCCTGCGTCCTATCGTCCACCCGACGCCCCATCCCCCCACCCGACGCCCCATCTTCCACCCGACGCCCCATCCTCCACCCGACGCCCCATCTTCCACCCGACGTCCCATCCCCCCACCCGACGCCCCATCCTCCACCCGACGCCCCATCTTCCACCCGACGTCCCATCTTCCACCCGACGTCCCATCCCCCCACCCGACGCCCCATCTTCCACCCGACGCCCCATCCTCCACCCGACGCCCCATCCCCCCACCCGACGCCCCATCTTCCACCCGACGCCCCATCCTCCACCCGAGGCCCCATCTTCCACCCGACGTCCCATCCCCCCACCCGACACCCCATCTTCCACCCGACGCCCCATCCTCCACCCGACGCCCCATCTTCCACCTGACGTCCCATCCCCCCACCCGACACCCCATCCTCCACCCGACGCCCCATCCTCCACCCGACGCCCCATCCTCCACCCGACGCCCCATCTTCCACCCGACGTCCCATCCTCCACCCGACGCCCCATCCCCCACCCGACGCCCCATCCTCCACCCGACGCCCCATCTTCCACCCGACGTCCCATCCTCCACCCGACGCCCCATCCTCCACCCGACGTCCCATCTTCCACCCGACGCCCCATCTTCCACCCGACGCCCCATCTTCTACCCGACGCCCCATCTTCCACCCGACGTCCCATCCCCCCACCCGACGCCCCATCTTCCACCCGACGCCCCATCCTCCACCCGACGCCCCATCCTCCACCCGACGCCCCATCTTCCACCCGACGTCCCATCTTCCACCCGACGTCCCATCATCCCCCCCCGACGCCCCATCTTCCACCCGACGCCCCATCCTCCACCCGACGCCCCATCCTCCACCCGACGTACCATCCCCCCACCCGACGCCCCATCTTCCACCCGACGCCCCATCCTCCACCCAACGCCCCATCTTCCACCCGACGCCCCATCCTCCACCCAACGCCCCATCTTCCACCCGACATCCCATCCCCCCACCCGACGCCCCATCCTCCACCCGACGTCCCATCCCCCACCCGATGCCCCATCTTCCACCCGACGTCCCATCCCCCCACCCGACACCCCATCTTCCACCCGACGCCCCATCCTCCACCCGACGCCCCATCTTCCACCCGACATCCCACTCCCCCACCCGACGCCCCATCCTCCACCCGACTTCCCATCCCCCCACCCGACGCCCCATCCTCCACCCGACGCCCCATCTTCCACCCGACGCCCCATCCCCCACCCGACGTCCCATCCTCCACCCGACGCCCCATCCTCCACCCGACGTCCCATCCTCCACCCGACGCCCCATCCTCCACCCGACGCCCCATCCCCCACCCGACGCCCCATCCCCCACCCGACGTCCCATCCTCCACCCGACGCCCCATCCTCCACCCGACGTCCCATCCTCCACCCGACGCCCCATCCTCCACCCGACGCCCCATCTTCCACCCAACGTCCCATCCCCCCACCCGACGCCCCATCCCCCCACCCGACGCCCCATCCCCCACCCGACGCCCCATCCTCCACCCGACGCCCCATCTTCCACCCGACGTCCCATCCCCCCACCCGACGTCCCATCCTCCACCCGACGTCCCATCCTCCACCCGACGCCCCATCCTCCACCCGACGCCCCATCTTCCACCCGACGTCCCATCCCCCCACCCGACGCCCCATCCCCCACCCGACGCCCCATCCTCCACCCGACGCCCCATCCTCCACCCGACGCCCCATCTTCCACCCGACGTCCCATCCCCCCACCCGACGCCCCATCCCCCACCCGACGCCCCATCTTCCACCCGACGCCCCATCCCCCACCCGATGCCCCATCTTCCACCCGACGTCCCATCCCCCCACCCGACGCCCCATCCTCCACCTGACGTCCCATCCTCCACCCGACGCCCCATCTTCCACCCGACGTCCCATCCTCCACCCGACGCCCCATCCTCCACCCGACGCCCCATCCTCCACCCGACGCCCCATCCTCCACCCGACGCCCCATCCCCCCACCCGACGCCCCATCCTCCACCCGACGTCCCATCCTCCACCCGACGCCCCATCTTCCACCCGACGTCCCATCCTCCACCCGACGCCCCATCCTCCACCCGACGCCCCATCTTCCACCCGACGCCCCATCCTCCACCCGACGTCCCATCCTCCACACGACGTCCCATTCTCCACCCGACGCCCCATCCTCCACCCGACGCCCCATCCCCCCACCCGACGCCCCATCTTCCACCCGACGCCCCATCCTCCACCCGACGTCCCATCCCCCCACCCGACGCCCCATCTTCCACCCGACGCCCCATCCTCCACCCGACGTCCCATCCCCCCACCCGACGCCCCATCCTCCACCCGACGCCCCATCTTCCATCCGCCGTCCCATCCCCCCACCCGACGCCCCATCCTCCACCCGACGCCCCATCTTCCACCCGCCGTCCCATCCCCCCACCCGACGCCCCATCTTCCACCCGACGCCCCATCTTCCACCCGACGTCCCATCTTCCACCCGACGTCCCATCTTCCACCCGACGCCCCATCCTCCACCCGACGCCCCATCTTCCACCCGACGTCCCATCCTCCACCCGACGCCCCATCCTCCACCCGACGTCCCATCTTCCACCCGACGTCCCATCCCCCACCCGACGCCCCATCTTCCACCCGACGTCCCATCCTCCACCCGACGCCCCATCCTCCACCCGACGCCCCATCCTCCACCCGACGCCCCATCTTCCACCCGACGTCCCATCCTCCACCCGACGCCCCATCTTCCACCCGACGTCCCATCCTCCACCCGACGCCCCATCCTCCACCCGACGCCCCATCCTCCACCCGACGCCTCATCTTCCACCCGACGTCCCATCCTCCACCCGACGCCCCATCCTCCACCCGACGTCCCATCTTCCACCCGACGCCCCATCTTCCACCCGACGCCCCATCTTCCACCCGACGCCCCATCTTTCACCCGACGTCCCATCCCCCTACCCGACGCCCCATCTTCCACCCGACGCCCCATCCTCCACCCGACGCCCCATCTTCCACCCGACGCCCCATCCTCCACCCGACGCCCCATCTTCCACCCGACGCCCCATCTTCCACCCGACGCCCCATCTTCCACCCGACGTCCCATCCCCCCACCCGACGCCCCATCTTCCACCCGACGCCCCATCCTCCACCCGACGCCCCATCTTCCACCCGACGCCCCATCCTCCACCCGACGCCCCATCTTCCACCCGACGTCCCATCCCCCCACCCGACGCCCCATCTTCCACCCGACGCCCCATCCTCCACCCGACGCCCCATCTTCCACCCGACGTCCCATCCTCCACCCGACGCCCCATCTTCCACCCGACGTCCCATCCCCCCACGCGACACCCCATCTTCCACCCGACGCCCCATCCTCCACCCGACGCCCCATCTTCCACCCGACGTCCCATCCCCCCACCCGACGCCCCATCCTCCACCCGACGTCCCATCCCCCCACCCGACGCCCCATCCTCCACCCGAAGCCCCATCTTCCACCCGACGTCCCATCCCCCCACCCGACGTCCCATCCTCCACCCGACGCCCCATCCCCCACCCGACGCCCCATCCTCCACCCGACGTCCCATCCTCCACCCGACGTCCCATCCTCCACCCGACGCCCCATCCTCCACCCGACGCCCCATCTTCCACCCGACGTCCCATCCCCCCACCCGACGCCCCATCCCCCACCCGACGCCCCATCTTCCACCCGACGCCCCATCCCCCACCCGATGCCCCATCTTCCACCCGACGTCCCATCCCCCCACCCGACGCCCCATCCTCCACCCGACGTCCCATCCTCCACCCGACGCCCCATCTTCCACCCGACGCCCCATCCTCCACCCGACGCCCCCACCCGACGCCCCATCCTCCACCCAACGCCCCATCCTCCACCCGACGCCCCATCCTCCACCCGACGCCCCATCCTCCACCCGACGCCCCATCTTCCACCCGACGCCCCATCTTCCACCCGACGACCCATCCTCCACCCGACGCCCCATCCTCCACCCGACGCCCCATCTTCCACCCGACGTCCCATCCCCCACCCGACGCCCCATCCCCCACCCGACGTCCCATCCCCCCACCCGACGCCCCATCCCCCACCCGACGCCCCATCCTCCACCCGACGCCCCATCTTCCACCCGACGTCCCATCCCCCACCCGACGCCCCATCCCCCACCCGACGTCCCATCCCCCCACCCGACGCCCCATCCCCCACCCGACGCCCCATCTTCCACCCGACGTCCCATCCCCCCACCCGACGCCCCATCCCCCACCCGACGCCCCATCCTCCACCCGACGCCCCATCTTCCACCCGACGCCCCATCTTCCACCCGACGCCCCATCTTCCACCCGACGTCCCATCCCCCCACCCGACGCCCCATCCTCCACCCGACGCCCCATCCCCCACCCGATGCCCCATCTTCCACCCGACGTCCCATCCCCCCACCCAACGCCCCATCCTCCACCCGACGCCCCATCCCCCACCCGATGCCCCATCTTCCACCCGACGTCCCATCCTCCCACCCGACGCCCCATCCTCCACCCGACGCCCCATCTTCCCCCCGACGTCCCATCCCCCCACCCGACGCCCCATCTTCCACCCGACGCCCCATCCTCCACCCGACGCCCCATCCCCCCACCCGACGCCCCATCTTCCACTCGACGCCCCATCCTCCACCCGACGCCCCATCCCCCACCCGACGCCCCATCCTCCACCCGACGCCCCATCCTCCACCCGACGCCCCATCTTCCACCCGACGTCCCATCCCCCCACCCGACGCCCCATCTTCCACCCGACGCCCCATCCTCCCACCCGACGCCCCATCCTCCACCCGACGCCCCATCTTCCACCCGACGTCCCATCCCCCCACCCGACGCCCCATCTTCCACCCGACGCCCCATCCTCCACCCGACGCCCCATCTTCCACCTGACGTCCCATCCCCCCACCCGACGCCCCATCTTCCACCCGACGCCCCATCCTCCACCCGACGCAGCATCCCCCCACCCGACGCCCCATCCCCCCACCCGACGCCCCATCTTCCACTCGACGCCCCATCCTCCACCCGACGCCCCATCCCCCACCCGACGCCCCATCCTCCACCCGACGCCCCATCTTCCACCCGACGTCCCATCTTCCACCCGACGCCCCATCTTCCACCCGACGCCCCATCCTCCACCCGACGCCCCATCTTCCACCCGACGTCCCATCCCCCCACCCGACGCCCCATCCTCCACCCGACGCCCCATCCCCCACCCGATGCCCCATCTTCCACCCGACGTCCCATCCCCCCACCCAACGCCCCATCCTCCACCCGACGCCCCATCCCCCACCCGATGCCCCATCTTCCACCCGACGTCCCATCCTCCCACCCGACGCCCCATCCTCCACCCGACGCCCCATCTTCCCCCCGACGTCCCATCCCCCCACCCGACGCCCCATCTTCCACCCGACGCCCCATCCTCCACCCGACGCCCCATCCCCCCACCCGACGCCCCATCTTCCACTCGACGCCCCATCCTCCACCCGACGCCCCATCCCCCACCCGACGCCCCATCCTCCACCCGACGCCCCATCCTCCACCCGACGCCCCATCTTCCACCCGACGTCCCATCCCCCCACCCGACGCCCCATCTTCCACCCGACGCCCCATCCTCCCACCCGACGCCCCATCTTCCACCCGACGTCCCATCCCCCCACCCGACGCCCCATCTTCCACCCGACGCCCCATCCTCCACCCGACGCCCCATCTTCCACCCGACGTCCCATCCCCCCACCCGACGCCCCATCTTCCACCCGACGCCCCATCCTCCACCCGACGCCCCATCCCCCCACCCGACGCCCCATCCCCCCACCCGACGCCCCATCTTCCACTCGACGCCCCATCCTCCACCCGACGCCCCATCCCCCACCCGACGCCCCATCCTCCACCCGACGCCCCATCCCCCACCCGACGCCCCATCCTCCACCCGACGCCCCATCTTCCACCCGACGTCCCATCCCCCCACCCGACGCCCCATCCTCCACCCGACGCCCCATCCCCCACCCGACGCCCCATCCTCCACCCGACGCCCCATCTTCCACCCGACGTCCCATCCCCCCACCCGACGCCCCATCTTCCACCCGACGCCCCATCCTCCACCCGACGCCCCATCTTCCACCCGACGTCCCATCCCCCCACCCGACGCCCCATCTTCCACCCGACGCCCCATCCTCCACCCGACGCCCCATCCCCCCACCCGACGCCCCATCTTCCACCCGACGCCCCATCCTCCACCCGACGCCCCATCTTCCACCCGACGTCCCATCCCCCCACCCGACACCCCATCCTCCACCCGACGCCCCATCCTCCACCCGACGTCCCATCTTCCACCCGACGTCCCATCTTCCACCCGACGCTCCACCCGACGCCCCATCTTCCACCCGACGCCCCATCCTCCACCCGACGCCCCATCTTCCACCCGACGCCCCATCCTCCACCCGACGTCCCATCTTCCACCCGACGCTCCACCCGACGTCCCATCCTCCACCCGACGCCCCATCTTCCACCCGACGTCCCATCCTCCACCCGACGTCCCATCTTCCACCCGACGTCCCATCTTCCACCCGACGCTCCACCCGACGCCCCATCTTCCACCCGACGCCCCATCCTCCACCCGACGCCGAGGATGGGGCGTCGGGTGGGAGGATGGGACGTCGGGTGGAAGATGGGGCGTCGGGTGGTCCCATCCCCCCACCCGACGCCCCATCTTCCACCCGACACCCCATCTTCCACCCGACGTCCCATCCCCCCACCCGACGTCCCATCCTCCACCCGACGTCCCATCTTCCACCCGACGCCCCATCCTCCACCCGACGTCCCATCTTCCACCCGACGCCCCATCCTCCACCCGACGCCCCATCCTCCACCCGACGTCCCATCCTCCACCCGACGCCCCATCCTCCACCCGACGCCCCATCTTCCACCCAACGCCCCATCTTCCGCCCGACGCCCCATCCTCCACCCGACGCCCCATCCCCCCACCCGACGTCCCATCCCCCCACCCGACGTCCCATCCCCCCACCCGACGTCCCATCCTCCACCCGACGCCCCATCCCCCACCCGACGCCCCATCTTCCACCCGACGCCCCATCCTCCACCCGACGCCCCATCTTCCACCCGACGTCCCATCCCCCCACCCGACGTCCCATCCCCCCACCCGACGTCCCATCCCCCCACCCGACGTCCCATCCTCCACCCGACGCCCCATCCCCCACCCGACGCCCCATCCTCCACCCGATGCCCCATCCTCCACCCGACGTCCCATCCTCCACCCGACGCCCCATCCTCCACCCGACGTCCCATCCTCCACCCGACGCCCCATCCTCCACCCGACGCCCCATCTTCCACCCGACGCCCCATCCTTCACCCGACGCCCCATCTTCCACCCGACGCCCCATCTTCCACCCGACGTCCCATCCTCCACCCGACGTCCCATCCTCCACCCGACGTCCCATCCTCCACCCGACGCCCCATCTTCCACCCGACGCCCCATCCTCCACCCGACGCCCCATCTTCCACCCGACGTCCCATCCTCCACCCGACGCCCCATCCTCCACCCGACGCCCCATCCTCCACCCGACGCCCCATCCCCCCACCCAACGCCCCATCCTCCACCGACGCCCCATCCCCCACCCGACGCCCCATCCTCCACCCCATGCCCCATCTTCCACCCGACGTCCCATCCTCCACCCGACGCCCCATCCTCCACCCGACGCCCCATCCTCCACCCGACGCCCCATCCCCCCACCCAACGCCCCATCCTCCACCGACGCCCCATCCCCCACCCGACGCCCCATCCTCCACCCCATGCCCCATCTTCCACCCGACGTCCCATCTTCCACCCGACGCCCCATCCCCCCACCCGACGCCCCATCTTCCACCCGACGCCCCATCCTCCACCCGACGTCCCATTCTCCACCCGACGCCCCATCCTCCACCCGACGCCCCATCCTCCACCCGACGCCCCATCTTCCACCCGACGTCCCATCCTCCACCCGACGCCCCATCCTCCACCCGACGCCCCATCCTCCACCCGACGCCCCATCCTCCACCCGACGCCCCATCTTCCACCCGACGCCCCATCTTCCACCCGACGCCCCATCCTCCACCCGACGTCCCATCCTCCACCCGACGCCCCATCCTCCACCCGACGCCCCATCTTCCACCCGACGCCCCATCCTCCACCCGACGCCCCATCTTCCACCCGACGCCCCATCTTCCACCCGACGCCCCATCCTCCACCCGACGCCCCATCCCCCCACCCGACGCCCCATCCTCCACCGACGCCCCATCCCCCACCCGACGCCCCATCCTCCACCCCATGCCCCATCTTCCACCCGACGTCCCATCCTCCACCCGACGCCCCATCTTCCACCCGACGCCCCATCCTCCACCCGACGCCCCATCCTCCACCCGACGCCCCATCTTCCACCCGACGCCCCATCTTCCACCCGACGTCCCATCCTCCACCCGACGCCCCATCTTCCACCCGACGTCCCATCTTCCACCCGACGTCCCATCCTCCACCCGACGTCCCATCCTCCACCCGACGTCCCATCCTCCACCCGACGTCCCATCTTCTACCCGACGTCCCATCCTCCACGCGACGCCCCATCTTCCACCCGACGCCCCATCCTTCACCCGACGCCCCATCTTCCACCCGACGTCCCATCTTCCACCCGACGCCCCATCCTCCACCCGACGCTCCATCTTCTACCCGACGTCCCATCCTCCACCCGACGCCCCATCCTCCACCCGACGCCCCATCCTCCACCCGACGCCTCATCCCCCACCCGACGTCTGGTGGCCGCACCCCCCGCATATTTGGGCTGTGGACCAAAAGACTCCAGGGCTGGCTGAGTATGGCCCCTGAGTGAACGGCCCCACAGTGGCCCACATTTGCTTACCTTTCTGCCGGTCCCTCACGGAATCCCTACAGCAAGGTGCGCTCCCACACCCAGCCATTGGGGGCACAGGAGCGTGCAAACTCGGGGATGTGGCTGACCCCGCCCCCTATGCCGATTCTCATTACAAAACAGGGGATTTATGCTAATTGCTGTTGGACCAGAGCCCCCGGGTGCGTTGAAAGGTGAGTTCAGTGGCTGATCTGGGTTTCACACAGTGAGGTATCCCAAACTGGACCTATCATCAGGGCCAATAAAGGGAATGTCCGCTCACCACCTAATCCCGAGTGTGCACGGCCGTGGGTAAGTCTAACACCCACTTAATGGCATGAAAAGCAAAGCGCATGGTCCGCACTTTTAATTATGCGTTTAAAATCATCCCCATAGTGTATCAAAAGCCAATAAAATCAAAGTCCAGGAAAGTCATATATACAGTATAGGCGACTTACGCGTTTCGGACTCCTATCTCCAGTCCTTATTCATAGTACGGAGCGCGTTAAGTCGCCTATAGTGTATATATTCATCATCAGCCTAGTTATAATCCTGGTGCTAGGTCCGCTTTAAAGCAGAACGAAACGCACCAGCGGCTGGTCTGGAACCCAGAAGATTCCAGGGCTGGCCGCTGGCTTTTCCCGAATTGGGAAACCCCCAGGGCACCAGTACAAACTCACCTTTCCACGCCCCAATCGGTGCATGTGCTGCCTCTCATCCAATGAGAGCCCTTTGCTGTGTTTACTTCCTATTCGGTGAAGGGCTGTGATTGCTGCGAATGAGGAGCCGCATCCCCGGCATTGTGTGCATGTGCGCGCTCCCACCCGGCCAATCAGAGTGGGGCTCCGGCTGGGGTGGGAGCGGGCGCACAGCTGGGGATGTGGAGGATGTGGCAGCCCAATTCAAGTCAATAAGAGCCACCTGCCGAATGACATAATCATGACGGGCGTCTCTCACTGGACGAGAGCCCTCACATGCGCCGTTGAGCATAGAAAGGTGAATTGTAGGGGAAGCGGAGTATCCCAAACTGGGACGCCCTAGGAACAGGGACCTACCATCAGCCTAGTGAAAATCCTGGCTCTAGTTCTATTTTAAAGCGGAAAGAAACCAACCAGCAGCTGGTCAGGAATCTAAAAGATTCCAGGGGTGGCCGCTGATGTTTCCCGAATTGGGATGCCCTGCATTGTGACACCCCCAGAGCACCGGAATCACCCTCTTGAGGCACCACGAGCACCCAACACCCCGTCCACACCCGACGTCCCATCCCCACCCGACGTCCCATCCCCCCACCCACCCGATGTTCCATACCCCCCACACCCGACGTCCCATCCCCCCCCCACACTGACGCCCCATTCCCCACCCGACCTCCCATCCCCCCCGCCCAACGTCCCACGCCCGACGTCCCACCCCCCCCCACCGACGTCCCATCCCCCCCACACCGACGTCCCATCCCCCCCGCCCCGACGTCCCATCCCCCCCGCCCCGACGTCCCATCCCCCCCGCCCGACGTCCCATCCCCCCCCACACTGACGCCCCATTCCCCACCCGACCTCCCATCCCCCCCACACCGACGTCCCATCCCCCCCGCCCGACGTCCCACCCCCCCTGCCCGACGTCCCACGCCCGACGTTCCACCCCCCCCCACACCGACGTCCCATCCCCCCCACACCGACGTCCCATCCCCCCCGCCCGACGTCCCATCCCCCCCGCCCGACGTCCCATCCCCCCCGCCCCGACGTCCCATCCCCCCCCGCCCGACGTCCCATCCCCCCCCGCCCGACGTCCCATCCCCCCCGCCCGACGTCCCATCCCCCCCCCACACCGACGTCCCACCCCCCCCACACCGACGTCCCATCCCCCCCACCCGACGTCCCATCCCCCCCACAACGACGTCCCATCCTCCACCCGACGTCCCATCCCCTCCCCCACACCGACGTCCCATCCCCCCCATGCCCGACGCCCCATCCCCTCGTGACGCCCCATCCCCCACCCAGCGCCCCATCCCCTCATGACGCCCCATCCCCCTCCTCCACACAAGAACAGCTTCACCAGGGGGAGAGCAACATTATGGAGTCCAGACCTGAATCTAATAGAAACTATGTGGGGCTGGACACAGGACCTTCTGCTAGAAGTGCAGCATGCTGAGACTCCGCCCACCTGTGCCCGGCATCGCTCACCATCCGTGGCCATGGTGCCGATTTCTTTTACCAGTTTTAAGATCAGATTTTAATTCTGGTCTCCTCCCTCTTCCAGCCCCTGCCTCTGATTGGTTCTTGTCTCTCTAGGAAATCCGGGAGGAGGAGCTTAGGTGTCGGGCTGGAGTTTCTGAACATTTGTTAAGGAGATCTCTGCAGCCGCTTACAGCGCAGGGTGGAGTCCTGACACTACGCCCGGAAACAGGTACATGTGACCGAGATTTCCCACCATGCACCTCCACCACCGAGCCCCTCCCCCCATGCAGAGAAACTGCTGTTGCCCTTCCTCCTCCAACTGCTGCCACACAAGCCACTCCCCCTGCCTCCACACAAGCCACTCCCCCTTCTCCCCCTGCCTCCACACAAGCTCCTCCTCTTCTGATCCTGCCTCCACACAAGCCACTCCCCCTTCTCACCCTACCTCCACACAAGCTCCTCCTCTTTTGACCCTGCCTCCACACAAGCCACTCCCCCTTCTCACCCTACCTCCACACAACCTCCTCCTCTTCTCACCCTGCCTCCACACAAGCCACTCCCCCTTCTCACCCTACCTCCACACAAGCTCCTCCTCTTCTCACCCTGCCTCCACACAAGCCACTCCCCCTTCTCACCCTACCTCCACACAAGCTCCTCCTCTTCTCACCCTGCCTCCACACAAGCCACTCCCCCTTCTCACCCTACCTCCACACAAGCTCCTCCTCTTCTCACCCTGCCTCCACACAAGCCACTCCCCCTTCTCACCCTGCCTCCACACAAGCTCCTCCTCTTTTGACCCAGCCTCCACACAAGCCACTCCCCTTCTCACCCTACCTCCACACAAGCTCCTCCCCAACTGCCTCCACACAAGCCACTCCCCCTTCTCACCCTGCCTCCACACAAGCTCCTCCTCTTCTCACCCTGCCTCCACACAAGCCACTCCCCCTGCCTCCACACAAGCCACTCCCCCTTCTCACCCTGCCTCCAAACAAGCCACTCCTCCTTCTCACCCTGCCTCCACACAAGCCACTCCCTCGTCTCACCCTGCCTCCACACAAGCTCCTCCTCTTCTGATCCTGCCTCCACACAAGCCACTCCTCCTTCTCACCCTGCCTCCACACAAGCTCCTCCTCTTCTGATCCTGCCTCCACACAAGCCACGCCCACTTCTCGCCCTACCTCCACACAAGCTACTCCTCTTCTGATCCTGCCTCCACACAAGCCACTCCCCCTTCTCACCCTACCTCCACACAAGCTCCTCCTCTTCTGATCCTGCCTCCACACAAGCCACGCCCACTTCTCACCCTACCTCCACACAAGCTACTCCTCTTCTGATCCTGCCTCCACACAAGCCACGCCCACTTCTCACCCTACCTCCACACAAGCTACTCCTCTTCTGATCCTGCCTCCACACAAGCCACGCCCCATTCTTACCTTACCTCCACACAAGCTCGGCCCCATTCCTGCCTCAACACAAACTCCTCCCCTTCCCACCTGTCCGACATACAAGCCCCTCCCCTTCTCACCCTGTCTCCACACAAGCTCCTCCCCTTCTTACCCTGTCTCAACACAAGCCACTCCCCCTTCTCACCCCATCTACCTCTAAACAGACTTCTCACTGTCCCAATTCTGCCCCAAAACAAGCTCCTCCCCCTTCTGTCTCTAAACAAGCTCTTTACCTTCCCACCTTCTCTTCCCACAGTTTCCGCACAAGCTCTTCCCCTTCCCATTCTGCCTTCACATGGGCTCCTCCCCTTCCTAAACAAGCCCCTCCTCCTGCTTTTACACCAGCTGCTCCTGTTCCCACTCCAACTCCACACAAGCCACTCCCATTCCCATTTCATCTCCAGGCAAGCTCCTCCCCTTCCCAATCCTATCCCAAAACAAGTCCCTCCCCCTTCTGCCTCCACACAAGCCCCTCCCCATCCAGCCTCCACAAAGGCTCCTCCCCTTCCCACCCCACCTCCACACAAGCCCCTCCCCATCCAGCCTCCACACAAGCCTCTCCCCATCCAGCCTCCACAAAGGCTCTTCCCCTTCCCACCCTGCCTCCACACAAGCCCCTCCCCATCCAGCCTCCACAAAGGCTCCTCCCCTTCCCACCCTACCTCCACACAAGCCCCTCCTCATCCAGCCTCCACAAAAGCTCCACCCCTTCCTACCGCACAAGCCCCTCCCCACCCAGCCTCCACAAAGGCTCCTCCCCTCCCACCCTGCCTCCACACAAGCCCCTCCCCCTTCCCACCCCTCCTCCACACAAGCCCCTCCCCCTTCCATGCATCTTGTCTGTGTTTCAGGAGTCCTGAGTGTGAACCCTCTGTGTGAGCGAGCAGTGACGCCCCTGATCCTGAGTCCCGCCCCCGCTGAGGACGCCGACATCCCGGCCCTGATGGAGGAGCGCCACCTCCTGCTGCAGCTGATTGGCCGGATCATGAGGGAGGAGCAGGAGATCCATGTGGACGCTCTGGTGGTCAAGGTGCGTCATGTGCATCTCCCCAACATGCAGGGGATTATGGGTCACGTGACAGGAGCGAGGGCCCCGCCCCTGAAGGATGAGGGTGGGTCACTGATTGGCCAATTAGGGGAAACCCCCCGGATCACCTCTCTCCAGTCCTACGGCACATGTGCGGGCTCTCGTCTAATCAGAGCTGTATGGGTCATGTGACAGGAGGGCCCTGCCCCTGAAGGATGAGGGCGGGTCACTGGTCGGCCAATTAGGAGCTTCCCCTCTGTGTGAAACCCCCCGGATCACCTCTCTCCAGTCCTACTGCACATGTGCGGCTCTCGTCCAATCAGAGCTGTATGGGTCATGTGACAGGAGCGAGGGCCCTGCCCCTGAAGGATGAGGGCGGGTCACAGGTTGGCCAATTAGGGGCAACCCCCCAGATCACCCGCGTCTCTACAGTCCTATGGCACATGTGCGGCTCTCGTCCAATCAGAGCTGTTTGCCGCGCATATTTAATGTTCTGCACAGTGCTTTGTTTGTGTGGGATGGGAGCGTGACCAGCAGGGGGCGCGCTCCCTCCACCAGCCTATCTGACAGGTGCTGGGGATGCTGCCCCCTGGTGTCTGCAGCACCGAGGTCAGGAAGCAGAGAAGTCGGGGGGGTTTCACACAGCCCCAGGGGAAAGGCCAGTGGCCAGCCCTGGAATCTTTTAGAATTGGGTTTTGTTTCGCTTTAAGATTGTGATTAGGACAAGCCTGGTGATGGGCTCGTCTGCAGAGGTGAGGGTTGGTGAGTGGTGAATTGAGAGGGGGAGGGAAATCCAGAGAAGATGCACCACTGGTAATCCTAATAAATAGTGTATCTGCTCACTCTTAAAGGTATATACAAGAAACAATGAGTGGACGTGAAGCTTGGTCACACCTTCCTCACAATGAGGAGCACCAATCACAATTTAAACTAAGAATTTACATTTTTATTAAAGAATAATTACACTCACAAAAATATGAAAATACAAACAACATTAAACACGAGACAAGATAAAAAACAACTGCAAACCTCCAATAAAATGAATATCATAGAAATTGGTCCGTGATCGCCGGCCCTGGCCGCAGCCTCCTCCTCCTGGTTGTGTCTTCAGGACTTCTCACACGCTGCATCTCTCCTCTGGATTTCCCTCCCCATATCCCTTCACCACTCACCAACCCTCCCCTCTGCAGACGAGATTTAGCCTCACATCCGATTGGTCACTGAGGTCGGGAGGTTCATTTAGCAGAAAATCCATGGGGCTCGAAAAAAGAGAAAACCTCTGTGTTTCTGTGCAGTGGGCGGGGCCTCACCCTGCAGTCTCCTCCCCTTTCTAGGTGCTGGCTCGAATACAAAGAGCAAACCTCTGTTTCTGTGCAGTGGGCGGGGCATCACCTGGCAGTCTCCTCCCCTTTCTAGGTGCTGGCTCGAATACAAAGAGCAAACCTCTGTTTCTGTGCAGTGGGCGGGGCCTCACCCTGCAGTCTCCTCCCCTTTCTAGGTGCTGGCTCGAATACAAAGAGCAAACATCTGTTCCTGTGCAGTGGGCGGGGCCTCACCCTGCAGTCTCCTCCCCTTTCTAGGTGCTGGCTCGAATACAAAGAGCAAACATCTGTTCCTGTGCAGTGGGCAGGGCCTCACCCTACATTCCCCTCCCCTTTCTAGGTGCTGGCTCGAATACAAAGAGCAAACCTCTGTTTCTGTGCAGTGGGCGGGGCCTCACCTTGCAGTCTCCTCCCCTTTCTAGGTGCTGGCTCGAATACAAAGAGCAAACCTCTGTGTTTCTGTGCAGTGGGCGGGGCCTCACCTTGCAGTCTCCTCCCCTTTCTAGGTGCTGGCTCGAATACAAAGAGCAAACCTCTGTGTTTCTGTGCAGTGGGCGGGGCCTCACCTTGCAGTCTCCCCCCCTTTTCTAGGTGCTGAATCGTTACAGGAAACTCCCAGAATCCTCCCCGAGCTGCACAGCCACCGACGTGCTGTCCTGCGTGATGTCCGAGCTGCGGGACGGCGCCATCCAGAGGAAGAGCTGCAGCCGGCTCGTGCTGCGCTGTAAAGACAAGACTCCGCCCCCTGTGTCTTCCAGCCCCGCCCCCATCATGTTTCACTGTGACCCCTCCACTCCCCTCCCCCCACAAGTGTCTGAGTTCTGCAGCCTTCCCAGAGTCCCCAGCTTCCCCGCCGAGACACAGCCACCGCCGGCGTTCCGGACCTTCCGGGGTAAATGATCCGGAGCCGCCGAGAAGGAGGAGGAGCTGCACGGCGAGGAGGAGGAGGAGCTACCACACCCGGCCAGCTGCTGGTCAGCGCAACTACCCTCGGGGTGGGCAAATTGTGACGCATAAAGCTCTGTGACAGAGGCAAATGCCATTGGTTCCTTCAGAAAAGCCGCTCCCCTGCGTAACCTGCAGATTTGCTCCCTGATTGGCTGCTTCCTGTCTATAGTGTACACAGAGGAACAATACACACATACAGAAGACGATGGCTGGAAGCGGGGCAGCGCACTCCCCCGTCTCATGATGGAGTGCTAGCTCTTCAGCTCTTCTGTTTTATTATGGTGCCATATAGATAGAGAGAGAGACAGAGAGAGGAGGGGGCGGGGCCAGGAATAAACATCCGCTTGAAGGAATGTGGGCGTCTTGTTATTTGCCACTTCTTCAGTTAATCTCATTGAATAGAAAAATCGGTAGATAAAAGGCCCCATTTTAGCTTTGTACCGCACCACTGCTATGTTGCCAACACGCCGGGGGCCCGCTCAATGCGTGGGGTCACCTGACCAGTCTCAGCGCGGCCCCACAGATATTGAGCCACAGCCTAAACCCCTTTGTGGGCTGCTGACCTCTCAATATTTTTCCCAGAGCGTAAGTGTATCACCTGGGCACATGCGGCTCTCCATGCCTTCTTATGTGGCCCTCTGACTGCGCTGTGTAGCGCCCCTTCTAGCCGGCCTGGTCACTTCAAGGCTTGTAACATCGGCGAATAATTCTGCTTCTCTCCTGGGCAAAATAATTCTGCATCTGCCCTGGGCAAAATAATTCAGCGGCTGCATCTGCCCTGAGCAAAATAATTCTGTGTCTGTCCTGGGCAAAATAATTCTGTGTCTGTCCTGGGCAAAATAATTCTGCGTCTGTCCTGGGCAAAATAATTCTGTGTCTGTCCTGGGCAAAATAATTCTGCGTCTGTCCTGGGCAAAATAATTCTGTGTCTGTCCTGGGCAAAATAATTCTGTGTCTGTCCTGGGCAAAATAATTCTGCGTCTGTCCTGGGCAAAATAATTCTGCATCTGTCCTGGGCAAAATAAATCTGTCTGTCCTGGGCAAAAAAATTATTTTCCCTATATCCATTCCAGGTCGTCCCAGTGATGACGTGGGTATTGCGCCCCCAGGGGGCGCTCGACTGCAAGATCAAAAGATGTAGCTCCTCCAGGCCCCCTATAAAGGCAGGTGTCCCTCCATCATTTCCCAGTGTTCATCTTGCAGTCTTGGCTGCAGAAGATCGTTGGATACTCTCTCTCGATTATTCTAAGTATGTCACACACCCCGCTTCAAACATTAATAATTACACTTGGGTTAACCCACCTCTAGGTGGCGACATTGCAGAGAAGTCTTGAAAAACGAGCCCCTCCCGGTCTATACATACCTGGGACCTCCCACTTATCCCCCAGTGTTCTTCTCTGCAAGATGGCGACAAGACAGAAGAATGAAGTCTCCTGCTTGCAGGTAGCCAGGGTGATACCCCGGCCCCCCTTCTGGTCTATTTCTGCCCGGCTTGTTTTATCTATTTGCCCCTGATTTATTGTGTAGCCTCCCAGCTTAGGCTGTCGGCCGGGCAAGGGTAGACGGCACCCTAAGGTGCCTAGGAGCTTGCTCCTCCGCTAGACCCCATACCATGGGGCAGCGCGGTTATCCGGCCTGGTGATCCGGATTTGGGATGCCCTGTCCCGTTGCCCCCTTTGGGTATTTGCCCTGTGTCCCGCTTGGTCCCTTCTCCCTGCGCTAGGGCTGTGTCTGTGTGCTTGGTACTTGTTGTTTGTCTTCATGTGTTGTCTGACACTTGTTTTGCAGCTGGTGCGGCCGGTGGGGGGGCGGGGCTGGGCGGCGTGCGTGTTGCCGGCCCACCTGTCTGACCGGTCCCCTGGTGTGTGCGGGGCTCCGGGGAGCCCTTCTGGCTGAGGAGCGGGCGCCATGTCTTTTGGCGCCCGCTGAGTGTGGCTGGTACTCCGGAGGAGGAGGGGGGCGGGGCCGCGACTTGCGCGGCCCGCGCTGTGCTGCTGATTGGAGGGGGGCCGGAGCGCCTGGCGCGCTTGGCCTTCTTCTCCCTGCCTCCTCGTTTCAGGATGGTCTGAATGCTGCGGCTGGCCTCTGCGCCGCCATTTTATATGATCGGTCTTTTAAAGTAGGCTGTGTTCTATTTAAGGTGGTATGGTTATTGCGGTAATTCTGCTTTTTACTGGGGACATTAGAGCTGGCTTCTTATGTCAGGGTGCAGCTGCCTGTAACCCTTCAAGGTTTGGGGTTTGTCTGGGTGCCGTCAGCGTGATCTTTAGTTATCAGCTGTATTGCAGCTGGGTCCCTTGCTCTTGTGTGCATCCATAGATATATATATATATATATATATATATATATATATATATATATGTTCTCTATATTTTTCCGTGTACTAGTTTATGCTTGTTTTTGAATTTGATTCACGTACTGACGCATGCTTGTTTGTTATTTGCTTGGAGTGACTGTTGTCTTTTCTGTTGCAGATCCTGGGATCCCGTGCTGAAGGGGTCTCCCGGTCTTAGATACCTGGCTAGTGGGGTTGTCCTTTACAATTAACATTTACATTAAAGGGGCATCCCGGGTCGCATACGGCGTAAATCCTTGGGTAATTGCGAGTACCACAATTTCACCATATGGAGGCTTCCAAGGATACCGGAAACGGCCCTTCGGGGCAATCTAGGCTGTGTGGGGGTTGTGGGGCTATGCTCCCGGGGGATGATGTCATTATATGCATTCCATGTGCGCAGCGAAACATTGAGCACCAGTCCGGCACCCCGGTTTCTGGCCCCTCGCCGCCCGTGTCATCTCCTACTCCTCCCCGCCTGTTCTGGACTCCGTGTGACGTTGTCATGGGTGGGGATTCGCAATCCGAGGTATGCGCCCGGTTGGCCAGCCTTGAGAAAATGTTTTCTGCTGTAGTTGCTCAGAAGGCTCCGGCTAAGCGGAAACACTTGTCCCCGACTCCGCCGGACCCAGACGTGGATGTTATTGAGGCATTGGATTGGTCAGATTGCCCCCCGGCTGAAGAGGGGGAGATTCTAGAGGAATTGGACGACCTCAGGGCTCAGGCTCCAGCAGTTGTTTGGTGCTGAGGGTGACCAGGCGGCGGGGATGGTAGTTGACACCCCTTCCATATTGGCTCAAATGTTTAAAGTTTTGGATTTAGACCCTCCTGAGGCGGTTTCTCTGCCTAAGGGTGAGTTGTTTGATGTGGCCAAGCCGCGTTTGGAGTTTCCCAGTCAACAACATTTTGAGAATGTCGTCCTTAAAGAATGGGAGCAGCCTACGCGTCTCGTTGGTGTTCCGCCTAGTTGGGATAAGAAGTATCCTTTTCCGGCGGACTTGGTGAAGCGTTGGTCTTTTCCTCCCGAGGTTGATGCCCCGGTTTTGGGGCTATCTAACATGGCTATGTTGCATTCTCCTGACACTACTACCCTTAAGGATGGCGAAGATCGCCGGATTGACCAGCTGGCTCGCCACGGTTTTACCTGTGCGGGTTCGGCTTTGAGGCCTGTTTGTGCTTCGGCACTTGTGTTGTTGGCGGTTAGGTCCATTGCCAGGGATTTATTTGCGGACCTTGATCCTACTTGTGATGAGTTTGTTGCTCTCAAACGTTGTGAGTCCTTTGTTTCGTTTGTCCTAGCCGCTCAGGATGACGCCATGGTGATGTGTGGCAGGACCATGGCTTTGTTGGTGGCTATCCGATGGTCGGTGTGGTTGCGGCAATGGACTGCTGACTTTAATTCTAAGAAGTCGCTTACGGCTCTTCCCTTTTTGGGTTTGCGCCTGTTTGGTGAGAAATTGGATTCGGTTGCCAAGGGAGGTAATTTACCTCAGCGCAAGAAACTTCATCGTTCCTTTCGGGGAGTGGCCTCTTTTAATCCCTCCTTTCGGGGAGCCAGAGCTGGCAGAGGTGCGGGCTTTTCGGCCTCCAGGGGTGCAAGTTGGAACAGGGGTAGAGGCCGTCCCGGTCATTCCTGGGGTGCCAAACCCAAGCCCGCTGCCAAGGCCGCTCAGCAATGAGGGGACGGTTGCGACACTTCTCCCGGGTGTGGGACCAGGCGGTCTCGGACAGGTGGATCCGGGAGGTGGTGTCGGCCAGTTACAAGCTGGAGTTCGAGTCCCGACCTCCTCTAAGATTTTTCAGGTCTCGTGTTCCCTCAGATCCTTTGGCCGCGCAGGGGCTCCTGGCGGCGGTGAGGAATCTTCTGGAAATGGCAGACATCTGCCCGGTCCCTCCTTCGGAGGTGGGCCGCGGGTATTATTCCAATCTCTTCACAGTGCCCAAGAAGGACGGGTCGGTTCGTCCCATCCTGGATCTGAAGTTCCTCAACGTGTTTATTCGTCCCCGGAAGTTTCGCATGGAAACTCTGCTCTCTGCCATCAATTCTCTTCGGCAGGGGGACTTCATGACGTCCATAGACATCAAGGATGCCTACCTTCATATTCCTATATTTCCGGCTCACCAAAGGTTTCTTCGCTTTGTGGTGGAAGATCGGCATTTTCAATTTGTGGCTCTTCTGTTCGGCCTTACCTCGGCTCCAAGAGTGTTCACCAAGGTGTTGGCGGGCGTGATGGCCCTTCTCAGAGGATTCGCATTGTGCCTTATCTAGACGATCTTCTCATCATGGCTCCTTCCTTCAGTCAAGCGGAGGTGGACACCAGGACGGTGGTATCCACTCTGGAGAGGTTCGGCTGGGTGATCAACTATCCCAAGTGCTCTCTCGTTCCGGCCATGGTGGTGTCCTTCCTGGGGATGTCCTTGGATTCTTGCCAACACAGAGTGTTTCTGCCTCAGGCCAAAGTTCTCTTGATTCAGGAATTGGCGCAGCTTCTTCTTTCCAATCCTTGCCCGTCCATCCGGCTAGGGATGAGACTGGTGGGGTTGATGGTAGCTTCCTTCGAGGCAGTTCCCTTTGCTCAGTCTCTCCAGTGGTGGATGGTCCTTTCTGATGCCTCTTTGGGAAACTGTCACTACGGACGCCAGTTTGTCGGGATGGGGAGGTTTCTGGAAGGACCTTCAGTTCCGGGGGCGGTGGGGTCCTCTGGAGGCCCATTTGCCCAATCAACGTTCTGGAGTTGAGAGCCATCAGGTTGGTTCTGTCTCACTTGACACAGCATTTACAGGGCTTGCCGGTTCAGGTTCGGTCGGACAGTCGGACGGCGGTTGCTTACATGAATCACCAGGGAGTGCCCTCAGAGAGGTGTCTCTGATTCTAGCCTGGGCGGAGACTCATGTCCCTTGCATCTCGGCAGTGTACATTCCAGGAGTGAAAAATACGGAGGCGGACTTCCTGAGCAGGTGCTCTTCCCGCCGGGGGGAATGGTCTCTCCACCCCCAGGTGTTTCGGTCGCTCTGTCTCCGGTGGGGGACGCCGGAGGTGGATCTGTTTGCCTCTCGTCACAATTACAAGCTTCCTACATTCGTGTCGCTCTCTCAGGATTCTCTGGCGGTGGATGCCATGTCCCTGAGCTGGGGGGACCTGGGGCTCCTTTATCTGTTTCCTCCGAACCCTAATGCTAGGCATGGTGTTGCGAAAGCTGGCCCTGGAAGGGGTTCCCGCCATTCTCGTGGCTCCAAGGTGGCCAAGGAGGGTGTGGTTCGCAGACATCGTTCGTCTGGCGGTGGATCAGTTCGATCTGCCTCTTCGGCCGGATCTTCTCACACAGGGTCAACTGCGTTACCCCAATTTACCAACGCTGGCTTTGACGGCCTGGCTGCTGAAACCTCCATCTTAAGGGAGGAGGGTCTTTCGGATTCTGTTATTCGGACTCTTATTAGCGCCAGGAAGAGGTCCTCTTCTACCATCTATTATAGGACTTGGAGATCTTATATTGATTGGTATGAGGCTAGATCTTTGCCCTGCCGGGTCTTTTCTGTTTCCAGGATTTTGGAATTTCTTCAATCGGGGCTGGACTCGGGTCTTCAGCTGAGTACTTTGAAGGGGCAGGTTTCTGCCCTGTCTGTCTTCTTTTCAAAAGTCATTTGCGCTTCATCCTTTGGTCAAGACTTTCTTCCAGGGGGTCTCGCATTTGCGGCCTCCTAGGAAGCCTTTGCTCCCTGTTTGGGATTTGAATTTGGTTCTCTCTGCTCTTCAGGCTCCTCCTTTTGAGCCTTTGCAGGATATTGCTCTTTCTACTCTGACTCAGAAGGTTGCCTTTTTGGTGGCCATCACTTCGGTTCGGCGTGTTTCGGAGTTGGCGGCCTTGTCGATTCAGGCTCCTTACTTTGAGAGACATCAGGACAAAGTGATTTTCTGCTTCAAACCGGACTTTGTTCCTAAGGTGGTCTCTCATCTTAACCAGGACATTGTTCGTCCGTCCGACAAGGAGAGGGTTTTGCATTCTTTGGATTTGGTACGCTGTGTTAAGTACTATTTGCTTACTACATCTACTTTTCGTAAGACTGATGCCTTTTTCATGGTGCCCTGCGGGCCTAGGAAGGGTTTGGCTCCGGCTAAGTCTTCCATTAGCAAATGGATTCGTCAGGCTGTTGTTGGGGCCTATTCTGCCAAGGGGAAGGCTCCCCCTTTTCGTATCACTGCTCATTCTACTCGTGCTGTTGGGGCGTCTTGGGCTTTTCAGCACCAGGCTTCTGTTGAGCAAGTTTGTAAGGCTGCTACTTGGTCTTCTGTTCACACTTTTTCCAAGTTTTATAAGGTTGACGTGCGGGCTTCAGCGGATGCTGTGTTTGGCCGCAAGGTTCTGCAGGCTGCAGTGGTTTGAGTTTTGCATTATTGCCTTGTTGGATACCCGCCCTTTCTGGACACTGCTTTTGGATGTCCCAAGTGTAATTATTAATGTTTGAAGCGGGGTGTGTGACATACTTAGAATAATACCATTTTGTGAATACTCACCTGTAAAATGGGTATTATAAGTATGTCACACACCCCGCTTCACCCGCCCTTTTTGGTATCCTGGATCTTTTATATGGTGAAGCTTTGTTTACAGTTTGAGGGTTACCAATGTTTTTTTCTGTTTGAAAACTGGGAGATCAGGAGGGGCTCGTTTTTCAAGACTTCTCTGCAACGTCGCCACCTAGAGGTGGCTTAACCCAAGTGTAATTATTAATGTTTGAAGTGGGGTGTGTGACATACTTATAATACCCATTTTACAGTTGAGTATTCACAAAATGGTATTTTTGGCAGCAGAGCGGGGCCTCCTAGCCCGTCGGCCGCTGCAGGCCCTATTTCCACTGATCCCGTCTGACCCACTTCTGCCTCAGAGCCGTTGACTGCTACGGGATCGTGACGGTAGGGTGAACGCCGGGGTCGGGTGTCGGCAGAGCTATGCTCTGGGCCGCAGACCCTGTCTTAAAGGGTAACTGGCCACAGGCTTACCTCTCTCGCTCCCTCGTGGTACCTCCCCCCTCCATCTTGACTTGGCCGTCCGTGGCGGGGGGGGGGTGGAGACGTCGCTCGCGCGGCGCTTGTGAGGAGAACGCTGTGCTGTGTGCACGGGGTTCCCTTCATCGGGAGCCACACGCTGATGCGGAGCTCTGTTTAGGCCTGCTCTCCCCGCTGCGGCCTTGAGTTTAATGCCCGCTGTGGTGATGATGATGGGTGGTGCATATTTTCGTGCCGCCGGAGGGGGCGGAGCCGTGCGCTGACACGTTCCGCGTCATCTCAGCGCGGCCCACCCCTCGAGGAACGCTGTGGAAGCTCGGCGTGTCTGTGCTGTGGGCCTGCTCTCTGCTTGTGTCCTGCGCTGCTGCCTGGGATCCCGTCATCGGTGGTTGTCTACGGCTCCAGGGACCTACCTTGTCGGTGTCGTGAGTCTGTCTTTTGAATGATCTGTTTTTATGATGCACCTTGTCTTTTGCTGAGTCTGATGGGCATCTCTCCTCTTCTCTGTATAGGTCGTGGGCTTAGAGGTTGGGGTTGTGGTTCCTCCCGGTCCCCCCTTTTTTTATTAAGAGGGATCATATAGGTTTGGGCCGTTAGTGTCTTGTAACCTTACTAATTGACCTTTATTTAATCACCATAATGGAGGCATCGGGGGATAGTGAGCTGGGGCCTCATCTGGGCAGGAAAGGAATTCCCCTTGTGCAGTAGGAATCCTCTGGGCGGATTCAACACTGTTTGTACTACTTGCACCAGGGGCATTAATTTGGATCATAACCGGGCAGGCGTCCCTGCCCCTAGCCCTTCACTGCCTGCGGCCTCTCCAGACCCTCCGTTGCTGCACTCAGCCCCCTGTGAGGGGGAGGCCAGCAGGGGGTCCCATGCTGATTTGGCACATAGGCTGGCCAATCTCGAGAGACAGATCTTGCGGACGGCTCCCGGCGTCTTTACCAAGGTGCTGGCGGGCATCATGGCCATCCTGAGGAACCAGGGCATTCATGTGCTGCCTTATCTGGACGACTTGCTGATTCCGGCCCAGTCTCATCAGCAGGCCGAGAGCGATACCCGGACGGTGTTGTCAACCCTAGAGGCCTTCGGCTGGGTAGTCAATTACCCAAAGTCTTTTATCAATCCCTCACCAGTGAGATCCTTCCTGGGAATGACAATAGACACCGCTCAGGTAAAGGTCTTTCTGTCGCAGCAGCAGGTTTCGGGTCTCCAGACGCAGGTGCAGGCCTTGCTGTCCTGTCAGCGGCCGTCGATACGTCTGGGGATGAGATTGGTGGGCCTAATGGTGTCATGCTTCGAGACAGTGCCCTTCGCCCAATTTCACATGAGACCTCAATTGAACCTGCTGACCGGCTGGAACCGGATGCAGGAGTCGCTGGAACAGGAATTTTCGCTGCCCCCCCTGGCCAGACAGTCCCTCTTGTGGTGGTTGTACTCCGGGAACCTGTTGGTGGGCAAGTCCTTTCTGACTCCCCGTTGGGAGATAGTTACCAAGGATGCCAGTCTGACTGGCTGGGGAGGCGTTTGGCAGACTCAGAAGAGTCTGAGTCTGCCCATAAATATCTTGGAGCTGAGAGCGATCCGATTGGTCGTACGATCCAGGTTCGCTCGGACAATCAGACGGCTATCGCCTATATCAATCACCAGGGCGGTACTCGGAGCAAGCGAGCCCTCAAGGAGGTGACCCAGATTCTGACTTGGGCAGAGGAGAATGTTCCCTGCATATCGGCGGTCTACATCCCCGGAAAACCAGGAGGCAGATTCCCTGAGCAGGAACGCATCACGCCTGGGGGAATGGTCTCTCAGCAACAAGACCTTTCATGTTCTGTGTCTCCGCTGGGGTCAGCCGGATGTGGACCTGTTTGCGTCCAGACACAATCACAAGCTCCCAAGGTTCGTCTCCCTCTCAAGAGATCCTCTGGCCATTGCCACAGACGCTCTGGCAATTCCCTGGACGGAGTTCAAGTTCCTTTATGCATTTCCTCCTTTTCCACTACTGGGCAGAGTGCTGCGCAAGATAGCCCAAGAAGGGGTACCGACTATCCTGGTGGCTCCTCGCTGGCCGAGAAGGAGTTGGTTTGCGGACATAGTTCAGATGTCAGTAGATCGCTACATCATGCCTGACGACCCAGGGCTGCTCACTCAAGGGTCGCTGCGGCACCCCGTTTACGGACGCTGGCTTTTGAAACCTCAATCCTGACGGAAAAGGGGCTGTCAGCCACGGTTGTACATACCATGATTCGGGCACGGAAGAGGTCTTCCCCTATGATATACTACCGAGTTTGGCACGCATATATTGCTTGGTGCGAGACCAAGAGTCTCCCTTGCCGCACATTTTCTATTTGTAGGATTCTGGAGTTTTTGCAACACGGCTTAGACTCGGGTCTCCAGCTGAGCACCCTCAAGGGCCAGGTCTCGGCTTTAGCCATCTTTTTCCAGAGATCCATTGCCAACCATAGGTTGATCAAGACCTTTTTCCAGGGAGTCACCCATGTCAGGCCACCGCGTAAGTCAGTAATACTGGTGTGGGACTTGAATTTAGTATTATCTGCTCTTCAGGGTCCTCCCTTCGAACCATTGTGCGATGCTGCATTGTCTATTTTGACTATCAAAGTGGTCTTTTTGGTAGCGAGCAACTCGGTGCGTCGTGTATCAGAGCTGGCCGTGCTTTGTATGAGACCTCCCTATTTTGAGCGGCATAGGAATAAGGTGGGTTTTCGTTTTAAACCTGATTTTTTGACTAAGGTCGTGTCTCCCTTTCATCTTAATGAGAAAGTTGTCTTACCTTCCTTGTGTCCAGCACCGACTAATTCCAAGGAAAGGACCCTTCATGCTTTCGATGTGGTCAGAGCCATAAAGTATTACCTGGCTGCGACTGAATCTTCAGGAAAGGTTTGCCACCAGCCAAGTCCACTCTCAGTAAGTGGATCAGACAGGTGGTGGTGCAAGTGCACGCTGCCAGGGGGAAGGAACCTCCTTTTCGGATCACAGCTCATTCTACCAGAGCTATCGGTGCCTCTTGGGCTTTTCAGCACCAGGCATCGGTTGAACAATTTGTAAGACCACAACTTGGTCTTCAGTTCATACTTTTACAAAGTTTTACAAGGTGAATGTTAGGGCCTCAGCTGACGCTGTTTTTGGCCGAAAGATGCTTCAGGCGGTAGTAAAATGAACTACATGCTGTTCCGCACTGGGGATCCCGCCCAAATGGACACTGCTTTTGGATGTCCCACATGTCATCACTGGGACGACCTGGACTGGATATAGTGAAAAATACAATTCTGTGAAACTCACCTGTAGAATTGTTTTTGATTATATCCAGTCCAGGTTGTCCCACCCCGCCCTTTGTTCATTGTCCCTTTTGCCTGTTATGGTGATTATCATTTTTTATTCATGGATTGTATCCTTAAGTTTTGTTAGACAGGGTACAAGCTGAAGCTATGTGAAGTAACATGGTTTGTCGTGTCCTGTTTTTTTGTTACTACTTTTTAACACTGGGAAATGATACAGGGACACCTGCCTTTATAGGGGGCCGTGAGGAGCTACATCTTTTGATCTTGCAGTCGAGCGCCCCCTGGGGGCGGAATACCCACATGTTATCACTAGGACGACCTGGACTGGATATAATCAAAAACCACATACCAACATTAAAGCAGTACCATTATTTAAAGCACAAAGAAGTGTCTTAACCTACCTCCCTCCAGCCAATCCATTTCCTGCCTCCAGATGATCCATGTTCTACCTCCAACTAATCCATGTCCCGCCTCCAGCCAATCCACACCCTGCCTCCAGCAAATCCATGACCCGCCCCCAGCCAACCTAGCTACCTCCATCTAATCCATGTCCTGCCTCCAGCCAAGTCACGTCCCGCCTCCAGCCAATCCATGTCCTGCCTCCAGCCAATCCATATCCTGCCTCCAGCCAATCCACATCCCGCCTCCAGCCAGTCCACGTCCCGCCTCCAGCCAGTCCACGCCCCGCCTCCAGCCAACCCACGCCCCCGCCTCCAGCCAATTTAGCTGCCTCCAACTAATCCATGTCCCGCCTCCAGCCAATCCATGTCCCGCCTCCAGCCAACCTAGCTGCCTCCATCTAATCCATGTCCCACCTCCAGTCAATCCATGTCCTGCCTCAAGCCAATCCACGCCCCGCCTCCAGCCAATCCATGCCCCGCCTCCAGCCAATCCGCATCCCGCCTCCAGCCAATCCGCGTCCCGCCTCCAGCCAATCCGCGTCTCGTCTCCAGTCAATCCACGTTATTTGCCACTTCTTTAGTTAATCCCATTGAATAAAAAAATCAGATAAAAGGCCCATTTCCCAAGTATACAGCACATCCTGTTTCACTAAATTCTTTACGCTTGGGATATCCGCCACAAGGTGGCGCAGTGGACTGCAGAAAAGACTTGTGGCATCTCCCGGCCCTATAAAAGGACAGGAACCTCCCACAAATTTCCACTTTCCTTCTGCAGTCAGGACTGCGAAGATAGAAGATGGCTCTCTATATTGCACAGGCGAGCGGGGCTTACCAGCCTGCGGCCCTGCAGGACTATTCCCACCCGTTCTGGACCCACTGCCTCCCAGCCTCGGCTGCCTGGTTCGGGTGAAGGTAGGACAGCACCAGGGTCGGGTGCTTGAGGAGCGCTGCTCCAACCGCAATCCCTGTACCAAAAAGGGTAGTCGGTTCAGGCTTATGGTGAGCCTTTGTGGGATGCCCCTTCCTGCTACCTGTAATTGTGGGTCCTTCCTCCCCCCCTCCCTCCATATGTCTGCCTTGGGAGCCCCTGCTGCTGCTCTCTTCCGCCTCGCTCTCTCCCTGGGGAGCTCTCGGGGGGGGGGGGGGGGGGGGTAGGCGGTGGTGACCTGAGTAGTTTTTTACTGTGTTTGCTTACTGTCTTTATGTGCGCTCGCCGCCGCGCAGCTTTGTATAGCGCTCTGCGGCGGGCGGCGACATACACTGTAGTGAGTATCTGCGCTGTCATAGGCGCTGGGGGGTCACGTGGCTCGCGATTTTGCGCTCTTCGGGGGGGGGCGGGTCCCGCGGATGACGTTTTCTGCATCACATGCCCGCGCCCCGCCCCTCAAGGTCCATTCTGGCGCCATTTTGGCTCTGCGGTGTACTGGGGCCCTCGTGTGCTGCTGCGCGCTGCCTTTTTCTGTCTGGATCTCGGTGAAATGGTCCGTGAGTCCCCTTCGGGGTTGTCTTCTTGCTATTTCGCCACATTATGAGATTGTTATGTGTGTTTTATTATGTCTTTCAGGCGGGATAAACGTGACTGTGGTTTCTCCCGGACCTCTTCCCTTTTGCATCTCCCACCTTCCCTAGCGGGTTTTGGGGCATCCCGGGTGGCTCTTGTTAACCTTAACCCTATGCTGACCAGTGTGCCCACTCTAATCACCATATGGAGGCTTCCGGGGATAATGTGCTTGGGGTTTCTTCAGGACAAGCCTAGCTGTGTGCCGCATGTGGGGTATCCCCTGTGAGTGACGGTGTCAGGGTATGTGTGCCCTGCGCCCAGAAGGTACTTGCGCTGCAGTCTGGTTTGCCTGCTACGCTGCCCAGCTCTGCGCCCCCTTCTACATAACCTACCCCCCCGCGCCTGCATTTGACCCCTAGTGAGGGACATGCTAGTGGGGAATCAAACTATGACTTGGCCTTGCGGGTGGCCAGCCTGGAAAGGCATATTACTGGACCAGTCCCCCGTAAGGCTTCTGGCAAGAAGTGGCATTTAACTCCCGCTGTTTCCCTTTTTCCTGAGGAGAATGAGGGACAGTATTCTTTCCCTGACCTGTACCCCCTAGAAGAGGGGGAACTTTTCTTTGATTCTGATTCCTCTGAGGAGCAGGAGATTTATGGTGGTACTGGGTTTTACTTTTGGAGAAGACCCATGGTCTCCTGAGGATACTGATAGGCTGTTGGCTCACATTTTTGAAGTACTGTGTATTACACCTCCTGTCCCAGCTAAAAAGCAGCAGGGTGAGCTTTTTCACACTGTTAAACAACGCTTGGAGTTCCCTGAGCAGATCCACTTTAATAATTTGGTGCTCAAGGAGTGGGAACGTCCTAGCAGATTGCCCGTGGTGCATAAGAGTTGGGACAGGAGGTGTCCATTTCCTGCTGATGTGGTTAAGCGCTGGTCGTGTCCCCCCGAGGTGGATGCTCCCGTGCTTGGGTTGTCCAATACCTCGGTCATGCATTCCCCTGACACTACTCTGAGGGATGGTGAGGACCTGCGTGTTGATCAGCTGGCCTGTCACGCATTTGCTTGTGCAGGGACTGCGCTGCGCCCTGTGTGCGTTTCTGCTATCACGGCTCTTGCTCTTAAAGGGTTGCTCAAGTGCCTTATGGATAATGCCTCGGATGCCAATAGGGGGAGGAGTATAGATCCCTCCTGCTTTGCTATGAATTTGTGGCATTTATTCTTTCTGCTATGGATAATGCGGTCAGGATGTGTGGTAAGACTTCTGCCCTTTTGGTGGCTATACGCCACTCTGTTTGGCTACGTCAGTGGGCGGCTGATAATGCTGCTAAGAAGGCTCTCACTGGCTTCCCCTTTACTGGGCTACAGCTCTTTGGTGAGCGTCTGGATCTGTTTGCCAAGGATGGTAGGCTGCCTTAACGCAGGAGGCAGTCGCGGCCCTTTCGGGGGGCTGGTTCTTCCCTCCCCTCCTTTCGTGTTCCCAAATCTGGCCGGGGTGCACCATTTGAGGGGACACGTAGAGACCCTTGGGGCCGGGGTAGAGGCCGTGGACGCCCCGGTCTCTCATGGGGTCCTAAGTCCAAATCTGTCCCCAAGCCCCCTCAGGCATGAGGAGGCGCCCTCACCCATCCGGGTGGGGGGACTCCGGTTGCAGCTCTTTGCTCACGTCTGGAGACTGCGCGTCTCAGACCGGTGGATTCAGGAGGTGGTGTCCTCCGGAGACAAGATAGAGTTTGCAGCCTGGCCGCCCCCAAGATTCATCAGATCCCGGATGGTTCAAAACCCCTTGTCAGCTCAGGGCTTGCGGTCCAAAGTCTTTTGGATTTGGATGTCATCTGCCTGGTGCCCTTCCAGGAAAGGGGCAGAGGCTTCTATTCCAATCTGTTCACGGTTCCCAAAAAGGATGGGTCCCTGAGGCCCATCCTGGATTTGAAGTGTCTCAACAAATTTGTCAGGTTCAAGCATTTTCGCATGGAGACCGGGCGACTTCATGACTGTGGACATCAAAGATGCTTACCTTCACGTTCCAATCTTTCCAGGTCATCAGAGATTTCTAAGGTTCGCTCTGGAGTATCAGCACTACCAATTTGTGGCCTTACCGTTCGGTCTTACCTCAGCCCCTCGGGTCTTCACCAAGGTGCTGGCGGGGGTGATGGCTCTGTTGAGATCTCAGGGCATTTGCATCCTTCCTTATCTGGACGACATTCTGTTTGCATCTCAGTCCTTCCATCAAGCCGAGCTGGATACCCAGATGGTGGTCTCCACACTCGAGTCCTTCGGTTGGGTGATCAACTATCCCAAGTCTTCATTGTCTCCATCCTTGGTGACGTCCTTTCTGGGCATGACTCTGGATACATCTCAGGTCAAGGTTTTTCTGCCTCAGCAGAACGTGGAGAGCATGCAGACGCAGGCACAGTCTCTACTTTCTTGCCCTCATCCCTCCATTCGGCAGGGGATGCAGTTGGTGGGCCTGATAGTGTCGTGCTTCGAAGCGATCCTCTATGCTCAGTTTCACATGAGACCTCTTAAGTTGCACCTCTTGTCAGTGTGGGATCGGGGCCCTGTGTCCCTGGATCAGGAATTTGCTCTGTCCCCTCTGGCCAGACAGTCCCTCTGGTGGTGGCTGGACTCAAGGAATCTTCTAGTGGGCAGGACCTTTTTGCCCCCGTGCTGGGAGACTGTCACCACAGATGCCAGTCTGACAGGTTGGGGGGCTTTTGGAAGTCTCTGAAGTTACAAGGTCAGTGGGGCCCTCCGGAGGCCCATGCTCCCATCAACATGCTAGAACTGCGGGCGTTAAGGTTGGTTCTCTCCCAGTTGACCCCACAACTTTGGGGTCGGGCTGTTCAGATCTGCTCGGACAACCAGACGGCGGTTGCCTACATCACTCATCAGGGAGGGACTGGGAGCAAGCAAGCCCTCAAGGAAGTTTCCCTGATACTGTCCTGGGCGGAAGAGAATATCCCCTGCATCTCGGCAATTTACATGCCGGGAGTGGAGAACCTGGAGGCAGTCTCCTTGAGCAGGGGGATGTCTCGGCTGGGGGAGTGGTCCCTCAGCGAAAGGGTGTTTCACTCCCTGTGCCACCGCTGGGGTCTGCCGGATGTGGACCTGTTTGCTTCACGTCACAATCACAAACTTCCATTCTTTGTCTCTCTGTCACAGGATCCTCTGGCCTTTGCCATGGGTGCGCTAGCACTGCCTTGGAAGGGGTTTCGGTTCCTCTATGTGTTCCCCCCATTTCCTCTGTTGGGCAGGGTGCTGCGCAAGGTAGCCCAGGAAGGGGTGCCAACCATTCTGGTGGCCCCCTGTTGGCCAAGAAGGGTGTGGTTTGCAGACATCGTGTTGGCAGTAGATCAGTACGTCCTGCCCAAGGATCCAGATCTGCTCACTCAGGG
The DNA here is from genome assembly GCA_027917425.1 of Gastrophryne carolinensis. NCBI lineage: Eukaryota > Metazoa > Chordata > Amphibia > Anura > Microhylidae > Gastrophryne > Gastrophryne carolinensis. The sequence continues at coordinate 481,978,985 of CM051237.1, read as the reverse complement.
GCAGCTGTGCCATCCCAATTTACAAACGCTGGCTTTGACGGCTTGGCTACTAAAACCTCCATTTTGATGGAAAAGGGGTTGTCTGCCTCTGTTGTTGACACCATGATTAGGGCTAGGAAGAAGTCCTCGTCCTTTATCTACTACAGGGTCTGGCATGCTTACATTGCCTGGTGTGAGTCCAAATCTCTTCCCTGTCGGGTGTTTTCTATTCCCAGGATTCTGCAACATGATTTAGATTTGGGCCTTCAACTTAGTACCCTCAAAGGTCATGTTTCAGCTCTGGCAATTTTTTTCCAAAAATCTTTTGCCAGTCACCGTTTGGTTAAGACTTTTTTCCAGGGGGTTTCTCACGTTCGTCCACCACATAAGCCTGTTACCAGTTTGGGATTTGAATCTGGTGTTATCTGCTCTGCAGGGTCATCCCTTTGAGCCTATCCGTGGGGCTGCTTTGCCCATTTTGACTCTTAAGGTAGCATTTTTGGTGGCTATCACTTCTGTCAGGCGTGTTTCTGAGTTGGCGGCGCTTTCCATCAAGCCTCCTTATTTTGAGCGACACCAGGACAAGGTGGTGTTTCGGTTTAAGCCAGACTTCTTGCCTAAGGTTGTGTCTGCTTTTCATTTCAATCAGGACATTGTCTTGCCTTCATTGTGTCCTAATCCTGCTAATTCCAAGGAGCAGACTCTGCATTCCTTAGATGTGGTCAGGGTTCTGAAGTTTTACTTAGTAGCTACTGAATCATTCAGGAAGACTGATGCTCTTTTTGTTCTTCCTTCTGGACCTAGGAAAGTCCACTATCAGCAAGTGGATTCGTCAGGCGGTGGTGCAAGCTTATTCTGCTAAGGGAAAGGAACCTCGCCGCCTTACTGCTCATTCCACTCGTGCTATTGGTGCCTCTTGGGCCTTTCAGCACCAGGCTTCTGTTGAACAAGTTTATAAGGTCGCAACTTGGTCTTCTGTTCATACTTTTTCTAAGTTTTACAAGGTTGATGTTAGGGCCTCAGCTGATGCTGCTTTTGGGCGCAAAGTTCTTCAGGCGGCAGTGGTTTAAACTGTTCGCCATTGTTCTTTGGGGATCCCACCCTACTTTACGGACACTGCTTTTGGACGTCCCAAGCGTAAAGAATTTAGTGAAACAGGATGTGCTGTATACTTGGAAAAATAAAATTCTGTGAGTACTCACCTGTAGAATTGATTTTGTAGTATACAGCACGTCCTGTTTCACCCCTCCCTTGTTATCATTATTCTTGGTTACCTCTGTATGGTGATTTGTTCAAATGTTTGGTTGGGGTTCCTTCTTTTTTATTCTACCGGCTTCTTGTCTAACTGCTTTGTAACACTGGGAATTTGTGGGAGGTTCCTGTCCTTTTATAGGGTCGGGAGATGCCACAAGTCTTTTCTGCAGTCCACTGCGCCACCTTGTGGAGGATATCCCAAGCATTAAGAATTTAGTGAAACAGGACGTGCTGTATACTACAAAATCAATTCTACAGGTGAGTACTCACAGAATTGTATTTTTAGCATTGTACCGCATTGTACCGGACCAGAATTTCCGGCCATGGGTGTGAAATAATACAATTCTGTGATTACTCACCTGTAAAATTGGTATTATATGTATACAGCACGTCCTGCTCCAGAAGATTCCTTACACATGGGGGTTATACATCCACAAGATGGCGCTGGACTGCAGAAAACAGCATGTGGCTCCTCCCGGCCCCATATAAGCCAGGGACCTCCCACAAATTCCTCAGTATTGACAAGCAGTTAACAAGAAGCCGGGAGAACTATAATAACCATAATTCAAATGAACATATGAACAATCACCATACAGAGGTAACTAAGAATAATGATAACAAGGGTGGGGTGGAGCAGGACGTGCTGTATACTATTGGGACATCCAATAGCAGTGTCCGTAAGGTAGGGTGGGATCCACAAAAAGTAACAGCGGGCAGTTTAAACCACTGCCGCCAGCAGAACTTTGCGGCCAAAAGCAGCATCAGCTGAGGCCCTAACATCAACCTTGTAAAAGTATGAACAGAAGACCAAGTAGCGGCCTTGCAAACTTGTTCAACAGAAGCCTGGTGCTGAAAAGCCCAAGAGGCACCAATAGCACGAGTAGAATGAACAGTAAGGCAGAAGGGAGGTTCCTTCCCCTTAGCAGAATAGGCCTGTATCACAGCCTGACGAATCCACTTGCTGATAGTAGACTTAGCTGGAGCTAAACTCTTCTTAGGCCCAGAAGGGAGCACAAAAAGAGCATCAGTCCTCCTGAAAGATTCAGTAGCCACCAAATAGAACTTCAAGTTCCTGACTACATCCAGAGAATGTAAGACCCCCTCCTTAGGGTTACTAGGATTAGGGCACAGAGAAGGCAACACAATGTCCTGATTGAGATGAAAGGCAGAAACAACCTTAGGCAGAAAATCTGGCTTAAAACGAAACACCAGACTGGTAACATAGGCTTACGTGGAGGGCGCACGTGAGTAACCCCCTGAAAAAAGGTCTTAACCAGACGATGGTTGGTAAAAGATCTTTGGAAGAAAATAGCCAAGGCTGAAACATGACCTTTGAGGGTACTAAATTGAAGACACAGATCCAAACCATGTTGCAGGAATTCCAGAATCCTGGGGATAGAAAACACCCGACGGGGAAGCGACCTAGACTCACACCAGTCAATGTAAGCATGCCATACCCTATAGTAGATAGATGACGAGGACTTCTTCCTAGCCTGAATCATAGTACTAACAACAGAGGCAGGCAGCCCCTTTTCTATCAGGATGGAGGTTTCAGCAGCCAGGCCGTTAAGCCAGCGTTTGTAAATTGGGATGGCGTAGCTGCCCCTGAGTGAGCGGATCTGGAACCTTGGGCAGGACGTATTGATCTACTGCCAACTGCACGATGTCTGCGAACCACACTCTTCTTGGCCAACGGGGGGGCCACCAGAATGGTTGGCACCCCTTCCTGGGAGATCTTGCGCAGCACCCTGCCCAGCAGAGGGAACGGAGGAAACACATAAAGGAGCTAAAAGCTCTTCCAAGACATTGCTAGCGCATCCATGGCCAAGGCCAGAGGGTCCTGGGACAGAGAAACAAAGACTGGAAGCTTGTGATTGTGACGGGACGCAAACAGATCCACATCCGGCCAACCCCAACGGTGGCACAGGGAATGAAACACCCTGCTGCTGAGGGACCACTCCCCCAGATGAGACATCCCTCTGCTGCGGGAATCTGCCTCCAGATTCTCCACCCCCGGGATGTACACAGCTGAGAGACAGGGGACATTCTCCTCCGCCCAGGACAGAATCAGGGACACTTCCTTGAGGGCCCATTTGCTCCGGGTCCCTCCCTGATGATTGATGTAGGCAGTCGCTGTCTGGTAGTCCGAGCGGACCTGAACAGCCCGACCCCGAAGATGTGGAGTCAATTGAGCGAGATCCAACCTTATCGCCCTTAGTTCCAGATTGTTGATTCTGTTGATTCATAACAATGCAAATGAATCAACACAAAAAAGGCCACCCACAGGGGCACTTACGGACCGCAGTAGGTAGAGAGCAGCCACGCAGCACAGAAGTCAAAATGGTGCCCGCATATACCTCAAGGGGAAAATGTCATTCGCAAGGCCCGCCCCCCCCCCCGAAGAGCGCAAAACGCGCCCACGTGATACAGCCAGCCAATGATGGCCCGATAGTGCCTGAGGCGATGTCGCCGCCTTCCACGGAGTGCAGTACAAGCGCGGTACAACACTCCCCCCCCCGGAGATGTCCCCAGGGAGAGCGAGGCGGGGGAGCAGCAGCCAACCTAAAGGAAGGGGACAGGGAATAAGGGGACAGGGAATAAGGGGACCCCAGAGAGCTGGAGGGGCATCCCATAAGGCTCACCACGGGCCTATACCGCCTACCCTTTAAGACATGGACTGCGGTTGGAGCAACGCTCCTTAGCACCTTACCCCGGTGCTGCCTACCCTCACCCGAACCAGTGCAGCCTAAGCTGGGAGGCAGTGGGTTCAGAACGGGTGGGAATAGTCCTACAGGGCCGCAGGCTAATAAGCCCCGCTCACCTGCGCAGCATAAAGCGCCATCTTCTATTCTTCGCAGCCCAGACTGGGGAATGTGTGGGAGGTCCTTGGCTTATATGGGGCCGGGAGGAGCCACAAGCTGTTTTCTGCAGTCCAGCGCCATCTTGTGGATGTATTACCCATGTGTAAGGAATCTTCTGGAGCAGGACGTGCTGTATACTTGAAATATAACAGGTATTGAGCTTGAAGCTGGGCCCCCCTGGGCTACGGGCCCTGTACAGCAGGACTTACTGTGGGAAACGTAGCTGTGTTAGCAGACGGCAGGAAACCCCTGCTCAGAGAGTAGACGTTAAAGCGGAACAAAACCTGGGTCTGTTTACTGGGTTTTGCCCTGCTTCCTTGGGGCATCCTGAATCGGGATGCCCCGCTGTGTGAACCCCCCCCCAGGACGCCCTGCTTTTTTTGCTTACCTCCACCCTGAGCATGCGCAAGCTCTCAACCATCAGAGCCGTTTGCCAAATCATGTCACTTGAGTAAGCGGATCTGACCTTTAGATCAGGGACAGGTGAGTATTTATGGGCACCCTGAGGGGGGTTTCACACAGCCTATTCGGGATGCCCCCCCAGGGAAAGACAGCTTTTAGTTTCCAGGGGCGTGCAGCAAAGGGTTTTGTTCAGCTTTTAGAAGGAAATGGAATGAAAACCAGGGGGCGCCAGAGAGAATTACATTTCTCCGAATTTTCCCCATAAAAACAAATGTCCAATCACACTGAGGAAATGGTGAAATCGCCTTTTATTGACAGATGTGCTAAAAATAACCCCTCCTGCTTATTGCTGATACGCCGACCCCCAGAGAATGGGCGGAGCCCCGGCTAGGAACAACATGGGCCAGGAAGTGAGGACACTGCACAAAGGAGAAGAGGAAAAAGAACGTTCTGGAAGTGTGTAGAGGGAAAGCCGGTGATTGGCACGTCCACAGACACATCCGGGAATTCTGGGAATTGTGATCCCCGGGGGAGGCGGCAGTGTGCGGTACAAACCATAATGACATCACAGTGACATCACATCTTCACATGACCAAACAGGCCCACGGGAAACTGCTTGACGTGGGTCGGCCACTGAGCCGCCAGCTGGAAAAACTTCACATCGTTCCACTCCACCCCGTCTATGGTGACTGCGAAGAGACCAATAGAAAGAGACGCCTTAGAGGGGATCTAATCCCTGTGTATAATATATACAAGGCCAATACAAAGAGACGCCTTAGAGGAGATCTAATCACTGTGTATAATATATACAAGGCCAATACAAAGAGACACCTTAGAGGGGATCTAATCCCTGTGTATAATATATACAAGGCCAATACAAAGAGACGCCTTAGAGGAGATCTAATCACTGTGTATAATATATACAAGGCCAATACAAAGAGACACCTTAGAGGGGATCTAATCACTGTGTATAATATATACAAGGCCAATACAAAGAGACGCCTTAGAGGGGATCTAATCACTGTGTATAATATATACAAGGCCGATACAAAGAGACGCCTTAGAGGGGATCTAATCACTGTGTATAATATATACAAGGCCAATACAAAGAGACGCCTTAGAGGGGATCTAATCACTGTGTATAATATATACAAGGCCAATACAAAGAGACGCCTTAGAGGAGATCTAATCACTGTGTGTAATATATACAAGGCCGATACAAAGAGATGCCTTAGAGGAGATCTAATCACTGTGTATAATATATACAAGGCCAATACAAAGAGACGCCTTAGAGGGGATCTAATCACTGTGTATAATATATACAAGGCCAATACAAAGAGACGCCTTAGAGGGGATCTAATCACTGTGTATAATATATACAAGGCCAATACAAAGAGACGCCTTAGAGGGGATCTAATCACTGTGTATAATATATACAAGGCCAATACAAAGAGACGCCTTAGAGGGGATCTAATCACTGTGTATAATATATACAAGGCCAATACAAAGAGACGCCTTAGAGGGGATCTAATCACTGTGTATAATAATACCATTTTGTGATTACTCACCTGTAAAATGGATATTATAAGTATGCCTCACACCCTGCTTCGTTAATGATTAATCACTTCTGGGTTATAGCCACTAGATGGCGCTTTTCTAGCAGAGATGGCAAAAAAAAAGAAGCCCCTCCCGGTCCACAAATACCCGAGACCTCCCACACATTCCCCAGTATATGAAAGCAGTAAGGGGACCAGGAAGAGCCAATAATAAAAAAATAACAACATGAACAAGGAAAACATTTCACCATAAAGAGGATCCAAGATACAACTCAGGGCGGGTCGAAGCAGGGTGTGAGGCATACTTATAATATCCATTTTACAGGTGAGTAATCACAAAATGGTATTATTCCAAGTATGCCTCACACCCTGCTTCGTTAATGATTAATCACTTCTGGGACATCCAGTAGCAGTGTCCAAAAATGGGTGGGGATCCCAACAGGCAATAATGCCCAAATTAAATCACTGCAGCTTGCAGAACTTTGCGGCCAAAAAACAGCATCCGCTGAGGGCCGCACATCAACCTCATAAAACTCGGCAAAAGTATGAACAGAAGACCAAGTACAGCACGAGTAGAATGAGCAGTGATCTGAAAAGGGGGATCCCTCCCCTTGGCAGCATAGGCCCTAAAACCGGCCTAACGAATCCAATTACTAAAGATAGACTTGACGGACGCCAAAAACCTTCCTGGGCCCGGAGGGCACCACAACAAAAGGCGTCCGCCTTCCGGAATGGTGAAGCAGCCACCAGATAGAACCTTACACATCTAACAACATCCAGAGAGCGCAAGGCCCTGTCCTTGTCGTTGCTAGGCTTAGGACACAAGGAAGGAAGCACAATGTCCTAACTGAGTTGAAAGGCAGAGACAACCATTGGCAGAAAGTCCGGTCTAAAGCGGAAAACCACCTTGTCTAGATGTCTCTCAAAGGGGCCCTGAATGAACAGAGCCGCCAACTCAGAAACACGTCGAACAGAGGCGATAGCCACCAAAACGGCAATTTTTAAGGTGAAAATGGAAAAAGCAGAAACCTGCCCAGGTTCAAAAGAAGGACCCTGAAGGTCAGACAACACCAAATTTAAATCCCAAACAGGTGACCAGGGTTTGCGAGGAAGGCGCACAAGAGTGACCCCCTGGAAAAAAATCTTAACCAAAGGATGAAGAGCGAAAGACCTCTGAAGAAAACCGCAAGAGCGGAAACATGCCCCTTCCGAGTGCTAAGTTGAAAACCCATGTCCAGTCCATGCTGAAGGAACTCCAGAGTTCGAGGGATGGAAAAACACCCGACAAGGAAAGACTCTATCCTCGCACCAATCAAAGTAGGTCCGCCAGGTCCTGTAATAGATATCAGAGGAAGATTACTTCCTAGCCCTGACAAGCGTTTGGACAACAGTTTTGGACCAACCCATTTCTAGTAGAATGGAGGCTGCGCGGCCACACTGTCAAGCCAGCATTTGTAAATTGGAGTAACAAGCTGACCTAGCGTGATCAGATCCGAAACCAGAGGCAGTCTGTACTGATCGACTGCCAACCACACGACGTCTGCGAACCACACCTGTCTTGGCCACCTCGAGGCCATCAGAATTACAGGCACACCCAAGTGAACCAGCCTGCGTATCACCTTGCCCACCATGGGAAAGTGAGGAAACAGATACAGGAAACCGAGTTCCCGCCAGAACAGAGACATGGCATCCACCGCCAGAGCCAGAGGGTCCTGGGACAGAAACAAATGCAGGGAACCTATGATTGTGCCGAGAGGCAAACAGATCCACCTCCAGCATCCCCCACCTGCGACAGGGAAATAGAATTACCTCGTTGCTGAGGGACCATTCCCCCCGGCGAGAGAACCCCCTGCTTAGGGAGTCCGCTGCCAGGTTCTCCACCCCTGGAATGTACACTGCCGAGATGCCTGGCACAATGCTCTCGGCCCATGCAAGAATCAGAGACACCTCCCGGAGGGCACTCTTGCTGCGAGCCCCTCCTTGGCGATTGATGTAAGCAAACGCGGTCCGATAATCGGGGCGAACCAGAACCGGTACCTGGAGGTGATGTGCCACGTGCGACAGCACCACCAACCCGCCTCCAGCTACAGAGGGTGATGAAAGCGTAAGCCTCCTGAGGACCCCACAGCCCCTGGACCTGAAGGTCTCTCCAGAACGCAGGTCCGATCCAGGGACAGAGGACATTTGTCTCAGGACGATAATAGAGGGAGTTGAAGAGGTCTCATGTGAAACTGGGCAAAGGGCACTGCCTCAAGCAAGCCACCTTCAATCCCACCAGCCTCATCCCTTGTCTGAAGGACGGACGAGGGTTGGACATAAGAAAACAAATTAGTGCATGAAGAACATCCGCCTTCGGCTGGTGTAAGAAAACCCTGAGCTGAATAGTATGCAGAGTCATGCCCAGGAATGAGAGCCACCCTTGACGGAGAGAGTGAGGACTTGGGGCAAATGATTACCCACCCGAACCACTCCAGCGTCGTCACCACCTTCCGGATGTCCAGCTTCCGCTTGGAGGAGAGAAGATGACGTAATGAGAAGGTCATCCAGATAAGGCAAAATGCGAATGCCCTGGACTCTAAGACGGGCCAGCACGCCCGCCAACACCTTGGCGAACACCCTGGGTGCCGAGGCCAACCCGAAGAGAAGAGCCACAAACTGGCAGTGCTGATCGCCTACCGCAAACCTGAGGAACTATTGGTGTCCCGGGAAAAACCGGCACATGAAGGTAAGCATCCCTAATGCCCATCAAGGTCAAAAAGTCCCCTGGGCATAGGAAATTGACAGCAGAGCGCATGGAATCCATGCGAAATTTTCTGGTTCAGAAGAACCGGTTGAGAATCTTTAAGTCCAAAATGGATCTTACGGAGCCATCCTTCCTGGGCACAGTAAAGAGGTTGGAAAAGTAACACAGACCTCTCTCTATGGGGAGAACTGGACAAACGACCCCCATATGCCAAAGGCTTTGCACCACCAGAAAACAGTCCCTGTGCCGCCCGTGGGTCCAAGGAACCCGTGACCTGAGGAATCTGGGAAGAAGCCGGAAAACTCCAGCTTATACCCAGAGGAGACCACCTCCAGGATCCAAGTGTCTGTGACCTCTTGAGTCCAGACCAAAGCGAAGAGCGGCAGCCGTCCCCCCACCCGCAAGGGTGAGAGCGCCCCCTCAATGCTGAGCGGCTCGGCAGCGGATTTGGGGTTAGCACCCCAGGAAAACCCAGGTCGGGCAAGACCTCTGCCCCTACCCCAGGTACCACTTCTGAATGCAATGAAGGATGTTCCCCTGCCCGTCCAAGAGCCACGAAAGGAGTGGTTGAAAGAGCCTGAACCACGAAGGGGCCGGTCCTGCTACTTGCGTAGAGGTAACCTGCCTCCCTTGATAACAGAATCTAGTCGATCACCAAACAGTTGCAGACCCGCGAAGGAATGCCCTGTGAGCGCCTTCTTGGCAGCGTTATCGGACGCCTACTGGCGCAACCAGACCAATCGGCGTATAGCAACCTGCAATGCCGAGGCCCTGTTACACAGACGGATAGTATCATCCAAGGCTGATAAGACAAAGGCAATGAACATATCACAATGAGTCAAAGGTCTAAACTCCTCGCTGCAAGGAATAGATTGGGAACCATCCAGAAGGCCCCTAGAAAGCTCTAGTAACCGCAGCCGTAAGAGCTGAAGCACACACCGGGTGCAAGGCCGGACCCACCAGCAAAGGTATGCGAAGCTAGTCGGACGAGACGTCGGTCCTCACTACCCCTCAAGGTAGTGAAATCCGGGGAATGCACGACCAACGTATTGGACAATCCCAGGACGGGAGCGTCGACCTCTGGGGATGTAGACCAACGCTTAACCACATCAACAGGGAAGGGATACTTCCTATCCCACCCTTAAGGAAAACCAGGGAGCCAGCTAGGCCATTCCCATTCCTTAAAAATCAGATAGTTAAAGTGCTTCTGATCCGGAAGCTCCAAACGAGGTTCGGTGGTACCAAAAAAATTTTTTCCCCATGCGCAGGGGCCTCCGCAGGAGGGGAAATGGCAAGCACTACAAAATTATGGGTAACGAGCCTGGGATGTATCAACGGTATCCCCACGCTCCGTACCGGCATCGGAGTCAGGAAACAATTCCCCCTCCTCAAACGGGGGATAAACTGACCAAACAAAAGGATTATAATCATATAGTCAAGGGCCGGCGCAGCGGGCGCCAAGTGCCGTTTTATAGCTGGGGCCATCCTGGCCGCAGAGCTAGCAATCATTCTCTCAATGTTGGCCAGTCTGGCTCAGACATCGGATTGCGACTCCCCACAATTGACAACGTCACTTGGGGTCAAGACCAGGCGTGGGGGTGTAGGTGATGAGGTCAGCGGGGCCGACCTGGCCGCACGGGGCCCGGATTGCCGCACAATCGCCTGCTGTGCACATGTAACACAAAATTGCACAATGTCGCCCACAAGGAACACCCCACATATCACACACTGCCGGGGTTGCCCCGAAGGGATCCCGAGCGCGGTTATCCTGGGAAGCCTCCATATGGTGATTTTTTAGGTAGTCGCATTGACCAATGGGAATTACGCTATAAGCTACCCGGGATGCCCCATAGAGTCCGTTGGTGGGAGGTTTTTAGAATTAAAAGGGAAACACAATTTGACAAGGGACCTTAATAGCCACAGTTGTCCCACCAGAAAGACACCACGGGGGGACCCCTTTAGCACAACATGCATACGTCGTCTCCATAATGCATACAACAAATACATAAGACAAAAGAGACATTCTATATCTATATATAGATATATATATAAGCATACACAGACATGTATATAGATATATGAATAGGTAAGTATACCAGGCAATATCTAAAGGCCCCCAGGGGAGCCAGCATACACAGAAAATTATATATATCATCTTAACACTAAAATGCCGAGGGACACTCACAAAACCGGAGAAAGATGGCGGCGCAGACCCGAGGGAAGGAAGGAGGAGGGAGGCGGGCCAAAGCGGATCGCGCCCCGCCCCCCCACTACGCGGGAAACCTACGCCGCCGCGCTCCCAGCCAATAGGGCTGAGAGCCGGCCGACGCGCCACAGGGAAGGGTGGGCCGTCACAGGCGCGAAGAACGCCAGGCCCCGCCCCTACCCTGACTGAGGAGAAGCGAGCCGCACTCCCCGGCAAAGGCTGCGGAGCCGGGCACCACCACCACCGGAGAGCGAGCGTGCGGGCCGCGCCCATGAAAGAGACCGGCCACATACCGTGCAACCGGCCCGCCGCCGCCGCCGAAGAGCGAGCGTGCGGGCCGCGCCTGACAAAAGCCGGCCACTCACTGTGAAACCGGCCCGCCGCTGCCGGAGAGCGAGCGTGTGGGCCGCGCCTAGTACAAGAAACACACACACACACACACACATACATGCACGCTGGCAATAGCCAGCGCATAAACGATAAAAGTGACCGTACTGCACCAAGCACACAGACCACACACTAGAGAGAACAAAAATGGAGGGACAGACCCACCCCCCTTACTAACCGGGAACAGGGAGTAAATGGAATGGGGGGATACTGATAGCTACAATTGGATATGTAGCGAGGGCTTCAGAACGGACAGGGCATCCCATGTCAGGAGCACCATAACCTGACGCCCGCCTACCCTTTGATGAGGGCCTTGCGGTGGAGCATGGCTACTTAGCCAAAAACACCTCTAAGGTGTCACCTACCCTCACCCAGACCCTGCAGCCATAGCTTGGAGGCGTAGGGGAATTAACAAAAAGAGTCCAGGTGGAAATAGAAAAAATAATTGGGGCCGGGTGTGCACCCAGCCTACCTGACAGGAGAGGAGCCATCATCTTGACTGTCGTCGCCTTCTAGCAGAGACTATACTGGGGAATGTGTGGGAGGTCTCGGGTATTTGTGGACCGGGAGGGGCTTCTTTTTTTTTGCCATCTCTGCTAGAAAAGCGCCATCTAGTGGCTATAACCCAGAAGTGATTAATCATTAACGAAGCAGGGTGTGAGGCATACTTGGAATAATACAATTCTGTGATTACTCACCTGTAGAATTAGTATTATATGTATACAGCACGTCCTGCTCCAGAAGATTCCTTACACATGGGGGTTATACATCCACAAGATGGTGCTGGACTGCAGAAAACAGCATGTGGCTCCTCCCGGCCCCATATAAGCCAGGGACCTCCCACAAATTCCTCAGTATTGACAAGCAGTTAACAAGACAAGCAGGCTTGTATCACAGCCTTACAAATCCACTTGCTGATAGTGGATTTAGCTGGAGCTAAACTCTTCTTAGGCCCAGAAGGGAGCACAAAAAGAGCATCAGTCCTGAAAGATTCAGTAGCCACCAAATAGAACTTCAAGTTCTTGACTACATCCAGAGAATGTAAGACCCGCTCCTTAGGGTTACTAGGATTAGGGCACAGAGAAGGCAACACAATCCCCTCGATTCAAAGAGCAAAAGTTAATTGATTTTGGATCGAGATTCGTAAGTTTGGGTGGGTGTTTTTCCTGTTTTTTTTGGCCATTTCCGACTCGCACGAGCCTACGTACGAATTCGTATATGCTCTTACGATCATCGGAAGTTCGTTCCTAAATTGTAGGAACAAAACGTAAAACTTAGGATAATCGGATGTGTTTCCGTGTGATTCAGAGAACAGTTTTCCAACCTCTAAATACGTTTTAAAAGAAAGCCACTGGCGACACCTTTTAGCAGTCGTATTGCTGTTCTTGAACAGGTTTTTTGGCTATGTGGAGGAGTCTGCGCGTCTTGAGCTCCAATGAACTGCATGTATCAGCATGGCCGAGGCCATAAATTGTATGGCAATGCATACCTGATTCATGTATGCCTTATAAAAGCATTTTAATGTGGACCTTAATTAGTCCTTTGCATGTAAACCTTTATTTTGCAATACATCCATATATTTGCGTTAATTAAAGAAACTTATGTCCTTTGTTATTTATTTTTAAATTGATGTACTAGAATAATATTTTTAGATTGAATTTATTGGTGTAGTTGTTTACCTTTGCTTTGTTTAATTATTTTAGCTCATCTTTGGTCAGATGCATCACACTTACTGAGGAGAGGAGAGCGGGATAAAGTGCAGGATGTGGGTTACTGCTGTATTTTGCACAGACACAGCAGAGCTGGGGGCACGGAAAGGTCAGAAATCAAAGAATGCAGAGCAACACAGTCACAAGGCCCTTTCTGTTTGCAGGCTGCCCGAGAATACCTGAGCCGCCATCTTGGCTGTTTCTAGACTCATAACATGCAGAAGTTGCTGGGTGTTTTTTTATATTTGAGAGCAATCTGTATGTAGAGGGTGTGGGTAACCACACACAAAATTTTAAGTTGTACCATTTGAAGCCAAAATATTAAAATTAAATCCACAAGTAAAAAATGCAAGTTAACTAAAAATTAAACAAAGTAAGATTTAGTTATGCAAATGCATTCATTAATGGTTGGTTACTACAAAATGAATGAAATAAAGAAAAATAAAAGACCAAATATTTAGAATGCACTTTAATGAGGTAAGTTTGTAGTGCGCAGCCGCAAGATCAGAAGGATTTACGTCCAGACAAAAAAGGAAAAAGGGCAAAACCAATGTTGCAACCTGAGAAATGAAACGGAAAATTCAGGATGGAAACTGACATAGGTCTGATTCCCGAACTGCCATACGAACGGACGGACATTTTAGGATAGAAACGTATTTGCTTATAGAATCACTCGCAAGTTCATACGAGCGCACGGGAAAAATAGGATGATCGGCACCAAAATCAAAGCTGTTACATGTTTCTTTGAATCGACCCCAATGTCCTGATTGAGATGAAAGGCAGAAACAACCTTAGGCAGAAAATCTGGCTTAAAACGAAACACCAGACTGGTAACATAGGCTTACGTGGAGGGCGCACGTGAGTAACCCCCTGAAAAAAGGTCTTAACCAGACGATGGTTGGTAAAAGATCTTTGGAAGAAAATAGCCAAGGCTGAAACATGACCTTTGAGGGTACTAAGTTGAAGACCCAGATCCAAACCATGTTGCAGGAATTCCAGAATCCTGGGGAAAGAAAACACCCGACGGGAAAGCGACCTAGACTCACACCAGTCAATGTAAGCATGCCATACCGTATAGTAGATGGATGACGAGGACTTCTTCCTAGCCTGAATCATAGTACTAACAACAGAGGCAGGCAGCCCCTTTTCTATCAGGATGGAGGTTTCAGCAGCCAGGCCGTTAAAGCCAGCGTTTGTAAATTGGGATGGCGTAGCTGCCCCTGAGTGAGCAGGTCTGGAACCTTGGGCAGGACGTATTGATCTACTGCCAACTGCACGATGTCTGCGAACCACACTGTTCTTGGCAAACAGGGTGCCACCAGAATGGTTGGCACCCCTTCCTGGGAGATCTTGCGCAGCACCCTGCCCAGCAAAGGGAACGGAGGAAACACATAAAGGAGCTGAACGCTCTTCCAAGACATTGCTAGCGCATCCATGGCCAAGGCCAGAGGGTCCTGGGACAGAGAAACAAAGACTGGAAGCTTGTGATTGTGACGGGACGCAAACAAATCCACATCCGGCCAACCCCAACGGTGGCACAGGGAGCGAAACACCCTGCTGCTGAGGGACCACTCCCCCAGATGAGACATCCCTCTGCTGCGGGAATCTGCCTCCAGATTCTCCACCCCCGGGATGTACACAGCTGAGAGACAGGGGACATTCTCCTCCGCCCAGGACAGAATCAGGGACACTTTTTGAGGGCCCATTTGCTCCGGGTCCCTCCCTGATGAACCGCTGTCTGGTTGTCCGAGCGGACCTGAACAGCCCCGAAGATGTGGAGTCAATTGAGCGAGAACCAACCTTATCGCCCTTAGTTCCAGAATGTTGATAGGAGTGTGGGCCTCCTGAGGACCCAACTGACCCTGAAATTGCAGAGACTTCCAGAAGCCCCCCGAACCGGTCAGACTGGCATCCATGGTGACTGTCTCCCAGCAAGGGGTCAGAAAGGATCTGCCCCCCCAACAGGTTCCTTGAGTCCAACCACCACGAGAGACCGCCTGGCCAGAGGGGACAGAACAAACACCTGATCCAGGGACACAGGGTCCCGATCCCATACTGACAAGAGGTGAATTTGAAGAGGTCTCATATGAAACTGAGCGTATGGAACCGCCTCGAAGCAAGACACCATCAGGCCCACCAGCTGCATCCCCTGCCGTATGGAGGGATGAGGGCAGGACAGAAGAAGCTGGGCCTGAGCTTGAAGACACTCCACCTTCTGCTGAGGGAGAAGGATCTTGACCTGAGAGGTATCCAGAGTCATGCCCGGAAAAGACCTCACCAAGGACAGAAGTATTGGACAGCCCCAGAACAGGTGCTTCCGCTTCGGGAGGACATGACCAACGCTTAACCATCACAGCAGGAAAGGCATACCTCTTATCTCTTATAACTTTTTGGCACCCCAGGGAGCTTGCTAGGCCGTTCCCATTCTTTGAGCACCAGATTATTAAAGTGAGTCTGTTCAGGAAACTCCAAGCTTGGTCTAGCCGTATGAAAAAGCTCACCCTGCTGCTGCGGAGCCATGGCAGGAGGGGAAATACAGAGCACTTCAAAAATATGAGCCAAAAGCCTGTCAGTGTCATCTGAGGACCATAGGTCAGCCCCAGACCCGGTATCACCATAAACCTTAGGCTGCTCCTCAGAAAACAATTCCCCTTCCTTCGGCATGTCAAAAATGTGCTTGGCCTCCATTGGAAAGAGAGAAACAGTGGGACATAAATGCCGCTTCTTAGCAGAAGCCTTACGCGGGGCAGACTCAGCAATATGTCTTTCAATGCTGGCCACCCGTGCAGCCAAATCAGGCTGAGACTCCCCACTGGTATGCACCTCACTAGGAGTCAGATGTAAGCGTGGGGGGGGATAGGCGAAGCCAGAGGGGGCGCAGCACTAGGCCCAGCCACAGGTAAACCAGACTGCAGCGCAAGTACCTGATGGGCGCAGGGTACACACACCCTGACATCATCACTTATAGGGGATACCCCACACGCCACACACAGCCGGGCTTGTCCCGAAGGAACCCCGAGCACATTATCCTGACAAGCCTCCATATGGTGATTAATGTGGCACCGCAGGCCAATATAGGATTAACGCTAATATATAGCTACCCGGGACGCCCCAAGAGCCCGCTAGGGAAGTGGGAGATATACAAGTACAATAGCCCTCCAATATAGGATTAGCGCTAAACCAAGGGGAGAGGACCGGGAGAAACCACAAAAAGTTTGACCCACCTGAAAGACATAAGCAGACATCCCCATAAGCATAACAATGCAAATGAATCAACACAAAAAAAGGCCACCCCACAGGGGCACTTACGGACTGCGCCCGCATATACCTCGAGGGGAAAACGTCATCCGCAAGGCCCGCCCCCCCGAAGAGCGCGAAACGCGCCCACGTGATAGAGCCAGCCAATGATGGCGCGACAGTGCCTGAGGAGATGTCGCCGCTGTCTGTGGAGCGCAGTACAACACCCCCCCCCCCCCGGAGATGTCCCCAGGGAGAGCGAGTAGGGAGAGCAGCAGCCAACCTAAAGGATGGGGCCCAACTAAGGGGACAGGGAATAAGGGGACCCCAGAAAGCGGGAGGGGCATCCTATAGGGCTCACCACGGGCCTATACCGCCTACCCTTTAAGACAGGGACTGCGGTTGGAGCAGCGCTCCTTAGCACCTGACCCCGGTGCTGCCTACCCTCACCCGAACCAGTGCAGCCTAAGCTGGGAGGCAGTGGGTTCAGAACGGGTGGGAATAGTCCTACAGGGCCGCAGGCTAATAAGCCCCGCTCACCTGCGCAGCATAAAGAGCCATCTTCTATTCTTCGCAGCCCACACTGGGGAATGTGTGGGAGGTCCCTGGCTTATATGGGGCCGGGAGGAGCCACAATCTGTTTTCTGCAGTCCAGCGCCATCTTGTGGATGTATAACCCCCATGTGTAAGGAATCTTCTGGAGCAGGACGTGCTGTATACTTGGAATATAACAGGGATTGAGCTTGAAGCTGGGCCCCCCTGGGCTGCGGGCCCTGTACAGCAGGACTTACTGTGGGAAACGTAGCTGTGTTAGCAGACGGCAGGAAACCCCTGCTCAGAGAGTAGACGTTAAAGCGGAACAAAACCTGGGTCCGTTTACTTTACTGGGTTTTCCCCTGCTTCCTTGGGGCATCCTGAATCGGGATGCCCGCTGTGTGAACCCCCCCAGGACACCCTGCTTTTTTTGCTTACCTCCACCCTGAGCATGCGCAAGCGGATCTGACCTTTAGATCAGGGACAGGTGAGTATTTATGGGCACCCTGAGGGGGGTTTCACACAGCCTATTCGGGATGCCCCCCAGGGAAAGCCAGCTTTTAGTTTCCAGGGGCGTGCAGCAAAGGGTTTTGTTCAGCTTTTAGAAGGAAATGGAATGAAAACCAGGGGGCGCCAGAGAGAATTACATTTCTCCGAATTTTCCCCATAAAAACAAACGTCCAATCACACTGAGGAAATGGTGAAATCGCCTTTTATTGAGAGATGTGCTAAAAATAACCCCTCCTGCTTATTGCTGATACGCCGACCCCCAGAGAATGGGCGGAGCCCCGGCTAGGAACAACATGGGCCAGGAAGTGAGGACACTGCACAAAGGAGAAGAGGAAACAGAAAGTTCTGGAAGTGTGTAGAGGGGACGCCGGTGATTGGCACGTCCACAGAGGGGACACATCCGGGAATTCTGGGAATTGTGATCCCCGGGGGAGGCGGCAGTGTGCGGTACAAACCATAATGACATCACAGTGACATCACATCTTCACATGACCAAACAGGCCCACGGGAAACTGCTTGACGTGGGTCGGCCACTGAGCCGCCAGCTGGAAAAACTTCACATCGTTCCACTCCACCCCGTCTATGGTGACTGCGAAGAGACCAATAGAAAGAGACGCCTTAGAGGGGATCTAATCACTGTGTATAATATATACAAGGCCAATACAAAGAGACGCCTTAGAGGGGATCTAATCACTGTGTATAATATATACAAGGCCAATACAAACGCCTTAGAGGGGATCTAATCACTGTGTATAATATATACAAGGCCAATACAAAGAGACACCTTAGAGGGGATCTAATCACTGTGTATAATATATACAAGGCCAATACAAAGAGACACCTTAGAGGGGATCTAATCACTGTGTATAATATATACAAGGCCAATACAAACGCCTTAGAGGGGATCTAATCACTGTGTATAATATATACAAGGCCAATACAAAGAGACACCTTAGAGGGGATCTAATCACTGTGTATAATATATACAAGGCCAATACAAAGAGACACCTTAGAGGGGATCTAATCACTGTGTATCATATATACAAGGCCGATACAAAGAGACGCCTTAGAGGGGATCTAATCACTGTGTATAATATATACAAGGCCAATACAAAGAGATGCCTTAGAGGGGATCTAACCACTGTGTATAATATATACAAGGCCAATACAAAGAGACGCCTTAGAGGGGATCTAATCACTGTGTATAATATATACAAGACCAATACAAAGAGACACCTTAGAGGGGATCTAATCACTGTGTATAATATATACAAGGCCAATACAAAGAGACGCCTTAGAGGGGATCTAATCACTGTGTATAATATATACAAGACCAATACAAAGAGACACCTTAGAGGGGATCTAATCACTGTGTATAATATATACAAGGCCAATACAAAGAGACGCCTTAGAGGGGATCTAATCACTGTGTATAATATATACAAGACCAATACAAAGAGACACCTTAGAGGGGATCTAATCACTGTGTATAATATATACAAGGCCAATACAAAGAGACGCCTTAGAGGGGATCTAATCCCCGTGTATAATATATACAAGACCAATACAAAGAGACGCCTTAGAGGGGATCTAATCACTGTGTATAATATATACAAGGCCAATACAAAGAGACGCCTTAGAGGGGATCTAATCCCCGTGTATAATATATACAAGACCAATACAAAGAGATGCCTTAGAGGGGATCTAATCACTGTGTATAATATATACAAGGCCAATACAAAGAGACGCCTTAGAGGGGATCTAATCACCGTGTATAATATATACAAGGCCAATACAAAGAGACGCCTTAGAGGGGATCTAATCACTGTGTATAATATATACAAGGCCAATACAAAGAGACGCCTTAGAGGGGATCTAATCACTGTGTATAATATATACAAGAGCAATACAAAGAGATACCTTAGAGGGGATCTAATCCCCGTGTATAATATATACAAGACCAATACAAAGAGATGCCTTAGAGGGGATCTAATCACTGTGTATAATATATACAAGGCCAATACAAAGAGACGCCTTAGAGGGGATCTAATCACTGTGTATAATATATACAAGGCCAATACAAAGAGACGCCTTAGAGGGGATCTAATCACTGTGTATAATATATACAAGGCCAATACAAAGAGACGCCTTAGAGGGGATCTAATCACTGTGTATAAATTTATACGAGGCCTTAGAGGGGATCTAACCCCTGTGATTGATGCTGTTACCTCTCAGCATGGTGTTCTGGTTCTTGGCGGTGCAGATGAGGCGGCTGATGCCCTCGATCACCTGACTGCGAGACTCCGCCTCCTTCTCTTTGGGCTTCTTGCTGAGGAACATGACTAGAAGAAGACGGCAGGAAATGAGAAAGGCTTCCTGTCACCTGACCCCGCCAGTCACTGGTCACCTGACCTCGCCAGTTACTGGTCACCTGACCCCGCCAGTTACTGGTCACCAGACCTCGCCAGTTACTGGTCACCAGACCTCGCCAGTTACTGGTCACCTGACCCCGCCAGTTACTGGTCACCTGACCCCACCAGTTACTGGTCACCTGACCCCACCAGTCACTGGTCACCTAACCTCGCGGAGCCTGAATCGCTAGCAGTTTCTGCCTCCCCCCTGCAATCTGGATCGTGCCCTAATCACTGCCCCAAAGTTACTAACGCTCGTCTATCCAACAAATCTAAAGGCCACGCCCCCATCCTCATTCTTCCTTGACCCTATAAACTAATATGGCTTCCAGCAGAACTTCTATGGGGAGGACACTGGAGGTTCCCTTTCAGGACTTCATAGGTGCCGCTCTCCTCCCCTCCCCCAAACACTTTGTGAGTATCTAACCTTCAAACGTGCCCTTAAAGTGGACCAAAAACCAGGGTGATCTATAAGATTCCCGGGCCAATAGATTCCCTCCCCCAAGGGGCATCCAAAACCGGGATGCCCTGCTGTGTGACACCCCCCAGGTCGCCCCATACACTTACCTTGTTTCCCGGGTCCAATGGCGCATGCGCGAGCTGCAGCCGCGTCCCGGCTATCCCTCTAGCTGTGCGGCAGGCATTTGTGAATGTCCCTGTTAGAGTGAAGCGGGGATGTGGCCGCCAGCGCTGATTGGACGAGCGGCACGTGAATGCGCGGTAGGACCAGGAAGAGGTGAGTTAATGCGCAATCTGTGGGGGGTCTCACACAGCGGGGCACCCCCGATCGGGGTTCCTTGGGGGGAAGGACCAAAACCCAGGATGGTCTGCTCCTTATATTCTCCAATATACATATACTGTATATCCAATATACCAATATATACTATATATCTGCTCCTTATATTCTCCAATATATATCTATATATATATATTCCAAGTATACAGCACGTCCTGCTCCAGAAGATTCCTTACACATGGGGTTATACATCCACAAGATGGCGCTGGACTGCAGAAAACAGCTTGTGGCTCCTCCCGGCCCCATATAAGCCAGGGACCTCCCACACATTCCCCAGTGTGGGCTGCGAAGAATAGAAGATGGCTCTTTATGCTGCGCAGGTGAGCGGGGCTTATTAGCCTGCGGCCCTGTAGGACTATTCCCACCTGTTCCGAACCCACTGCCTCCCAGCTTAGGCTGCACTGGTTCGGGTGAAGGTAAGCAGCACCGGGGTCAGGTGCTAAGGAGCGCTGCTCCAACCGCAGTCCCTGTCTTCAAGGGTAGGCGGTATAGGCCCGTGGTGAGCCTTATGGGATGCCCCTCCCGCTCTCTGGGGTCCCCTTTTTCTCTGTCCCCTTAGTTGGGCCCCTTCCTTTAGGTTGGCTGCTGCTCCCCCCGCCTCGCCCTCTCCCTGGGGACATCTCCGGGGGGGGGGGGGGGGGGGGTGTACATGTGCTGCAGCAGCCAATGCAGGGCTGTAGAATTGCTTTCTCTTCGATCCACTTCATGTGTTTTGTAGTTAATGCCGCCGCCGCGCACTTGTACTGCGCTCCGCGGATCCCCTCAGGCGCTGTCGCGCCATCATTGGCTGGCTCAATCACGTTCACGCTCTTCGGGCCTTGCGGATGACGTTTTCCGTATCACTTCTCTGCGGCCCGCCCCCATATACGTATATGGGGGCGCCATTTTGACTCCTGTGCTGTGTGGCTGCTCTCTACCTACCGCGGTTCGTAAGTGCCCCTGTGGGGTGGCCTTTTTTATGTCTGATTTATTTTAAGTGTTTGCTCATAGGGATGTCTGCTTATGTCTTTCAGGTGGGTCAAACTTTTTGTGGTTTCTCCCGGTCCTCTCCCCTATTGTACTTGTATATCTCCCACTTCCCTAGCGGGCTCTTGGGGCATCCCGGGTTGCTATATTTAGCGTTAATCCCATATTGGCCTGCAGTGCCACATTAATCACCATATGGAGGCTTCTCAGGATAATGTGCTTGGGGTTCCTTCGGGACAAGCCTGGCTGTTTGTTGCTTGTGGGGTATCCCCTATAAGTGATGATGTCAGGGTGTGTGTACCCTGCGCCCATCAGGTACTTGCGCTGCAGTCTGGGTTACCTGCGGCTGGGCCTAGTGCTGCGGCCCCCTCTGGCTTCGCCTACCCCCCCACGCTTACATCTGACTCCTAGTGAGGTGCATACCAGTGGGGAGTCTCAGCCTGATTTGGCTGCCCGGGTGGCCAGCATTGAGAGACATATTGCTGAGTCTGCCCCGCGTAAGGCTTCTGCTAAGAAGCGGAATTTATCTCCCGCTGTTTCTCTCTTTCCAGTGGAGGCCGAGGAAATATTTGACATTACTGGTTATACTCCCCTGGAGGAGGGGGAATTATTTTCTATTCAGAATCATCTGAGGAACAGCCTAAGGTTTATGGTGATACCGGGTCTGGGGCTGACCCATGGTCCTCAGATGACACTGACAGGCTTTTGGCTCATATTTTTGAAGTGCTCTGTATTTCCCCTCCTGCCGTGGCTCCGCAGCAGCAGGGTGAGCTTTTTCATACAGCTAGACCACACTTGGAGTTTCCTGAACAAACTCTGATGCTCAAAGAATGGGAACGGCCTAGCAAGCTTCCTGGGGTGCCAAAGAGTTGGGATAAGAGGTATCCCTTTCCTGCTGATGTTGTTAAGCATTGGTCATGTCCTCCTGAAGTGGATGCACCTGTTCTGGGGCTGTCCAATACTTCCGTCATGCATTCCCCTGACACTACTACGCTGAAGGATGGTGAGGACCGGCGCATGGACCAGCTGGCTTGTCATGCTTTTACCTGTGTGGGGATCACGCTGCGCCCGGTTTGTGCCTCTGCCATTACAGCTGTTGCTATTAAAGGCCTGCTTAAGAGTCTCCTAGATGGGGCCTCTGATGATGCGGGAGGAGAAGTGTACGGTTCTCTCCTGCTTTGCTATGAATTTGTTGCATATGTTTTATCTGCCATAGATGATGCCATTAGAATGTGTGGGAGGACATCTGCTCTGCTGGTGGCTATACGCCGCTCTGTCAAGATCCTTCTCCCTCAGCAGAAGGTGGAGTGTCTTCAAGCTCAGGCCCAGCTTCTTCTGTCTTGCCCTCATCCCTCCATACGGCAGGGGATGCAGCTGGTGGGCCTGATGGTGTCTTGCTTCGAGGTGGTTCCATACGCTCAGTTTCATATAAGACCTCTTTAACTTCACCTCTTATCAGTATGGGATCGGGACCCTGTGTCCCTGAATCAGGTGTTTGTTCTGTCGCCTCTGGCCGGGCGGTCTCTCTCGTGGTGGCTGGACTCAAGGAACCTGTTGGTGGGCAGATCCTTTCTGACCCCTTGCTGGGAGACAGTCACTACGGATGCCAGTCTGACCGGTTGGGTGGGCTTCTGGAAGTCTCTGCAATTCCAGGATCAGTGGGGTCCTCAGGAGGCCCACACTCCTATCAACATTCTGGAACTAAGGGCGATAAGGTTGGCTCTCACTCAATTGACTCCACACCTGCGGGGTCGGGCTGTTCAGGTCCGCTCAGACTACCAGACAGCGACTGCCTACATCAATCATCAGGGAGGGACCTGGAGCAAGAGGGCCCTCAACGAAGTGTCTCTGATTCTGTCCTGGGCGGAGAAGAATGTCCCCTGTCTCTCAGCTGTGTACATCCCGGGGGTGGAGAATCTGGAGGCAGATTCCCGCAGCAGAGGGATGTCTCGTCTGGGGGAGTGGTCCCTCAGCAGCAGGGTGTTTCGCTCCCTGTGCCACCGTTGGGGTTGGCCGGATGTGGATGTTTGCGTCCCGTCACAATCACAAGCTTCCAGTCTTTGTTTCTCTGTCCCAGGACCCTCTGGCCTTGGCCATGGATGCGCTAGCAATGTCTTGGAAGAGCTTTTAGCTCCTTTATGTGTTTCCTCCGTTCCCTCTGCTGGGCAGGGTGCTGCGCAAGATCTCCCAGGAAGGGGTCCCAACCATTCTGGTGGCCCCCCGTTGGCCAAGAAGAGTGTGGTTCGCAGACATCGTGCAGTTGGCAGTAGATCAGTATGTCCTGCCCAAGGTTCCAGATCCGCTCACTCAGGGGCAGCTACGCCATCCCAATTTACAAACGCTGGCTTTGACGGCCTGGCTGCTGAAACCTCCATCTTGATGGAAAAGGGGCTGCCTGCCTCTGTTGTTAGTCCATGATTCAGGCTAGGAAGAAGTCCTTGTCATCTATCTACTATACGGTATGGCATACTTACATTGACTGGTGTGAGTCTAGGTCGCTTCCCTGTCGGGTGTTTTCTATCCCCAGGATTCTGGAATTCCTGCAACATGGTTTGGATTTGGGTCTTCAGCTTAGTACCCTCAAAGGTCATGTCTCAGCCTTGGCTATTTTCTTCCAAAGATCCTTTGCTCACCATCGTCTGGTCAAGACCTTCTTCCAGGGGGTTACTCACGTGCGTCCTCCATGTAAGCCTATGTTACCAGTCTGGGATTTGAATTTGGTCTTATCTGTCTTGCAGGGGTCTCCCTTTGAGCACTTGCGTGAGGCCCGTTTGCCCATTTTGACGCTTCAGGTAGCCTTTTTGGTGGCCATCACTTCTGTTAGGCGTGTTTCTGAGTTGGCGGCGCTTTCTATCAAGCTCCCCTACCTTTAGAGACACCAGGCAAGTTGGTGTTTCGTTTTAAGCCAGATTTTCTGCCTAAGGTCGTGTCTGCCTTTCATCTCAATCAGGACATTGTCTTGCCTTCTCTATGCCCTAATCATAGTAATTCTAAGGAGCGGGTGTTACACTCTCTCGATGTGGTTAGAACCCTGAAGTTCTATTTGATGGCTACTGAACCTTTCAGGATGACTGATGCTCTTTTTGTTCCCCCTTCTGGACCTAAGAAGGATCTGGCTCCAGCTAAATCTACTATCAGCAAGTGGATCCGTCAGGCTGTGATTTAGGCCTATTCTGCTAAGGGGAAGGAACCTCCCTTCCGCCTTACTGCTCATTCCACTCGTGCTATTGGGGCCTCTTGGGCTTTTCAGCACCAAGCTTCTGTTGAACAAGTTTGCAAGGCCGCTACTTGGTCTTCTGTTCATACTTTTTCTAAGTTTTACAAGGTTGATGTTAGGGCCTCAGCTGATGCTGCTTTTGGCCGCAAAGTTCTGCAGGCGGCAGTGGTTTAAACTGCCCGCTGTTGCTTTTGGGGATCCCACCCTACCTTACGGACACTGCTATTGGATGTCCCAAGTGTAAGGAATATTCTGGAACAGGACGTGCTGTATACTTAGAATAATACAATTCTGTGATTACTCACCTGTAGAATTTGTATTATAAGTATACAGCACGTCCTGTTCCACCCCACCCTTGTTATCATTATCTTTAGTTACCTCTGTATGGTGCTTGTTCGTATGTTCATTTGAATTATGGTTATTATAGTTCTCCCGGCTTCTTGTTAACTGCTTGTCAATACTGAGGAATTTGTGGGAGGTCCCTGACTTATATGGAGCCGGGAGGAGCCACAAGCGCCATCTTGTGGATGTATTACCCCCATGTGTAAGGAATCTTCTGGAGCAGGATGTGCTGTATACTTATAATACCAATTGTACAGGTGAGTAATCACAGAATTGTATCATCCAGTATAGGAGCTACCCTAAATCTACCCTATCTACCCTACCTATGATTACTACTATTATTATGATATATAATAATGATATATATATATATATATATATATATATATATATGTGTGTATGTATGTATATGTAATATATATATATATATATATATATATATATATATATATATATATATATATTATATAAAATTATTATTAATATTGATATTAATGTAGTTCTGCTTTAAAAATCACCTCTATAGAGGAGCTCGTCATCTGGTCTAACCTACCCGCTTCACAGCGGCGCCAGCCTTCGAGGCGCCCGCCCCCAAGCTCAATACCCGCCAACCAACCCCTTGTCTCCGCCCTGAGTTTTTAGATTGTAAGCTCACGTGGCCAGACCCCTCGCCCCTACTGTTCTCCTGTATCATCTGTAGCACATCCCAATACTCTGTGTGTAACCTCTGCCATGTACTGCGCCATGGAAGACGGTGGCGCTCTATAAGTGAACTTGACATTAGGCAGCCGCCAGCTGTGCCCCGCCCCCGCCAGCGGTGCCCCTCCCCCACCAGCTGTGCCCCGCCCCTGCCGGCTGTGCCCCGCCCCCACCAGCTGTGTCCCTCCCCCCCGCCTCTGATATAGCTGCCCAATCTGAGTTAATTCAGGCCATCTCCAGCCCGGGGGCCCCAAAACAGCCTTCGTTACTTACTATAGCCTTTGTCCACTATTCATAAAAACACTAACAGGAAGCAGGGTGATGCTTGAACAATGGCCCACTGGTCACGCAGCAGCGCCCGCGCCGCTATACTGTTCGGCGACATTGCAGCATTGAGGGTCGGGCCTTATCCGCTATACCGACTGCAATACACCTGAAAGCACACTACGAGCTAAACTGCCACATACACCTCGCATGGCAGTTTAGCTCGTAACTGAATGTATCACTGGGGGGCGCGGCCAAGGAGCCAAGCGGCCGACATTCAGGCACCATACTGCTTCCTGTTAGTGTTTTTTTGAATATTAGGCTGTTTGGGGCACTGGGCTGGGGATAGAAGGGGCGTGAAATTAACTTCCTGTCTGGATATAGGATCACTTTGCCCTAAATTCACCCCTGTGCCCCTGGTAGGGACCCGCCCCCCTCCTCCGGCCATTGGCCGTGCAGGTCACATGACCCCAGGACTCACCTTTCTTGTTCTTCTCCTGGGTGACGATGGTCATGGCCATGCCGAGGGGCGTCCCACTGTCTCCCGGCGGAGGCAGGCGGCTCACCTGCAGCGAGCGGAAGTTGCTCTTCATGGTGTTCTTGGTGGCTGTGTCCCTCCGGTCGCCGTCTTTCCTTCGCTCCGCCCCCTGCCATTGCCAGTAGTCCACCTGCAGCCCCATCACCTCCGCGCCTGCCGCCAGAGTCCTGACAAGGGGCATGATGGGAGAGAGAACCAACAGTCAGATCTTAAAGGTACAGGGTGGCCAAAAAATATATATATTTCTATATATATTAATTATTATTATCATTTTTATATAAATATTATATATATATATATATATATATATATATATATATATATTGGTGAGATATTTTGTGGGGTTTTCATTCCCTGATGAATTGCACCATTGGATGCTTTATGGATATTTAATATTTGATGATTTGGGGCAAATGCAGCTGTTTTTAACCCTGTCTTGTATAATGTGATTGTGTGTTCCTTTTGTGTATAAATTTATACATTTTGTATAATAAAGCTTTATGATTTATTTATTGTTTGGTGCTCCTTTTGGAGGTGTTTGATAATAGTGGTGCACCTCATATATATATATATATATATATATATATATATATATATATATATACCGGTATATATATTATATATAATAATAATATTATTATTTTTATTTAATAAAAAATAATTATTATTACTATTATTATTATTCTATTATTATTACTGTAGTTCTGCTTTAAACCTCACCTCTATAGAGGAGCCGTCATCTGGCCTAACCAACCCGTTCCACAGCGGCGTCAGCCTTCGAGGTGCTCAGGGAGTTTATCAGGGAGTGCAAAGTGCCGCCCCTGACAGCCAGTAAGCACCAATCCGTGGCGGGGCCATGCAGGGGGTGCCCCTATTCCTGCTGCCCAATAGGTCCTCCTAAAAACGGCTTTTAAAGAGGAGTAACACCCTCTATTGAGTTTATCTGTCTCTTTATGGGGCATCCCGAATGGAGATACCCCACTGTGTGAGACCACCCCAGATCGCCTGATCCACTCAGGGCTCCCAGCAAGGACGCGCCCACCCCAGGCAGCACGGGCATAGCTAGAGGCGGAGCCAGCCTGAATGGAACGCATGCTGCTGATTGGCTGGGCAGCCGCCCATGTGGGAGCCAGGAAGAGGTGAGTTTTCAGCAATCAGTGGGGCATCACGATATGGATGCCCCGCTAAAGAGCAACACCACCCAATAAAGTCATTCTCTTGGGTGGGGGTTCCACTTTTAAAGAGGACCTAAAGCTTAAAAAGACAATTCTGTGAGTACTCACCTGTAGAATTTCTTTTACCATGCCTGGCACGGACTGCTTCACACATTCATTACATCTGGGTAATCCGCCACAAGGTGGCGCAGTGCACTGCAGAAGAGTTGTGGCTCCTCCCGGTACCATATAAAAACGGAATCACTATAGACTTATCCAGTGTTGACAAGCAGTTATTTAAGAAACCGGGAGCTAATAAAGGCAAAAAAGGTAACAAAAAAACCCCAACTAACTTGGAACAATCACCATAAAGGGGCAACCAAGAATAACGATAACAAGGGTGGGGTGAAGCGGGCCGTGCCATGTAAGAACAAAAACAATTCTACAGGTGAGTACTCACAGAATTGTCTTTTTCCCATTGCATGGCACGGCCTGCTTCACACATTCATTACATCTGGGACATCCAAAAGCAGTGTCTGTAAGGTAGGGTGGGATCCCCAAAGAGCAGCAGACAGTTTAAACCACTACCGCCTGAAGCACCTTGCGGCCAAAAGCAGCATCAGCTGAGGCCTTAACATCAACCTTGTAAAACTTGGAAAAGGTATGAACAGAAGACCAAGTAGCGGCCTTGCAAACTTGTTCAACAGAAGCCTGGTGCTGAAAAGCCCAAGAAGCACCAATAGCACGAGTGGAATGAGCAGTAATCCGGAAAGGAGGAACCTTCCCCCTGGCAGAGTAGGCCTGCTCCACCGCCTGACGGATCCACTTGCTGATAGTGGATTTAGCAGGAGGGAAACCCTTCATAGGTCCAGCAGGAAGAACAAAAAGAGCATCAGACTTCCTGAAAGACTCAGTAGCAACCAAATAAAACTTCAGAGCCCTGACAACATCCAAAGAGTGAAGGGTCCGCTCCTTGGAATTAGCAGGGTTAGGACACAAAGAAGGCAAAACAATGTGATGGAAAGCGCCGCCAGCTCAGAAACTCGCCTGACCGAAGTAATGGCCACCAAAAAGGCCACCTTAGAGTCAGAATGGGCAGCGCAGCCCCACGGATAGGCTCAAAGGGAGGACCCTGCAGAGCAGACAACACCAGATTCAGGTCCCAAACTGGTAGCAAAGGCTTACGTGGCGAACGCACATGAGTAACTCCCTGGAAAAAGGTCTTAACCAACCGGTGATTGGCAAAATTAGCCAGAGCTGACACCTGTCCCTTGAGGGTACTAAGTTGAAGGCCTGAATCCAAACCATGTTGCAAAAATTCCAGAATCCTGGGGATAGAAAACACCCGACAAGGAAAAGACTTGGACTCACACCAGGCAATGTAAGCATGCCAGATCCTGTAGTAGATAAAGGACGAGGACTTCTTCCTAGCCCTAATCATGGTATCAACAACAGAGGCCGGCAACCCCTTGTCCATCAAGATGGAGGTTTCAGCAGCCAAGCCGGTAAAGCCAGCGTTTGTAAATTGGGATGGCACAGTTGTCCCTGAGTGAGAATATCTGGATCCTTGGGCAGGGCATACTGATCTACTTGGCCAACAGGGGGCCACCAGAATGCCTGGTACCCCTTCCTGGGCTATCTTGCGCAGCACCCTGCCCAGCAGAGGAAAGGGAGGGAACACATAGAGGAGCCGAAACTCCGTCCAAGGCATTGCTAGCACATCCGTGGCGAAGGCCAGAGGGTCCTGTGACAGGGAGACAAACCTGGGAAGCTTGTGATTGTGGCGAGACGCAAACAGGTCCACATCCGGCTGACCCCAGCGGTGACACAAGGAGTGAAAAATCTTGTTGCTGAGGGACCATTCCCCCAGTCGAGACGTCCCCCTGCTCAGGGAGTCTGCCTCCTGGTTCTCCACCCCCGGAATGTAAACCGCAGAGATGCAAGGGACATTCTCTTCTGCCCAAGACAGTATCAGGGACACTTCCTTGAGTGCTCGCTTGCTCCGAGTCCCTCCCTGATGATTGATGTAGGCAACCGCCGTCTGGTTGTCCGAGCGGATCTGAATATCCTGACCCCGAAGGTGTGAGGTCAGCTGAGAAAGAACCAACCTGATCGCCCTCAGTTCCAGGACATTGATGGGAGCATGGGCCTCTTGGGGGCCCCACTGACCCTGGAACTTCAGAGACTTCCAAAAGCCCCCCCAACCGGTCAGACTGGCATCTGTGGTGACAGTCTCCAAGCACTGGGACAGAAAGGTCCTGCCCACTAGAAGGTTCCTGGAGTCCAGCCACCACGAGAGGGACTGTCTGGCCAGGGGGGACAGAGCAAATTCCTGATCCAGGGACACAGGGTCCCGATCCCAAACTGACAGGTGCAACTGAAGAGGTCTCATGTGAAACTGAGCAAAGGGGACCGCCTCGAAGCAGGACACCATCAGGACCACCAACTGCATCCCTTGCCGGATGGAGGGATGGGGACACAAGAGCAGAGTCTGTGCCTGCTGCTGAAGGCCCTCCACCTTCTGCTGCTGAAGGCCCTCCACCTTCTGCTGAGGCAGGAATACCAGAGTCGGGGAGGTATCCAGAGTCATACCCAGAAAAGACCTCTCCAAAGACAGAGACAGTGAAGACTTGGGGTAGTTGATCACCCAGCCGAAGGACTCGAGAGTGGAGGTCACCACCTGAGTATCCCTCTTGGCCTGATGAAGAGACTGAGCCGCAATCAGAATGTCGTCCAGGTAAGGAAGGATGCGAATGCCCTGATGCCTCAGCAGAGCCCGAGGCGCCGAGGAAATACCGAACGGTAAGGCCACAAACTGGTAGTGCTGATCCTCCAGAGCAAACCTGAGAAATCTCTGATGACCTGGGAAGATTGGCACGTGAAGATAAGCATCCTTGATGTCCACGGAGGTCATGAAGTTGCCCGGGCGAAGGGTACTGACAGACGAGCGAAGGTTCTCCATGCGAAAGCGCTTGAACCTGACAAACCTGTTGAGACCCTTCAGGTCCAGGATGGGCCTCAAGGACCCGTCCTTTTTGGGGACCGTGAACAGATTGGAGTAGAAACCCTGACCCTGTTCCTACGGAGGCACCAGGCAAATGACTCCTGACTCCAACAGACGTTGAACCGCAAGGCGCAAACCCTGAGCTGACAGAGGGTTGTGAGGCATCCGGGATTTGATGATCCTGGGGGGCGGCCAGGCTGCAAACTATCTTGTAACCGGAGGACACCACCTCCTGAATCCACCGGTCTGAGACACGGAGTCTCCAAACATGAGCAAAGAGCCGAAGCCGCCCCCCCACTCGGATGGGTGAGGACGCCTCCTCATGCCTGAGGGGGCTTGGGAGAAGGTTTGGGCTTGGGGTCCCATGAGAGCCCGGGACGACCACGGGATCTGCCACGGCCCCAAGAACCCCTGCAGATACCTGAAAAGAGGGGGGCCTTGACCACCTCTGGGGGCACGAAAGGAGGAGAAGGAAGCGGATGGCCCCTGAAAGGGCCAAGGCTGCCTACCATCCCTGGCTAAAACATCCAGACGCTCACCAAAGAGCCGCAGCCCCGTAAAGGGGAGCCCAGTGAGAGTCTTCTTAGCAGCAGCGTCAGCTGCCCACTGATGCAACCAAACAGAGCCGCGCATAGCCACCAAAGGGGCAGAGGCCCTACCACTCAGCCGTACCACATCATCCATGGCAGTAAGGATAAAGGTAACAAATTCAGAGCAAAGCAAAAGGGCCCTATAATCCTCCCCCCTCTTACCAGCTGTAGCGCCATCAAGGAGACGATTGATCTGTCAGCAATAGCTGTTATAGCAGCGGCGCAGGCCGGACGAGCCCAGCCCCCACAAATGTAAAAGCCTGGCAGGCCAGCTGATCCATACGCCGGTCCTCGCTGTCCCGCAGTGTAGTAGTGTCAGGGGAAGGCATGACCGAGGTGTTGGACAGCCCTAGAACGGGAGCATCTACCTCAGGGGGACACGACCACCGCTTAACCAGGTCAGCAGGAAAGGGATATTTCTTATCCAACCCTTTGGGCACCGCGGGCAATCTACTAGGACGTTCCCACTCCTTGAGCACCATATTAGTGAAATGGCTCTGCTCAGGGAACTCCAGACGCTGCTTAACAGGACAAAAAAGCTCACCCTGTTTCCTCTTAGCCACCTCAGGGGGGACAATGTGCAAGATTTCAAAAATGTGAGACAACAGACTATCAGTGTCCTCAGGGAACCAGGAATCCTCAGACTCAGACCCAGGATCACTGTCGCAGCCCACCTGCTGGTCCCCAGAGGAATCAGAGCCCAGGAAAAGCTCCCCCTCCTCTTGGGAGTAACGGTCACCAAAAAGATAAATATCCTCATGCTCCTCAGCAACCAGGGCAGGCGTGGGAGCCAGGTGCCGCTTCTCGCTAGAGGCCTTATGTGGGACAGGCCTGGCAAGCGGCCTTTCAATGCTGGCCACACGCAGTGCCAGATCAGACTGTGACCCCTCTGCTAGTATCCCCCTCCCTGGGGGCTAAATGCAGGCGCGGGGGGGTAGGCGATGCCGAAGGGGGCGTAGAACTGGGGAAAGAAGCGGGCAGCCCAGACTGGAGCGCAAGGATACCTTGGGCGCACGGCACGCACACCGTGACATCGTTACTGATAGGGGATATCCCACACATGGAACACAGCCGGCATTGCCTCGAAGGACCCCCGAGCACGTTATACCCAGAAGCCTCCATATGGTGATTAATACAGGCGCAATAAGCTAGCACAGGGTAACGGCTAATAAAAATCCACCCGGGATGCCCCTAGAATAGTAAGGGGAGATGAAGGGGGGAGTAGGGAGCAGGACCGGGAGAAACCTCAACCCACTGGTGTCCCGCCTGAAAGACATAAGCAAAACCCCTAAGTATCCCGCAGCCCATGCCCCAAGGAAACAAAACCCCCAGAGGGGACTCACGGACCAAGCAGGACAAGGATCGCCAGCCGCCAGACCACCGGAGGAAGCGACACAGGCAGAAATCAACGCCGCAGCCCAGGGATGAAGAGGGCCCCAGACACGCAGCAGAAGCAAGATGGGGCCGGCAGAGGAACCTTGAGGGGCGGGCCACGGGAGAACGACGCGATACGCGTCATCCGCCGGCCCCGCCCCCACCGAAGAGCGCGAAAACGGCGCTCACGTGACCTCGCCAACGTCATCCACACAGTAAAAAACGCCTCACAGATATAGCGTTGCTTGCCGCGGACCGTAGTACAAAGCGGCGGCGAAATGTCTACAAACATCTAAAACAGCAAAAGAGCACTCCACTAACACCCGCCCCCCCCCCCCCCTCCGACGGGTGTAGTGGAGAAGAGAGCGAGCAGGCAGCGGCGAAGCCCAGGCCAGTGGGGGGGGGGACCCCAAACGCCAGAACAAGTCACATAAACCCTGTAGCGATAACCCTTATCGCCGGAGGGCTTCACCGCCCGAGACGTCCTTTTCCCAATCGTAAGAGGTGCTGCAGGAATCCCAGAGTCGTCCGTGAGGAAACAGGAACAGCCCTTACAAGGGCTAGTGAATTGTAATATAGCGTTTCCCCCAATAAGAGACAGAACTCAGTATTGAGGGTGAAGATGAACTTTATTAGTGCCACTCTAGGCCTTATATACACAAGTCTCCATTGCATGACACACACACCGACCAATAGCAGCAGGACACACAATCCCTCAACTCTGCTGGTGACGCAATCAGCAATACAATAGAGACGTCTGTAATACACTCAATCCGAACAATGCCATTGTCTGTGACGTAATCAATCAATACAATGGCAGTCAGAACAATGAATAACGTAATCAATCAATACAATGGCAGTCAGAACAATGAATAACGTAATCAATCAATACACTGGCAGTCTGTAACATGCTTAAGAAAAGGAAAGTAATGAACCTGTGTAAAGTCCAAAGGGGCAGAGCGTCTGTCACAAACCCCAAAACACTCACCCCCTCAGAAGCTAGGACAGGAACTCTGCATCCCTAGCAGGCTCACCATAAAGCCTATGGCCGGCTACCCTTTGTGGTACGGGGTCTGCGGCTTGGAGCAGCGCTCCTTGAGCACTTGACCCTAGTGCTCTTCTACCTTCACCCGATCCGTCAGCCGGGGCTGGGAGGCACAGAGGGTCCGGAAACGGGTGGAAATAGCCATGCAGGGCCGCAGGCTTGGTTGCCCCGCTCACCTGCGCATAGAGAGAGCCATCTTCAATCTTCGCAGAATCACTGCAGAGAACAAATGGATAGGTCTATTGGTGATTCCGTTTTTATATGGGACCGGTAGGAGCCACAACTCTTCTGCAGTGCCACTGCGCCACCTTGTGGTGGAATACCCAGATGTAATGAATGTGTGAAGCAGGCCGTACCATGCAATGGGAAAAGAGGAACAAATCGGGATGCCCCCATGTGTAGGATCGCTGCCTCTCACAGCACATGCGCCGGATTCTGGCCATTCAGAATAGATTGGGGTAATTACCCGGCCATCTATCCCGAATGAATGGGTTGGCTGACAGGGCACTCCCCCCCGCGCATGATGGGGATGTGCAGTTGGATCGCTGAACAGGTAGATTTTTCCTGTGATCTGGGGGGTGTCACACAGCGGGGCATCCTAATTCGGGATGCCCCGGAGAGACGGAATCAGCACAAGGGTTTTTTCTCCACTTTCACACACATTCCAGAATACTTCCCCGGTTCCTAATCCAGGATGCCCCAAAGAGGGGGAAACCACCCAGAGCCGGCACTCATGGGTTTGGGTCCATCTTCACACACATTCCTGAATACTTACCCGGCTCCTAATTCGGGATGCCCTAGAGAGGAGGAAACCACCCAAAGTCGGCACACATGGGTTTGGCACCACCTTCACACACATTCCAGAATACTTACCTGGCTCCTAATTCGGGATGCCCTAGAGAGGGGGAACCACCCAGAGCCGGCACTCATGGGTTTGGCTCCACCTTCACACACATTCCAGAATACTTACCTGGCTCCTAATTCAGGATGCCCCAGAGAGGGGGAACCACCCAGAGCCGGCACTCATGGGTTTGGCTCCACCTTTACACACATTCCAGAATACTTACCTGGCTCCTAATTCGGATTCCCTAGAGAGGGGGAACCACCCAGAGCCGGCACTCAAGGGTTTTTGCTCCACCTTCACACACATTCCAGAATACTTACCCGGCTCCGAATTCGGGATGCCCTAGAGAGGGGGAACCACCCAGAGCCGGCACTCATGGGTTTGGCTCCACCTTCACACACATTCCAGAATACTTACCCGGCTCCGAATTCGGGATGCCCTAGAGAGGGGGAACCACCCAGAGCCGGCACTCATGGGTTTGGCTCCACCTTCACACACATTCCAGAATACTTACCTGGCTCCTAATTCGGGATGCCCCAGAGAGGGGGAACCACCCAGAGGCGGCACTCATGGGTTTGGCTCCACCTTCACACACATTCCGGAATCCTTACCCGGCATTGGACAGGCTGCTGCTGACCGATGGCGATGGTGGGGGAGTGCTGGTGGCTTCTTTGTTAGCGGAGGTGTTGGCGCCGGGGGAGGAGGAGGAGCTTAGGAGCGCCGGGCTACAGACGGAGGCTTCATCCGAGTCCACTGCAGAGAGATAAAGAATGAAGGGGTAATAAATCTGGGATCAGTGCAGCACCACCAGGGCATCCCATCATTCTGTTACGGCAGACCTAAATGACTTGAGGGGCATGTGAGGAATAGGGCAAATATTATATGTCATTTTATTACTGATGCCCGGCTTCCCCCTTTAAGATTCTCTGTTCTTAGCAGAGTTCCCCTTTTATTTCCCCCTGTAGCATTAAGGCTTTCTAGCCATAAACACGCCCCCGCACAGAACCTAATCTCCCCAGGAAGGCGAATTAGCATCAAGCGCAGATCACGGGCTCCCTGCTGATTCTCTCACACCTCTGGGCCAGTAAGGCCTCACTGAGTCTGAGACAGAGGTGACCCCCTGGAGATAGTTTCCTGGCGTCAAACACCAGTGCCTCAGACCACAGGCACCAACACAAATCGTACCGTAGCTGGACCACTGTGTGTCCCAGCCCAGATACAGGGCCCACAAAACCGCATGTAGAGGTGCGATTCTCAGGGCCATGCGACCAGAGGAACCTAGAGAAATGGAGATATCGGGTTCTGACCCATTTAGGGACTCCATCTTCGGGCTCATCGGATGCCCGGCATCCAGCCCAGTTATTTGGTGCCATATGACCCCCCTGCCCATAGTTATAACCCCTAAAGCGTTTTAGGTTCTAAAGCAGGTTCCGCAACAGAGGGAGGGAACAGTCTGCCCCACGGAAGGGAGGGGGTGAAAGGATCCCGAGGCATAAAGGAGGTGACCCTGGGCCAGCAATTGTTACTTCTTGGGAGGTCACGCTGCAGTCTGCGGGAGGTGCCTGAACCATCAGCTCTCTACGCTCTACTCCATGTGGGAGCCCATCATCACTACTCTGCATTGTAAGGTAACTCTGACTGTTGTATCTCTGTGTGTAACTCACTGTAACCCACTTCTCAGAGCGACGTTTGTATTCATTCCACCATAGCCAAATGTTTGTTATCACTGCCTAGTGTGCGCTCATTGCATTAACATCTTTATTTAACTTCTTTTTGCCTTAGCCAAGAATCTGTGTGTCCGCAGGCTTTGGGCCTGATAGTCCCGCTAGGCGGGTGACGGACGGAGTTTTGGGAAAGCGGGCTGTGTGTACGGACGTCCCTGATTGTTAACTGGATCACATGACCCGTGGTTTCCCTGATGGCATTTTTAAGAAGTGTCCCCTGAGGAACCCCTTTTGGGATGCCCCTACAGTTGATAAGGAAGCTTAAATCGTGCATAGAACTCTGTGTGATGGGGGACAGGGAATAGCATGCACAGCTGTTACCTGCCCTGCTTTAAATAGAGCTCTGTTAGGAAAAGGTGAGTATCTCTCATCAGCGCAGCCTGACGGTGTGAGGAAGCGGCCAAGGCAAGGGCTTGAGTTCTGCTTTAAGGCGGGATTCTTTATGGTTATGGCTTATAAAAGAAGAGACACTCACCATTCTCCCCTGACCTCAACCCTTTGGAGAACCTTGGTAGCATCCTGAAGAAAAAGGGAGGGTGGGAGGCTGTTCACACCAAAACAGCAGAGGCTGGGAGGCCGTTCACATCAGAACAGCAGAGGGTGGGAGGCTGTTCACACCAAAACAGCAGAGGCTGGGAGGTCGTTCACATCAGAACAGCAGAGGGTGGGAGGCCGTTCACATCAGAACAGCAGAGGGTGGGAGGCCGTTCACATCAGAACAGCAGAGGGTGGGAGGCCGTTCACATCAGAACAGCAGAGGGTGGGAGGCCGTTCACATCAGAACAACAGAGGGTGGGAGGCTGTTCACATCAGAACAACAGAGGGTGGGAGGCCGTTCACATCAGAACAGCAGAGGGTGGGAGGCCGTTCACATCAAAACAGCAGAGGGTGGGAGGCCATTCACATCAGAACAGCACAGGGTGGGAGGCCGTTCACATCAGAACAGCAGAGGGTGGGAGGCCGTTCACATCAGAATAGCAGAGGGTGGGAGGCCGTTCACATCAGAACAGCAGAGGGTGGGAGGCCGTTCACATCAGAACAGCAGAGGGTGGGAGGCCGTTCACATCAGAACAGCAGAGGGTGGGAGGCCGTTCACATCAGAACAGCAGAGGGTGGGAGGCCGTTCACATCAGAACAGCAGAGGGTGGGAGGCCGTTCACATCAGAACAGCAGAGGGTGGGAGGCCGTTCACATCAGAACAGCAGAGGGTGGGAGGCCGTTCACATCAGAACAGCAGAGGGTGGGAGGCCGTTCACATCAGAACAGCAGAAGGTGGGAGGCCGTTCACATCAGAACAGCAGAGGGTGGGAGGCCGTTCACATCAGAACAGCAGAGGGTGGGAGGCCGTTCACATCAGAACAGCAGAGGGTGGGAGGTCATTAACTTCAGAACAGCAGAGGGTGGGAATCCATTCACATCAGAACAGCAGAGGGTGGGAGGCCGTTCACATCAGAACAGCAGAGGGTGGGAGGCCGTTCACATCAGAACAGCAGAGGGTGGGAGGCCGTTCACATCAGAACAGCAGAGGGTGGGAGGCCGTTCACATCAGAACAGCAGAGGGTGGGAGGCGTCACTGGGCCTGATAAAGATGTCTTGGATGGAAATAGGTCTTGATATCATGTGACCCGTTGTGATGTCACGTGATCCCTTCACTGATGCAAACCCAACCAATGACCATTTTGGCTTCTCTACAGCCTATACAATGTACAGACACTCTTCTGCAGTGCATTGTGGGTATTATCCATTAACATTGGGAACGATCCCGACCAACGTTTCGGAACATCACAGAAAGGTCTGATTTGCATAATAATTTGCATAATTAACGCCATGTAAATAACGGAGGTCGTTTCCTCCTCCCATAATCCTCCAGGGCTGGATATTGTCAGGACACACCCACATCCAGGCCCCCGGCGCAGGTAACTCACCGGAAGCCGGCAGCGGCTGCTCCACGATGCCGACCTTCACTACCTGTAATGAGACAACACGGCGTTTCATTGGAGGGCACCAGGGGACATTGTATTTAAAGGAGAACTCCCACGCCCTGTAATAATAATCCATCCGGAATATTCAAGTTAGAAAGAGGAGGAGGAGTCACTTATACACCCGGGGGGGGGGGGGGCAGGGGAAGCTGCAGTTGAGTGTTTCTTTCTGTTACTGGAGGAAGCATCAGGGGGGCGGAATCTCGGACGTACCATCCTGCTTTTATAGGGGAGAACTGCTTAAAGGGGTACTCCACTTCCGTCTGCATTTGTAATAGGCCATTTACATCAATACAGCAGAGGGTGGGAGGCCGTTCACATCAAAACAGCAGAGGGTGGGAGGCCGTTCACATCAAAACAGCAGAGGGTGGGAGGCTGTTCAGATCAAAACAGCAGAGGGTGGGAGGCCGTTCACATCAAAACAGCAGAGGGTGGGAGGCTGTTCACATCAAAACAGCAGAGGGTGGGAGGCCATTCACATCAAAACAGCAGAGGGTGAGAGGCCGTTCACATCAACACAGCAGAGGGTGGGAGGCCGTTCACATCAAAACAGCAGAGGGTGGGAGGCCATTCACATCAAAACAGCAGAGGGTGAGAGGCCGTTCACATCAACACAGCAGAGGGTGGGAGACCGTTCACATCAGAACAGCAGAGGGTGGGAGGCCGTTCACATCAGAACAGCAGAGGGTGGGAGACCGTTCACATCAGAACAGCAGAGGGTGGGAGACCGTTCACATCAGAACAGCAGAGGGTGGGAGACCGTTCATATCAGAACAGCAGAGGGTGAGAGGCCATTCACATCAAAACAGCAGAGGGTGAGAGGCCATTCACCTGGACGCAGGCCAGCAGCTTCATCTCCCACACACTGCCACATCAGCTCCTTCATCAGAAACTGTGCCCTGACGCGTTTCGCTATAATTGCTTCATCAGATGATACCTTACCTGGGTGGAGGCCAGCAGCTTCATCCCCCTCATCAGAAACTGTGCCCTGACGTGTTTCGCTATAATCACTTCATCAGAGGATACCTTACCTGGGTGGAGGCCAATGGCTTCATCTCCCTCATCAGAAACTGTGCCGACGCATTTCGCTGTAATCGCTTCATCAGTGCATACTTTACTTGGGTAGAGGCCAGCGGCTTCATCCCCCTCATCGGAAACTGTGCTCTGACGCGTTTCGCTATAATCACTTCATCAGAGGATACTTTTCCTGCGTGCAGGCCAGCGGTTTCATCCCCCTCATCAGACACTGTGCCCTGAAGCGTTTATATATAATCGCTTCATCAGAGGATACTGACAGGACTGTTGCTCGTATATAAGGATACAAAGGAGATTTAGGGACGAGAGGAGGAAAGGAGGGACAGGAGGAGGGAGGGCAGGAAGAGGAAAGGAGAGGATGGGAGGAGGAAAGGAGGAGGGAGGGATGGGAGGAGGGACAGGAGGAGGTAAGGAAGGATGGGAGGAGGTAAGGAGGGACAGGAGGAGGGAGGGCAGAAATAGGAAAGGGGAGGATGGGAGGAGAAAAGGAGGAGGTAGGGAGGGACAGGAGGAGGAAAGGAGGAGGGAGGGAAGGGACGGGAGGAGGTAGGGAAGGACAGGAGGAGGAAAGGAGGGACAGGAGGAGGGAGGGAAGGGACGGGAGGAGGGAGGGCAGAAATAGGAAAGGGGAGGATGGGAGGAGAAAAGGAGGAGGGAGGGAGGGATGGGAGGAGAAAAGGAGGGAGGGGAGGAGGTAGGGAAGGACAGGAGGAGGAAAGGAGGAGGGAGGGAAGGGACGGGAGGAGGTAGGGAAGGACAGGAGGAGGAAAGGAGGGACAGGAGGAGGGAGGGAAGGGACGGGAGGAGGGAGGGAAGGGACAGGAGGGAGGGAAGGGACGGGAGGAGGGAGGGAAGGGACAGGAGGAGGGAGGGAAGGGACGGGAGGAGGGAGGGCAGAAATAGGAAAGGGGAGGATGGGAGGAGAAAAGGAGGAGGGAGGGATGGGAGGAGGTAGGGAAGGACAGGAGGAGGAAAGGAGGGACAGGAGGAGGGAGGGAAGGGACGGGAGGAGGGAGGGCAGAAAGAGGAAAGGAGAGGATGGGAGGAGAAAAGGAGGAGGGAGGGAGGGATGGGAGGAGAAAAGGAGGAGGGAGGGAGGGATGGGAGGAGAAAAGGAGGAGGGAGGGAGGGACGGGAGGAGGTAGGGAAGGACAGGAGGAGGAAAGGAGGAGGTAGGGAGGGAAGGGACGGGAGGACAGAAAGAGGAAAGGAGAGGACGGGAGGAGGAAAGGAGGGAGGACAGAAAGAGGAAAGGAGAGGATGAGGAGGAAAGGAGGAGGGAGGGATGGGAGGAGGGACGGGAGGAGGTAGGGAAGGACAGGAGGAGGTAGGGAGGGAAGGGACGGGAGGACAGAAAGAGGAAAGGAGAGGACGGGAGGAGGAAAGGAGGGATGGGAGGACAGAAAGAGGAAAGGAGGAGGGACAGGAGGAGGTAGGGAAGGACGGGAGGAGGAAAGGAGGAGGGAGGGAGGGGATGGGAGGAGGAAAGGAGGAGGGAGGGAGGGGACGGGAGGAGGGAGGGAGGGCAGGAAGAGGAAAGGAGAAGACGGGAGGAGGAAAAGAGGAGGGAGGGATGGGGAGGAACGGGAGGGACAGGAGAAGGTAAGGAGGGATGGGAGGATGAAAGGAGGGACCAGCAATCCTGTTCCACCCTGCTGATTGGGGGACGGTATGAAAAAGAGAATGTTATTAGCTGAACCTGTAAACCCCGATATCTCGGCCATTTCTGCTTCAGTTTGAAAACAGAAAACAGTTTAGGACAGCGCCAAACGTAGCCCGGCGCAATGGTGTAACAATGACCTTTTCCTGCTGTATCACTTGGACATTGAGTATTTTTCTGTCAATTAAAGGAAGACCTTCCTACTGTATGACTATTAAAATTAAGAGAAGATGACGTATATTCTTGTAAACTATGATATCACTGAGAAGTGGTGAGACAGGGAAGGCCTGAACACCACCCGAGTAAACCGTAGCCTCCAGGACGGGGAACGTGTGAGCTACCGCTGGTGGAGTGATTGTTTAAAGTAGACCTGGATCATCTGTCCCTGATATTTTATCTGTGGGCCTGGGACACCGGTGAGTCAAGTAGTGGTCAAGATTCATGTGGAGCTGAATGGAGTTTGTGACATTGGAGTTCATGAGGATAGGATTACTTGGACATAACAAACGCACTCCTATCAACATAC
This sequence comes from Gastrophryne carolinensis, assembly GCA_027917425.1. Classification (NCBI taxonomy): domain Eukaryota; kingdom Metazoa; phylum Chordata; class Amphibia; order Anura; family Microhylidae; genus Gastrophryne; species Gastrophryne carolinensis. Next base: position 481,937,439 of record CM051237.1, on the reverse strand, counting down.
ACACTATAATATCACTGTATCTGGAGGGGGCCAGGCAGGCTCATGACCTTGTGGCTCTGGGTCTTCATGCCGGCAAATAAAGGCATCTATTTGTAATGAAGACATGTGATCAGTGAATTTCTATAATGGTTTTAGTACTGGTTACACCATAGACCAGACATCCATCATACAGCACCCACGAAGATCTACCTCAACTGATCCAACCAGTTACTCCTCTTATGTGTACAGGTAAGTGCAGGAACAGGAACATCAGAGACAAGGCCCGAAAATATTGTAAAACTCGGTTCGGTTATACGTCACAGGATCACACAACATTGGTTAGTATTTTAAGGCAAGGCAGACTCACCCCGATAAACGGAACAAACTTCTGGCAAGAATCTTCTTCAGCACTAAGAAAAGGGAGGGCAGAAAAAAAAGACAGCGAAAGAGAAAATTTAGGAAGAACTAAAAGCAGAGGCCAAAACTGAAGTTTCAGAATAAAACAAAAGCAGCAAAAAAATAAAAGACAGGACTGAAAGCGCTGGTGGGAAGAGAAGAGAGCCGGCAAGACAAAGACCCAAACAGAGAGAAATAACATATAAAATAACAAAAGCTGCAGAGAACACATAACACGAGCTGAGGCAAAAAAAACCCCTGCAAAATAGAAACTGAGGAGAAGAAGCCAGAGGAAAGGTTAGTGCTGAATGAATGTGAACCTGACTGCTAAAGAGAAGAAGACATGAATGTCAGAAGGGGCAGGAAGGGCTCGTGAACGCCAGAAGATGAGGTAGGACTAAAGATGGAGGGGGTAACACAAACACCAGAATAAATGTACGGCAATGGAGATTTAATGAGTCATGGATATAAAAAGACAGGGGAGAACAAGCAATAGAGAGAACAGAATAAAGAGGTACGAGAAACAGGAGGCCCATGAACAAGAGATTAACAGGAAGTCAGGGCAAGGGAAGAACATCTATATCAGGAGAAGATGCAGAAGAACAATGTCAAAGAGGTAGGAGTGAAGGGAGATGGGGAAGGACATGTAAAACCTTTTACAAGAAACAGGAAACCAGAAATGTAGGAGGAGTGAAGAAGAATGGAGAGAACAGAATAGAGAAGTACAAGAAACACCAGAAAACAAACAGGAAAACAGGGTATGCGGAGGACATCTCAGTAAGGAGGAGATAGAGAAGAACAAGAGATGAGATGTCAGCGTCAAACAGAGGTAGGAGTGAAGGAAGATGGGGAAGGACATGTAAAACTTTTTACATGAAGTAGGGGAACCAGAAATGGAAGAGGAGTGAAGAAGAATGGAGAGAACAGATTAGAGAAGTACAAGAAACACCGGAAAACGAACAGAAAAACGAGGTATGCAGAGGACATCTATGTAAGATAGAGAAGAACAAAAGATGAGGAGATGTTAATGTCAAACAAAGAGGTAGGAGAGTAGGGAGATAGGGAAGGACATGTAAAACATTTTACAGGAAGTAGGAGAACCAGAAATGGAGGAGGAGTAAAGAAGAATGGAGAGAACAGATTAGAGTACGGGAAACACCAGAAGACGAACAGGAAAACAAGGAATGTGGAGGACATCTACGTCAGGAGAAGATGGAGAAGAACGAGAGGTGAGGAGATGTCAATGTCAAAAAGGTAGGAGTGAAGGGAGATGGGGAGGAGTAGATGGAGAAGAACGAGAGGTTAGGGGATGTAAAGATAACATACAGAGAAAGGAGTGAGTAAACATTTTAAAGAAAAAGAGTGAACCAGAAATGGAGGAGGATGAGTGAATTCCAGAAGAAGATAAGAAAGCACAACACAAGGTGGATATGCCTGTACCTGACGAGGTGGCAGGTCAGGAGATGGAGGACAAGAGAAAAAAGCAGATGTAAAACGGGAAGGTGAAGGTCCCTTTTTTTTTTTTACGATAATAAAGAAGACACAAAATAGAGGAGAACAAGCAACGGAGAGAACAGAATAAAGAGGTACGAGAAACAAGAGGCCCACGAACACCAAAAGACGAACAGTCAAACAGGTCAATGGGAGGACATCTACGTCAGGAGGAGATGGAGAAGAACGAGAGGTGAGGTGATGAAAATATCACAAATAGAGAAAGGAGTGAATAAACATTTTACAGAAAAAAAGTAAACCAGAAATGGAGGAGGAGTGAGGCCCACAAACACCAGAAGACGAACAGTCTAACAGGTCATGGGGAAGACATCTACGCAAGGTAGAGATGCAGAAGAACGAGAGGTGAGGAAATGTAAACGCCATATAGAGGTAGAAGTGAAGGGGGGGGTGGAGAAAGACACGTAAAACCTTTTACAGGAAGTAAGAGAACCAGAAATGGAGGAGGATGAGTGAAGAATAATGGAGAGAACAAGTTAGAGAAGTACGAGAAAAAAAAGGGCCCATCAACACCAGATGACGGACAAGAAAACAGGGCATAGGGAGGACATGAGGATGGGGGGAGGAGATGGAGAAGAACGAGAGGTGAGGAAATGTAAACGTCAGATAGAAAGGTAGGAGCAAAGGGAATCGAGAATGACATGTTAAACATTTTACAGAAAGTAGGATCAGAAATGAAGGACGAGTGAACTCCAGAAGGAGAAAGTACAACACAAGGTGGATATGCCTGTACCTGAAGAAGAGGCAGCACAGAAGATGCTGAGAGAAGCAAATGTAGAACTGGGGAAGGAAGGTGAAGGATGCTTTTTTTTTTACCAGAAGACACGATAAAAAATGACACAAAAAGAAAAAATGGAGGAGAACAAGAAGATGGAGAGAAAAGAATAAAGTGGTACAAGAACAGGAGGCCCATGAACACCAGAAGATGAACAGGCAAACGGGCACGGGAAGGATATCTATTGTATGTCAGGAGAAGATGAAGTAGAGGAGGTAAAAGTGAAGGGGGATGGGGAAGGACATGTAAAACCTTTTACAGGAAGTAGGAGAACCAGAAATGGAGGTGGAGTGAAGAAGAATGGGGAGAACAGATTAGAGTACGGGAAGTACGGGAAACATCAGAAGACGAACAGAAAAACAAGGCATGGGGAGGATATCTACGTCAGGAGGAGATGGAGAGGAACGAGAGGTAAGGAGATGTAAACGTCAAATAAAGAGGTAGGAAGAGGTAGTAAAACATTTTACAGGAAATAGGAGAACCAGAAATGTAAGTGGACAAGTGAAGAATAGAGAGAACAGATTAGAGAAGTACGAGAAACACCAGAAGACGAACAGGAAAACAGTACATGGGGAGGACATCTATGTCAGGAGGAGATGGAGAAGAACGAGAGGTGGGGTGATATAAATATCACATATAGAGAAAGGAGTGAATAAACATTTTACAGAAAAAGAGAGAACCAGAAATAGAGGAGGATGAGTGAATTCCAGAAGAAGATGAGAAAGCACAACACAAGGTGGATAGGCCTGTACCCCAAGAAGAGGCAGCACAGCAGATGAAGGACGTGAGATGTAAAACAGGGGAAGGTGAAGGCCACTTGTTTACCAGAAGACACACGAATAATAAAAGACACAAACACCAGAGGAAAAAATGAAAAACACTGAGAAGAGCCAGAAAGAAGTAGTATAAAAAGCCGGAGGCTTCAGTGGATCCAAGAAGACATTACTGGCGTCCAGTGGCCCAGGATTTTACCGGCCTCGCGGGAACCCCACTGAGCCCAAGTCTGAGAGTCCTCCGAGGCTGAGGCTATAGCATTGCAGTTAGCAGGTGTAGATATGGCCAACCCAAAGTTATTGAAGCTTTCATATTGGAGGGGCAGAGTGGCCAGGGGTGGGTGAGTGAGCAGGGCCGGATTAAGTGTGGTGGAGGTCCCTGGGCACAAAATCTGGTGGAGGCTCCGGATACATATTTATTTTTCCTTTAAAATAATAGTCCAGCCAAGTAACTGATTGGTGATTGTCTGGAACCCGCCCACTTACTGGAACGTCAGATCGAGTCCCGTGTGCCCCCCTTGTGCGGGTGCGTGCTGCTCGGGAACTCCTGCTTTGCCATCCTGGGTGAGGGGTAGTGTAGTCGCCCCCAGCTGGTCCAGCAGAAAACAGTTCCCTGCACTGAGCTGCCAGCAGCTGTGCTTGGCGGCTTATGTGCAGTGAGGGGCCCCTGACAACCGATTGGTTATTTGTTGTATTTAAACAATACCAAAGCTCTCTTCTTGTTGATACTATTTGGTCCTGATGAAGGGGGCGTGCGGGCCCCCGAAACGTTGACTGATCGACATGATGCTTGTTTATTGGACTTAATACAGATTTCTGATCATCGAGATATTTGGAGTGCTGGTTCATCTTTGTACATTTGGACCGTGCACCCACGTTTAACATATTCTGCCACTGGTAGGAGTGCGGTGGCCACCAACCTTCGGGCTGAATTAGGATGCCTCGCTGTGTAACCCCCCCCCCCAGAAGCCCCATTTCACCCACCTTGTCCCGGAGCCCTTCTGAATGGGCAGCACAGGCACGCACCCCTTCTGAATGGGCAGCACAGGCACGCGATGGCTAGGAGGTGAGAGGGGGATGCGGGCGGCGGTGCACTCGGCTTCCTTAGGCCCCGCACGGCTGCGGAGCTGAGTGAAAGCGAGCACGCTGATTGGTTGAACCAATCCCACTCAGCCAATCATCACGCTCGTTCTCGCCCGAGTCTGCATCGTGGGAGCGACAGGAGGATGAGTGACCTAGGGGCATACACACAGCAATTCAGGATGCCCCAATGAGAGGAACCACACCCCGAAAAGTGAAAATCAGGTGTGTTGGTCCTCTTTAAATACAATTTATTAAACAGCAAACTGTGTAATACTATTAAAATTCGTCTAAGCAATATTAAAGGGCAAGTCCAGCCTAACTATCTCTTATTGTTCATGGGAGCAGCCATGATGGAATTACTGCATAATGCCGCACCATTGTCCTCTATTGACAGGAGGAAGGGGGAGGGGCTTTGTCTCATACATCAATAGAAGACAATGGTGCGGCATTATGCAGTAATTCCATCATGGCTGCTCCCATGAACAATAAGAGTTTGTTAGACTGCACGGGCCATTTTAAAGTGGACCAAAACCCAGGATTTGGACTATCCTGGGTTTTGGTCCTTTTCCCCCGGGGCACCCAGATCAGGGTGTATACCCTATATGTTCCAGTTTTTCTCAGTTATGAGAACTTCTACAATTTTAACAACTGGTTCAGCAGAACCCAGGGGGAATCTTCTGAATCCCACTCCAGATTAGAGGGACCCCCCTCTACTGCCTAGGTGAGGAACTATGACAGGCGGATGAGGTGTGGGGGGCCCGTCTTTCAATTTTCAGTCCCAATGTTCAGGTCCTCATTGATTTCAATGGGGACCGGGTTTGGGTCAAGATTGGGTACCTGGAACCGAACTTTTGTTCAAAGTTCAGCCGAAGTTGCTGAACTTGCAGGTGTTTGGCCAACACTAGTTACTGCACAAAGGTTGAGGAACCACAACAGGCGGCTGAGGAGTGGGGGGGCGGAGAGGGGGTCCATTTGTCAATTTTTGGTCCCAACGTTCAGGTCCTCATTGATTTCAAAAGGGGTCAAGTTCGGTACATGGAACCAAACCTTTGTTCAAAGTTCAGCCGAAGTTGCTGAACTTGCAGGTGTTTGGCCAACACTAGTTACTGCACAAAGACTGAGGAGCCACATCAGGCGGATGAGAAGTGGGGAATGGAGAGGGGGTCCATCTGTCAATTTTCGGTCCCAATGTTCAGGTTCTCATTGATTTCAAAGGGGACCGGGCTCGGGTCAAGTTCAGGTACCCGGAAACAAACTTTAGTTTAAAGTTCAGGCGAAGTTGCTGAACTTGCAGGTGTTCGGCCAACACTAGTTACTGCACAAAGGTTGAGGGTGAGGAGCCACATCAGGCGGATGAGTGGGGGGCCCATCTGTCAATTTTCGGGCCCAACAGGTCCTCATTGATTTCAATGGGGACCGGGTTTGAGTCAAGTTTAGGTACCTGAAAGCGAACTTTTGTTCAACGTTCAGCCGAAGTTGCTGAACTTCCAGGTGTTCGGCCAACACTAGTTGCTGCACAAAGGGTGAAGTGCCACGACAGGTGAATGAGGAGTTGGGGGGGGGGGGGGGAGGGGGGCCATATGTCAATTTTCGGTCCCAACGTTCAGGACCTCATTGATTTCAATGGGGACTGGGTTCGGGTCAAGTTCAGGTACCCGGAAGCGAACTTTTGTTCAAAGTTCAGGCAAAGTTCCTGAACTTGCAGGGCCAACACTAGTTACTGCACAAAGGGTGAAGAGCCACGTCAGGCAGATGAGGAGTGGCGGGCGGAGAGGGGGGCCATCGGTCAATTGTCGGTCCCAACCGGTCCTCATTGATTTCAATAAGGACTGGGTTCGGGTCAAGTTCAGGTACCAGGAAGCAAACTTTTGTTTAAAGTTCAGGCAAAGTTGCCGAACTTGCAGGTGTTCGGCCAACACTAGTTACTGCACAAAGGATGAGGAGCCACGTCAGGTGGAGAGGGGGTCCATCTGTCAATTTTCGCTCATTGGTCCTCATTGATTTCAATGGGGTCCTCATTGATTTCAATAGGGACTGGGTTCGGGTCAAGTTCAGGTACCCGGAAGCGAACTTTTGTTCAAAGTTCAGGCAAAGTTGCTGAACTTGCAGGTGTTCAGCCAACACTAGTTACTGCACAAAGGGTGAGGAGCCACATTAGGCGGATGAGGACTGGGGGGTGGAGAGGGGGGCCATCGGTCAATTGTCGGTCCCAACAGGTCCTCATTGATTTCAATAGGGACTGGGTTCGGGTCAAGTTCAGGTACCAGAAAGAGAACTTTTGTTCAAAGTTCAGGCAAAGTTGCTGAACTTGCAGGTGTTCGGCCAACACTAGTTACTGCACAAAGGATGAGGAGCCACGTCAGGTGGAGAGGGGGTCCATCTGTCAATTTTCGGTCCCAACATTCAGGTCCTCATTGATTTCAATGGTCAAGTTCAGGTACCTGGAAACAAACTTTTGTTCAAAGTTCAGCTGAAGTTGCTGAAATTGCAGGTGTTCGGCCAACACTAGTTACTGCACAAAGGATAAGAAACACATTGTGCCCTTCATAAAGAAAGGAGGGAAAACCCAGTATCGAAGCAGCTCGGAATAATGTGTAAGGAACATGTGGAAGGAAAGCAGAAAATATCACTTGGCTCCTAAAGCTATAAATAAGAGACCAATAAGAAAGAGAAGAAAGGGATAAAATGCATAATAAAAAAAAATAAAAAAAAATATTAAAAAAAGAGGGGATTGGAGGATTAGAGGGTAAGGAGATGGGCTTGGGCAGTATCTACCCAACGGGCACCAAACATTCAGGAACCTCTTGTGCGAGTATGATCTGAGGACTTATCTTTAATCGTAGTGTCTGCGCTTCTATCCTTGAACCTAAAAAACTAAAGTCCGCCTGGTTGCCCCCGAAAAAGAAAAAAAAAAATTGGGGGTCCACTTTAGGGTTCATTTTGTGATTGCATCTGGAGAGAAAGGCTGCGGCTTACAGGCAGAATGGAGACGGCCACAGACAGACGATCAAACAGATATACGACCAGGGCACAGAGACGGGGGCGTGGCGGACACACAGCCGGGGTACCTGGTAGAAAAATCAAAGTACAGACTTCTCTTCCTGGGGGGAGCCAGAAACCAAAAAACACAAAGTAACATTATAGACTCCGACAGCGAAACGCGTGAGGCAGAGGGGCGATCAGGAGATCCGCAGTGCGGCGGCTCCCTCTGCTGCTGACTCAGGGGCAACAAAACCACCACACAATGAGACAACCTGGTAACAGATCATTAAAGAGGAGCTCCAGGAAGTATTAATTACTGTTAACAATTCCTTTCTAATCATCTTCAGTCACACAAATTAGTCTTTGCACCGGGGTAATATCCTCTTATCACCAGTAGGGGGCAGACGTGTGCTGGAGATTATACATTCTGGTAATATCCTCCTATCACCAGGAGGGGGCAGATGTGTGCCGGAGATTATACACTGGGGTAATATCCTCCTATCACCAGGAGGGGGCAGACATGTGCTGGAGATTATACACTCTAATATCCTCCTGTCACCAGGACGGGGCAGACGTGTGCCGGAGATTATACACTGGGGTAATATCCTCCTATAACCAGGAGGGGGCAGACGTGTGCTTGAGATTATACACTCGGGCAATATCCTCCTATCACCAGAGGGGGCAGACGTGTGCCGGAGATTATACACTTGGGTAATATCCTCTAATCACCAGGAGGGGGCAGACGTGTGCCAGAGATTATACACTTGGGTAATATCCTCCCATCACCAGGAGGGGGCAGACGTGTGCCGGAGATTATACACTTGGGTAATATCCTCCCATCACCAGGAGGGGGCAGACGTGTGCCGGAGATTATACACTTGGGTAATATCCTCCCATCACCAGGAGGGGGCAGACGTGTGCTGGAGATTATACACTCAGGTAATTACCTCCTATCACCAGGAGGAGGCAAATGTGTGCCGGAGATTATACACTCGGGTAATATCCTCCTATCACCAGGAGGGGGCAAACGTGTTCTGGAGATTATACACTCTGGCAATATCCTCCTATCACCAGGAGGGGGCAGATGTGTGCCGGAGATTATACACTTGGGTAATATCCTCCCATCACCAGGAGGGGGCAGACGTGTGCCGGAGATTATACACTTGGGTAATATCCTCCCATCACCAGGAGGGGGCAGACGTGTGCCGGAGATTATACACTTGGGTAATATCCTCCCATCACCAGGAGGGGGCAGACATGTGCTGGAGATTATACACTTGGGTAATATCCTCCCATCACCAGGAGGGGGCAGACGTGTGCTGGAGATTATACACTCAGGTAATTACCTCCTATCACCAGGAGGAGGCAAATGTGTGCCGGAGATTATACACTCGGGTAATATCCTCCTATCACCAGGAGGGGGCAGACGTGTGCCGAAGATTATAAACTCGGGTAATATCCTCCTATCACCAGGAGGGGGCAGAAGTGTGCCGGAGATTATACACTTGGGTAATATCCTCCCATCACCAGGAGGGGGCAGACGTGTGCCGGAGATTATACACTTGGGTAATATCCTCCCATCACCAGGAGGGGGCAGACATGTGCTGGAGATTATACACTTGGGTAATATCCTCCCATCACCAGGAGGGGGCAGACGTGTGCTGGAGATTATACACTCAGGTAATTACCTCCTATCACCAGGAGGGGGCAAATGTGTGCCGGAGATTATACACTCAGGTAATATCCTCCTATCACCAGGAGGGGGCAGATGTGTTCTGGAGATTATACACTCGGGCAATATCCTCCTATCACCAGGAGGGGGCAGATGTGTTCTGGAGATTATACACTCGGGTAATATCCTCCTATCACCAGGAGGGGGCAGACGTGTGCCGAAGATTATAAACTCGGGTAATATCCTCCTATCACCAGGAGGGGGCAGACGTGTGCCGAAGATTATAAACTCGGGTAATATCCTCCTATCACCAGGAGGGGGCAGAAGTGTGCTGGTGTCAGGCTCCGCACCTTTTGGGCCTCTTCCATTGATCTCTGCACACAGCCGCAGAAGTGCTTTGGGTGTTTGTTCTAGACCTGGCTATTCATCCATTGCACTGCTCAACAGCTCCACATGGTGTTCGTCTCACTGCAACTGCACGAAGCCTAGAGCATAAGCTCTTGGGCTTGCTTTTTACTTTCGGGTTTTCCTTGGCCTGTGTACAGGAAGTGACTTCACTCTTGCCCTGAAACGTCCTGCCCAGCTTTATTGACAACACTATTTAAATGGACAGCTGGCCTGTATTCATTGCTGTGTTATCAGCTCAGTTCCTGGAAGCTGTGACTCCTGTTACCTGCAACTCCTGACTGTGATACTGGATTGACCTGGACTGCTTCCCGATCAGCTTATGGATTAACCCTCGCATGGATTACACGGTTAGAATTTCGGATTGTTTATTGGACTTTGCTTGTTCGCTGCCAGCCCATGATCTCGGATTGTTTAATGGACTTTGCCTGTCTGCTGCCAACCCTGGAATCTGTATTTGGTTTGTCGCCAGCCTCTGAACACGGATGGTTTACTGGACTTTGCCTGTCTGTCACCAGCCCTGGAATCTGTATTTGGTTTGTCGCCAGCCTCTGAACACGGATGGTTTACTGGACTTTGCCTGTCTGCCGCCAGCCCTGGAATTTGTATTTGTTATCTGACTTTATTAAACCCCTGAACTCTGTTCTGTCTTAATGAACTTTTCCATGCCTTGCCCCACATCTGGAGCTCCGCCCAGCCCTTACTTCTTGCCAGAAGTCTACCTTTATCTTGGTTGTAGCCAGGAAGCTATAAATAAAACATACCAGACATGCTTAAAAAACATATACGTCCTGTTCCAGACATAGTACTTACACTTGGGACATCCAATAGCAGTGTCCATAAGGTAGGGTGGGATCCCCAACAAAAGGTGACAGCAGACAGTTTAAACCACTGCCGCCTTCAAAACCTTGCAGCCAAAAACAGCATCAGCTGAGGCCCTAACATCAACCTTGTAAAACTTTGAAAAGGTATGAACAGAAGACCAAGTAGCGGCCTTGCAAACTTGTTCAACAGAAGCCTGGTGGTGGAAGGCCCAAGAGGCACCAATAGCATGAGTAGAATGAGCAGTAAGGCGGAAGAGAGGACTCTTCCCCTTAGCAGAATAGGCCTGAATCACAGCTAATAGTAGACTTAGCAGGAGCCAAACCCTTCCTAGGACCAGAAGGGACCACAAAAAGAGCATCAGTCTTCCTGAAGGCCGCAGTGACTACCAGGTAATACTTCAGACACCTGACCACATCCAAGGAATGCAGAACCCTTTCCTTAGCGTTGCTAGGATTAGGACACAATGAGGGAAGAACAATATCTTGATTCAAATGAAAAGCAGAAACCACCTTAGGCAGAAAATCCGGCTTTAAGCGGAACACCACCTTGTCCTGGTGTCTCTCATAGTATGGGGCCTGAATAGACAGAGTCGCCAGCTCAGACACACGCCTAACCGAAGTAATAGCCACCAGAAAGACAACCTTGAGGGTAAGTACAGCCAGAGCAGCATCCTGAATAGGCTCAAAGGGAGCGCCCTGCAAGGCAGACAAAACCAAGTTCAAATCCCAAACAGGGACCATAGGTTTACGTGGGGGACGCACATGAGTAACCCCCTGAAAGAAGGTCTTAACCAAGGGATGCTGAGCAAAAGACTTCTGAAAGAAGACAGACAGGGCAGAAACCTGACCCTTCAGAGTACTGAGTTTTAGACCCAACTCCAACCCATGCTGTAAAAACTCCAGAACTCTAGAGACTAGGAACTCCCTACAGGGAAGAGATCTAGACTCACACCAATCAATGTAGGTACGCCATACCCTGTAATAGATGGTAGAAGAAGATTTCTTCCTAGCCTGCACAATGGTATCCACCACCGAGGCAGACAAGCCTTTCTCCATCAAGATGGAGGTTTCAACAACCAGGCCGTCAAAGCCAGAGTTTGTAAATTGGGATGGCATAAGGAGCCCTGAGTGAGCAGATCTGGCGCCCCTGGCAGGACGTACTGGTCTACTGCCATTTGTACCACGTCTGCGAACCACACACTTCTTGGCCACCTTGGGGCCACCAGAATCACTGGCACCCTTTGCAGAGCAATCTTGCGCAGGACCCTGCCCAGCAGGGGGAATGGGGGAAAGACATACAGGAGCCGAAATTCCTTCCATGACATTGACAGGGCATCCGTGGCCAAGGCCAGAGGATCCTGAGACAGGGAGACAAAGGCCGGGAGCTTGTGATTGTGAGGGGATGCAAACAGATCCACATCCGGTAGGCCCCAATGGTGACACAGGGACTGGAATACCCTGTTGCAGAGGGACCACTCCCCCTGACGGGAAGTCCCCCTGCTCAGAGAGTCTGCCAGAAGATTCTCTACCCCCGGGATATACACAGCCGAAATGCATTGAACATTGGCCTCTGCCCATGTCAGAATCCGCGACACTTCCTGGAGGGCACCCTTGCCCCCGGGTCCCTCCCTGATGGTTGATGTAGGCAACCGCCATCCTGTTGTCTGAGCGCACCTGCACAGACATTCCCTGCAGGTGATCTGGTCAACTGCTCTAGTACCAACCTGGCCGCCCGTAGTTCCAGAATGTTGATAGGTAAATGGGCCTCCTGAGGGCCCCACCTCCCCTGGAACCTCAGGGACTTCCAGAATCCCCCCAAACTGACAGACTGGCATCCGTGGTGACCGTCTCCCAGGAGGGGGCCAGAAAGGACCTGCCCCCCAGCAAGTTCTTGTGGTCTAGCCACCACGAGAGGGACCTTCTGACCAATGGGGGAAGCACACAAACCCCGTCCAAGGACGCGGGGGTCCTTGTCCCATACTGACAGAAGGTGAAGCTGCAGAGGCCTCAAATGGAACTGAGCAAAGGGCACCGCCTCGAAGCTCGCCACCATCAGGCCCACCAGCTGCATTCCCTGCCTGATGGAGGGCTGGGGGCACGAGAGCAGGAACCGCACCTGCGCAGTCAGAGCTTCCACCTTCTGTTGAGGAAGGAATATTCGTGACTGAACCGTATCCAGAATCATCCCCAGGAATGGGGTCACCGACGAAGGGGACAGAGAGGACTTGGGATGATTGATCACCCAGCCGAAGGACTCCAAGGTGGACACCACCAGCTGAGTGTCCAGCTCCGCCTGCTGTAGAGACCGTGAGGTGATGAGGATGTCGTCCAGGTAGGGCAGCACTCGAATGCCCCCTGACCTTATCAAAGACATCACCCCCTGCCAGCACCTTGGTCAACACTCTGGGAGCTCAAGTGAGGCCAAATGGCAAGGCCACAAATTGGTAATGTTGATCTTTCAACGCGAATCTGAGAAACCTTTGATGCCCCGGGAACACGGGGATGTGAAGGTAAGCATCTTTGATGTCCACAGACGTCATAAAATCCCCTGGGCGCAGAGAGCCAATGGCCGAGCGCAGAGTTTCCATGCGAAAGCGCCGGTTCTTGACAAATTTGTTGAGGATCTTTAAATCCAGAATGGGCCTGACTGACCCATCTTTTTTGGGCACTGTGAAATGGTTGGAATAGAACCCCTCTCCCAATTCTCTCAAGGGGACCCTGAAAATGACTGTGGGGGGCCGCACAGCAAACTCTATCTTGTAACCAGAGGACACTACCTCCTGAATCCACCGGTCTGAGACTTGGCGCCTCCAGACGTGTGCAAAGTGCTGTAACCGTCCCCCCACCCTGGCGGGCGAGGGCGCCCCATCATGCCTGAGGGGTCTTGGGGGGGCTTTGGGTTTGGTCCCCCAGGAGGAGCCAGGAGGTCTTCCCCTGCTCCTATGCCAGGAATCTGCGCGAGCCCCCGCGAAGGACACCCCTTTCCCCTGCTTAGCGCCTCTGTAGGGGACTGAAAGGGGGCCCTGGCTACGAAAGGGCCGAGGCTGCCGCCTGCGCTGTGGTAACTTACCTCCTTTAGCAAAAAGGTCTAGGCGGTCCCCAAACAGGTGCAGCCCCTTAAATGGAAGCCCAGTAAGGGCTTTCTTAGCAGCATTGTCAGCAGCCCACTGGCGCAGCCATACCGCGTGGCGTATAGCTACCGCCAAGGCGGAAGATCTGGCACACATCCTAATAGCATCATCCGATGCAGACAGGATAAAGTTCACAAACACATCACAGTTAGACAGTGAATTAATAGTATCAGGAGGCAACTCGTCTGGGCCGTCAAGTGCATTCCTGACCATGGCCCTGAGCGCCACAGCAGTAATGGCCAAAGCGCAAACCGGGCGCAGCGCCGCCCCTCCAAATGCAAAGGCATGGCATGCCAAATGGTCAATGCACCGGTCCTCAGAATCCCGTAGCGTAGTAGTGTCAGGGGAGTGCATAATAGAGGTGTTAGACAGCCCTAGAATAGGAGCATCGACCTCGGGGGGGCGATGACCAGCACTTAACCATATCAGCAGGAAAGAGATACTTCCTGTCCAAACTCTTAGGGATCCTGGGAAGTCTACTGGGATGTTCCCACTCCTTAAGCACGAGGTTATTGAAATGGGTTTGCTCAGGAAATTCCAATCGAGCCTTAGCAGTATGAAATAGCTCACCCCTTTACCTGGGAGCTGCAACAGGGGGAGAGATGGACAAAACCTCAAAAATCTGAACCAGCAGTTTGTCAGTATCATCCGGGGTCCTGTCAGGCTATTTCTCAATATCCATATATGTATTAATATATAATTTTAAACACAAAATTAGCAAAAGCCATGGCCTAGTGAGGGTCTATTCACATATATACTTTTTCCTTAAGAAGCCTATGCGAGGCCATACTAAATTCTGCTGATGTCAGGAATTCACTGTTGTGAAACCTGCATATTTGCGTATTTGAAGGTCTGTGTTTTCACAGACTGAGGGTTTATTTGGCAAGAAGTCTCTTCACAATATAAGACCAGACTATATGTCTGTGGTCCATGTAGAAAGCTTACAGGGATCACCATTATCAGTTTTTCCACATAAGGATTATTTTTGGGACAATGGAGTTCCAGGAGAAATGTTTGCTGAGCTGAGGAAAAGCTCACAAAACCCGCTGTAAGACAGGACCCTGAGATTTTTTCTTCTTTTACGAGACAAATAAACACCTTTCTAGACTGAAATGGTTACACAATTTCAAGGGAATGATGTTTCAGCAAAATTGAGCTTGTTTGGGGATTCCCGGAAAGGGATGCTTTGCCAGTTAAAATTAATATTATTCATAATGTCGCCCTTTAGAATATGCCATTTATACCATTTACTTGTGTATATATTATATATATATAGAGATAACATATTTAATGCCCAGGGTAGGAATAATGATCATATTTTATGAAGAATTGTTGTCTCAATTAAGTAGGATTAGTAGCTATTTTTATAGTTATATATATGTTGAGATTTATGTTAGTGTAATGTTATGACTTTTAAGTTAGTTATTATAGATGGAATGATCTATATTATAGATTTATAATATTACTAAATCATATTTTTGTGACTATTAGATATGTTATAGGATTTTAAATGTGTTAAATATATACCATGATAATTACCCCCAGGATAACAATTCTATAGTCGATAGAATGTCATTTAAGACAAATAATTATTCCTTTAGTTCCAGTTAATGCTGAATAATTATGTAAGGACGATTCTGGGATATGTGGGAGTATATATATATATATATATATATATATATATAGATTTGGGTATTTCTATATACATTTTAAATAAGTCCATACACCTGGATATATATGGGTATATGTAATTTCCCTATCCTAGATTTTAAATATTTTTCCAACATAGTGCCAAATTCATTTCTTATCCTACGATGACCCCTTGTGGCGGGAGATGGAATTGGTCAAGTCACCGGACACTTAGCCATTCCCCAATGACGTCATGTTTGCTAGAGGGATGGATTTAGATAAGAAATTTAAATATAATGGGGATAATTCTTAGGGAGGATCATCAAGAGAGAGCAGGATTCACCAGCAGAGATCAGCAGCAGAGGTCGACAGAAAGATCCCAATCTGAGTGACCAGCATTCAAGCTCTCAGCTCTCAGTTCCTAGCTAACTTGGTGATTGCATATCAGATCCACATATCCCACAGGCCTTGCATAATTGAAGACCGACCTACCATAGAGATTCTGGTAATGTATAGTTCTTATTTATTAATAGTTAATTAGCTGGGCATTGTGAAATTTCTCACTGGAACACATTTTCCCGTGAGCTAAATTCCAGTCCAGTAATTGAACTATACTATCAAAATATCTTTGGTTGAATTTTATACTTGTCGGAGCATTGTGTTCTGGGGATAATTATTTTATTTTTTTTATCTTTAAATTTGGTATAGCAATTAAGTTAAATTGTCTATTAGATCGATTTAGGATTGATTGGTTATAAGGATATTTTATGGTACTAGTAGTGAGCCATCTTGTGGCTGAATTTGATAAGTGCAGGATATATGATTTTGAACTGATTGTTTTGTTTTATTGGTTATTGATTACTATTTGTATTTATAATAAATGCTTGTTATTTATCTTTAACCGTTAATAGATTTTATTATTGCACTGCTAAATTACCTCAAGAGATCTCTTTTATAAGGTGTTTTATGTCCGCCTTAGAAATTTAACCCTAGCTATAGATTCATCCTTATGAGCTTTGCTTCATAAACCCCGACATAATTTGGAGGCCCCAGCGAGATCTTGTAGCGTTAATTTGTTTGTGCAATAGTAAAACTATATACTATATTCTATATTCATCTTGATTCTATATTTATATTGACATATTTGTAATCTGAAATTAACAGCAGTAAAAATGAGTACCGTCAATAGCGATACCGGCTCCTGTGAAGCCGCTCTGGGTGGTCCATCTAGCCCAGAACAATTAATCTATAGTATCATGGAATACGTACATGAGAGATTGAATTTAAGTGAAGATATAGAAGCTTGGAAACAGGGATTATGCCAAGATTCCAAGAGAGAATGTACAGATGTATGGGCATTGTCTGGAACGGTTAGAAGACATTTAACATATATGTCTGCACTTAAAAGTAATAATAGTAAGGATCTACACTTATTAAGATTGGTACCAATAATTTTATTCGCACTATTAGAAGTTAATAACCATTCAACTAAAAAGGATATGTATCTAAGTAATGTACAAGTTTATATAGACAGTTTAGAAAAAGAAGTAGAATCAGGAAAGTTAGCAGTTAAAAAATTACAAAGTGAGATTGACCATTGTAAAACGGCATATCAAAGATTAGAGCAAGAAGCTGATGAAATTAATCATCGTTATTATAGGCTGCAGCAAGCAAGACAAAGCCCCACTGTATTCAAAGTGGAAAGTGCTTTGCCAGACAGTGGAAGCTTCCCAGAACCGCCCCTTCTTACTCCCCAAAACCTTGTTACCTTCAAATCACCTGATTTTAAAGCAAAATCAAGCCAAAACCCCGCCAGTCAGGTGCCAGAAAATAATAGCGTAGATACAAACGCAATGCTGGCCCAACTAACCCAGGTATGTCAAGCTGTCCTAACACAGCAAGGGGTTAGTAAACCAGACTGTCATAGGGATTCAATACCTCACTGTTCCCCAGAGAGGGCTGTAAGGATTAAATCACCTGTATCTTATTACTATGAGGAAAGCAGTAGTGATTTCGATTCTGACAGGGAGAGGAGTAAAGAATATTCATCAACCCGAAGGGATAAATATGCCCGTAAGAGGGATGAGATTTTAAGACGGGATAACCAGGCTTCCCCTAGAAAGAGGGACACTCAGTCTCCAAAGGGGGATCAGAGTTCATCAGGGATTATCAAATTTTTAAATGCCACTGTCCCAAAATTCTCTAAAAAGGGATCTATAGAAATTGCTAACCATCTGGAATTGTATGAATCTACTATGGATTCATTGCAATTATATGCTGATGCAGATAGAATCAGGTTTTTACCATGGGCATTTGAAAACAGGTACCGCCATTATTTCACCTCATTCAGAGAAAGGGGGATTAGGAAATGGCAGGATGTCTTACATGAGGTTAAAATGGAATTTGGGCCTTATAAATCCATTACAGCGGCTAGACGTGACATCTACAAATTAAGATGCAAACCTCATCAAAGTCCCCGGGAGTTTTTGTATGTCCTTAAAAATGCTTATGGTTTGGCATATAGATATCCTGATTGGGAGTCCTGTGAATTTAAGCAGTTATTTTATGATGCGATGCCGGTGCAGATCAAGTTTAGTTTGGCCAGAGAGTTTGATCTTGACGCTCCATTAGACAGATTAGTGACTGCTGCCACTACACTGTATAATATCAGTGAGTGTAACCCTACAGGTGAGAGAAGGTATGACAGGTCCTCAGATCAACATGTAGCTGAGACTAGGATAGATCAGAAATTAGGATTTGAAACGCAGCAGCGTAGGTATCCTAAGCCTGCTGAACTATCCAAACAGCCCCAGCAGAACCAATCAGGACCCAGGCCAACAAAGCCTCGTAGTCCCAATGGGTCAGAGGGGGAAAACAGCGGTAATAAAAGATATTTTTACCGTCCCCGGTATAACAATGGGGGTCCCCCAAGATACAGGCGCTGGGATAATAAACCTAGATCACAAAAGGATAATAGGCCTGAGTCACATACCTCACCTAGGGGTCGGTCACCTACTGATAACAGGAGAAGGCCCCAAAATCAAGATAGGCCCAAATTTAGTGAACGGGTTGATCAGTTAGCGGATCAAGTAGCAAGGTTAACTGAGGTAATTAATAAAATGACTCAGGTTTCCAATGAGAATAACCAAAACCCTTTTTTAGCAACAGCTACCGGTCTCAGCCCATCCGTATAAAATTATCAGGGCTGGGTCAAAGCTTAGGCCTGTGCAAGGTTACTGAATCCATTATAGATAATTCTAATACTGTGGTTTTGCCTTGCAATGCTATTGACCTTAAAAATGAGGCCAAAGATGGTGTGTGTCAAATTGTTGTCCCCTCATCCGAGAAGGGGGATGGGTCTAATATGTTATCTATCTTGAAACTTAACCATGAGAAGGTGTGTGCTGAAGATTCCTCTACAAAGAGTGAAAAGCTGATGTCAGCGTCAAGCTGTGAGCTATTGTCTGTAAACTGTGATGTAATCCAGGTATCCCCAAAGGTGGGGGCTGCTGTGTGCAGCAGGAATGACATAGCTTCATCAGAGGTCTTATCCCTACAGAAGAGCCATAGCCTTAAAAAACATCAAATGCGAGAGCATTCTAATTATTTATGTGACCTGTTTAACGATGATGGCCGATATTATATTGATTCATACCTCCAAGATGAACATATAGGTCCCATCAAAGGCTTAATTGATACAGGATCACAAGCGACCATACTGTCCTTTAATTATTTCCAACAAATTATGCATAGGACAGAGAAAAAGCCTAAATTGAAAGCATTTGATGGCTCTTTGATAAGTGTAGGTGGAGATACTCTGCAGGTAAAAGGCACAGCATGGTTAAAGTTTACGATTGGCAAGAAAATAATTAGACATCCCACCATCATTGTAGATATTCCTAATGATAAATTAATCATAGGAGTTGACATTTTGAAAAGATTGAGCTCCATTATTGACTTCATTAATGAAGCAATTTGGACTCAAGTAAAGGCACCTATTGCCTATGACCGATCTTGCAATATGCAAACCCACTATAACTGCCATGTGGTTGAAGAGAGGTCTAATTTTATAGAAATTCATTTTAGGAACAATCAGATTCCGAACATCACGATCCTGAAAAATGGTGACCCTGAGAAAGCTATCAGGGATACAAAACACACTATAACTATCCAGAAGGATAGGATTAAAAAGGTGACCCTGAATGAGGATGTGTTAACCATTTTGCTTAAAGGGAGATGTTCCGAGATAGCAGACCTGATCAGGCATACTCAATCCATGACCCGGATTGAAAAGGTAAGTAATAACCTATTGATTCCCGTACAGGTGAACAATATGGCTCGGATGAAATATGCCAAGCTGGATTTAAAATCCGAAGCCAGTTACATTAGCCTCAGTCTTTTGAAACAGGTCGCCAATCCTAAAATGATTAGATATTCCTCTCCACAAGACCAATGGGTTCATGATCTGGATGGTGATTCCCAGAGTCATAATGTCATTGCAAGATGTTTATTATCTATTTCCATAGGAGACAAGACCACTGAACATTCATTCATTGTGTTGAATGAACCACGGCACCAGATGTATATAGGTAATGACCTGTTACACCGATTTGCTGCGCAGATCGATCTGGTGAACAATAATTTGTGGTCTAGATTATCTGGGGATCCAGAGGGATTTCAAAATGAGGAACAAACCCTGAAATGGGGACAACAGATGCCTTATGCCGTAAGTATTCTGGTTGCTGAGGATGTCGAGATCCCTGAAGGAGGTAAGCCTTTTATTCTTCCCATACAGGTAAAGAAGGGACAGACATTAAAGAATACAGATGCTTTGATCTATTTGTCTAACAGGATACAACAACTCGGACTTAAGGTAACACATACTCCTATGGTAAATATCCATCATAAACCATTGAATATAATTATTCATAATATGGCTTCCCATAGTATAGCTTTACGGAAAGGAACTATACTTGGTTTAGGTATGGATTCTGAATATTACACTTTTGGATTTCAGAATCAGGTTATTGGACTTATCCCTGATGAATATCTATCAGAGGAAGAACTATTGGAACAACACTTTTTCTCAATACCTGAAGGGTTATTTAATATTCATTCTATTTATCCTTTCAGTTCTGAAGAAGGTACATGCCATATTGAAGAAGCCTCATTGGTTTTCAATCACGAGAGTGATGAAAAAGAATATGAGTTATACCAACTGAAAAAGGAAATGGTAAGCGAACCTAAGAGCGATTTAACAACTGAGCTGGAAGAAGCTTATGAGTTAAGTCAACCTGAAATTTTTCCTGAATTTCAGGATCAGGCCGCAGAGCAAATTTCTTTAGCTGATGCATGCTCTGATGAATCGAAGCGCCAACAGTTAAAGAAACTCTTCATAGATTTCCAAGATATGTTTGCCAAGGATTCCTATGATTGTGGGGTCACTGACCTACATGTAGCAAGAATCCAAACAGATCCCAATGCACCACCTGTATATGTCAAACAATACCGACTTCCATTGGCCGCTTACGAGTCGTTAGCGGAAATAGTCAAGAACTTGGAAGCGCGGGGTATCATACGCCCAGTGCATAGTTCATTTAACTCCCCTATATTGGCAATTCTCAAGCCAAATGGTCAATTTCGTCTATGTACGGACCTTAGGCAGTTAAATAAACGAGTATATATGTCTGGGTGGCCCGTGCCATATATAGACCAGTGTTTGGCACAAATACAGGGATCCAAGATTTTCACTGCTCTTGACTGTGCACAGGGATACTGGACCATTAAGGTGGATGAGAGGGATCAATACAAGTTGGCGTTTTCTTTTGGCCAAGGGCAATTCTGTTGGCAACGATTACCTTTTGGTTATGTAAATGCAGGACATGAATTTGCTGTGTTTATGCATAAGGCAATGCCTGATGCCGCTGAACGAGGTACCTTAATTTATGTGGACGACATTCTGATCAAAAGCACGACTTTTGAGGAACATATTGCAGAACTGAGGCATGTACTAACCCAATTGAGAAAAGCTGGCGTAAAACTGTCTTTACAGAAGGCTCAATGGTGTCGTTCCAAAGTTAATTTCCTAGGTCATGAAATCTCTGCGGAAGGAATTAATCCACAAAAGAAAAAGGTGGAAGCCGTGATGAAGACAAAGTCACCAACCAACCTGAAGGAATTAAGATCCTTCCTGGGTATGATGAACTATTCACGTAAGTTCATAGACAACTATGCCGAAATTACAAAACCTCTTTTGCAGTTGTTAAAGAAAGGCGTAAAATGGGAATGGAATGAATGTCATGAGGAAGCTGTAACTGAGCTGAAAACTAGACTCATTCAGGCCCCATGCCTTGCATACCCAGAAGGGGGAAAACCTTTCTTTGTTGAAACAGGCTTCACCGATAAAAGCATGAGTGCTGTACTGTTCCAGAAACAGGAAAACCTGAATAAGATCATCGCCTATGCTAGCAAGTCATTATCACCAGTTGAGGTAAAATTTAATGATTGTGAAAAAGCATTATTGTCAACTGTGTGGGCTTTGCAATATTTCAGGAGTTTTATCCAAGGCGAAAAGATCATTGTGGAAACTGCACACCAACCATTGCAATACTTACAGAGCAGTAAAATTAGGGATGGAAATCTTTCCAATAGTCGGATAACCGCATGGACAATGTCCCTAATGGGATGGCCATTGGAGATAAGGTACAAACAAAATAATAAGAATCCAGTTGCCCAAGGGTTAGCTGATCTTCATGATTGTACCGATACAGGCCCTAAAGATGAACCAGCGGAAAATGATTTCCTAATAGAACAATCTTTGTCTCCCTATAAAACATTTGAAGAAGAGTATTGCAAATCTTTACCCTGTGTCTATGTTGACGGTTGTTCTTTCCATACGACTGTGGGATCAGAACGTAAGTTGGTTGCAGGTATTGGAATAGTGTGGAATAACAACTTCCCAGAGATCTCTGTAGGATACAACATTGGTCCAAAAAGTAGCCAGATTGCAGAACTTACTGCTGTATACAAAGCTGTACAGATGGCTATCGAATATGATATTAAAGAGTTTGTTATAATTACAGATTCTAATTATATTCGTAACAGTTTTGTGGAATACCTCCCTGGATGGAAAAGGTCCAATATGGTAAGAAGCAATAACAAACCAGTTAAACATGGTAAAATGTTTTGCAGGATTGATGAGATGGTTACTACTCATGGACTTACCATATATTGGAAAAAGACCAGGGGCCATTCAAAATATCCAGGTATGGATAAAGAGGGAAATGACTTGGCAGACTCCCTAGCCAAGCGAGGAGCTCTTGAAGGGGAAGTCCTGGATATTGATGACCTCATGGGTACCATACAGGTAGAGGCATTAACCAGGAGGCAGGCCCGAAAGGAGGCCGAAGCCAATGTGGCCCAGTGGAGCCAGGATTTCCCTAGTGAAGATCTCATTGAAAGCCAAAAGGGGGATCCTGTCATTGGGGTATTTTATAAACATATCGAAGATCCACAGAACCATTCCATAACCATGGAAGATTGTAAAGACAAGGAAGAGTTACGGATTTTAATGAAGGGTAAGTCCCAATTTTCTTTACAAGATGGGTTGTTAATCAGAACATCGAAAAATGGCATATCTCAATGGGTGGTTCCCATAGCATTCCGAGGTTTGATGCTACAGCATGCCCATGATGCTCCAACTGCTGGACATCGAGGTGAGAAGGTAACATTTGAATTGTTACGGGATTATGCTTATTGGCCGCATATGTTGCAAGATGTTCGCACATATTGTCAAGGATGTTTAATTTGTCCTCAATTCCAGCCACAAGCACCCACTCATCGGGCACCACTGATGAAAAGAGGAATGTCTATGCCATGGTCGGATATCCAAATCGATTTTATTGGACCGGTAACAACCTCATCAAAAGGAAATCGATACATGTTAACCGTAACTTGTCTATTCACAAAATGGGTGGAATGTTTGCCGTGCAAAACATGTAGCTCTAGTGTTTGTGCATCCCTACTCATCAACCACGTATTTTCCAGATTTGGATTGCCCCAACGGGTTGAGAGCGACCGCGGATCCAGCTTCACCAGTGAGGTGATGACGAAAATGTGGGAAATATTGGGTGTAAAAAGAAAGCTACATATAGCTTATCGCCCAGCCTCTAGTGGTGGAGTAGAGCGTTACAACCAGTCCATTGTAAACATCCTAAAGAAGTTTGTCAATGAATCTGGTAAGGACTGGGATGTGAAGTTGCCTTTAGTCTTGATGGCTATTAGAGCCACGCCCAGTTCGGCTACCAAATTATCCCCATTTGAGATGATCACTGGTAGGAAAATGGTATTACCACAACATTTGCTTTATAGGACAACGGATCATAATCTGTTAAACGCTTCAAATGCTCATCAATACGTGGAGAATCTACGTAAGCATCTTCAGCAGGCTTTTGCGTTTGCCCAGAAGAATCTGGAGAAAGCTGCTGTGAGCAATAAAACATATTATGATCTGAAGACTACAAAGAAGGAATATCAAGTTTCCGATCAGGTATATCTTTACAACTTTGCCCGAGATCAGGTAAAGGAAAAGAAATTTTTACCTTCATGGAAAGGACCATATAGCATTATCGATAAATTATCTCCTGTGGTCTATAAGGTCAAGATTCCAAAGGGGGATGAATTTGTGGATAAATGGGTCCATATTAATCAATTGCGAGCTTGTCATCCTAGGTCACAACTTCAAAGACTGGAAAGAAGACCGGATGAAGAAGAATAAAGAGATATTGGAGTCCAGCTGAAGACGGAAAATCAGGATCGGTGTAGTATACTGTATCGACCTAACCTATTTTATTTTAGATTTTCCTCCGTACTTTTATATCTCTTAATAGATTTTAATAATTATAAACATTTATTACAATTATAATAAATAATTATAATCTTAATTAAATTTAAATACCGAGAATTTTCTCCATGACAAGCCATATGAATTGGAGAATTTTGATAGTAAAATCATATCTTAGTACCCGATTGATAAGAAGGAATATGAAAAGATGTGTATGCTCATATGTGTCATACAATATTTTACAGTAGACGGAGCCGTGAGGACGTTGAGAAGCGTCGCCATCCCATACATCATCCTGATGACGGGGAAAGAGTGCCAGGTCGAGCCGATCGTTGTACCAGGACCATCGTTTGGAATCGTGTCGCGGAGAACTACAGGATCCAGTCTGACGAACGCAAGGATTTTGTCCGAGAGGGTCTACATCAGCCAGATCGTCCAATCGGCCGAGAGGAGGACGGGAGATCGAGCGTGTGACGACCATTTCCAGGAACGAAGCCATCGGAACGTGGAATCGCCGAGAGACGATGCTTATCGGATCTACATTCGACGCGAAGGATACCATCTCTACCAAGAAGTTATACTCATCGTTTAGATTCAGCAAATCCGGATTGATTACGTTTGGAGCGTGTTGTTATTTATGATTATTGGATGATTGAGTCATCTAACTATCAAGATGATACGATGGATACACTTCATTGAAAGCACGCTGGTGAAATTATGGCCTGAACATTATAAACCAAACTCGGATACAATGGTTTTCGAACTAATATGAAAAGCCTTCCTCTAGCGTTCCAACTCCATATTTTATGTGTACTCGAATATTAAATTGGAACGAAGGGGGATTATGTCAGGCTATTTCTCAATATCCATATATGTATTAATATATAATTTTAAACACAAAATTAGCAAAAGCCATGGCCTAGTGAGGGTCTATTCACATATATACTTTTTCCTTAAGAAGCCTATGCGAGGCCATACTAAATTCTGCTGATGTCAGGAATTCACTGTTGTGAAACCTGCATATTTGCGTATTTGAAGGTCTGTGTTTTCACAGACTGAGGGTTTATTTGGCAAGAAGTCTCTTCACAATATAAGACCAGACTATATGTCTGTGGTCCATGTAGAAAGCTTACAGGGATCACCATTATCAGTTTTTCCACATAAGGATTATTTTTGGGACAATGGAGTTCCAGGAGAAATGTTTGCTGAGCTGAGGAAAAGCTCACAAAACCCGCTGTAAGACAGGACCCTGAGATTTTTTCTTCTTTTACGAGACAAATAAACACCTTTCTAGACTGAAATGGTTACACAATTTCAAGGGAATGATGTTTCAGCAAAATTGAGCTTGTTTGGGGATTCCCGGAAAGGGATGCTTTGCCAGTTAAAATTAATATTATTCATAATGTCGCCCTTTAGAATATGCCATTTATACCATTTACTTGTGTATATATTATATATATATAGAGATAACATATTTAATGCCCAGGGTAGGAATAATGATCATATTTTATGAAGAATTGTTGTCTCAATTAAGTAGGATTAGTAGCTATTTTTATAGTTATATATATGTTGAGATTTATGTTAGTGTAATGTTATGACTTTTAAGTTAGTTATTATAGATGGAATGATCTATATTATAGATTTATAATATTACTAAATCATATTTTTGTGACTATTAGATATGTTATAGGATTTTAAATGTGTTAAATATATACCATGATAATTACCCCCAGGATAACAATTCTATAGTCGATAGAATGTCATTTAAGACAAATAATTATTCCTTTAGTTCCAGTTAATGCTGAATAATTATGTAAGGACGATTCTGGGATATGTGGGAGTATATATATATATATATATATATATATATAGATTTGGGTATTTCTATATACATTTTAAATAAGTCCATACACCTGGATATATATGGGTATATGTAATTTCCCTATCCTAGATTTTAAATATTTTTCCAACATAGTGCCAAATTCATTTCTTATCCTACGATGACCCCTTGTGGCGGGAGATGGAATTGGTCAAGTCACCGGACACTTAGCCATTCCCCAATGACGTCATGTTTGCTAGAGGGATGGATTTAGATAAGAAATTTAAATATAATGGGGATAATTCTTAGGGAGGATCATCAAGAGAGAGCAGGATTCACCAGCAGAGATCAGCAGCAGAGGTCGACAGAAAGATCCCAATCTGAGTGACCAGCATTCAAGCTCTCAGCTCTCAGTTCCTAGCTAACTTGGTGATTGCATATCAGATCCACATATCCCACAGGCCTTGCATAATTGAAGACCGACCTACCATAGAGATTCTGGTAATGTATAGTTCTTATTTATTAATAGTTAATTAGCTGGGCATTGTGAAATTTCTCACTGGAACACATTTTCCCGTGAGCTAAATTCCAGTCCAGTAATTGAACTATACTATCAAAATATCTTTGGTTGAATTTTATACTTGTCGGAGCATTGTGTTCTGGGGATAATTATTTTATTTTTTTTATCTTTAAATTTGGTATAGCAATTAAGTTAAATTGTCTATTAGATCGATTTAGGATTGATTGGTTATAAGGATATTTTATGGTACTAGTAGTGAGCCATCTTGTGGCTGAATTTGATAAGTGCAGGATATATGATTTTGAACTGATTGTTTTGTTTTATTGGTTATTGATTACTATTTGTATTTATAATAAATGCTTGTTATTTATCTTTAACCGTTAATAGATTTTATTATTGCACTGCTAAATTACCTCAAGAGATCTCTTTTATAAGGTGTTTTATGTCCGCCTTAGAAATTTAACCCTAGCTATAGATTCATCCTTATGAGCTTTGCTTCATAAACCCCGACAGTCCAGTGATCAGAACCAGAATCGTCATGACCCCTTGACTTCTCGTCAGATGACCCTGAGTCAGAGAACAGCTCCCCTTCGTCCGAGGGGGTATGGCCATATAGATGCAAAAACTCATCAGACTCCGTAGGGAAAAGAGCAGAGTCAGGGATTAGGTGCTGCTTTTTTGCGGTGGTCTTACGCGCTAGAGTATTAGGAAGCAATTTTTCAACACTGGCCAGTCTAGTAGCCACATCAGGATGAGAATCCCCGCTTGTATTGGGGGTTAGACTCAGGCTTGGGGGAGTAGGTGAAGTGAGGCGAGGTGCAGGCCCAGCCCCAGGAGGGGCGGGAAGTACCATTAGCGCCTGCTGTGCACAAGGAACACCCGTGCATTGTCACCGCTGATAGGTGAAACCCCACAAGCTACACACAGCCGGGCTTGTCCCGAAGGAACCCCGGTCACAATATCCTGGGATGCCTCCATATGGTGATTAATAGGCATAATATGCATGTAGGGATTGGCGCTGTAAGCTACCCTGGATGCCCCAAAGACCCGCAGGGAAGTGGGAGTAATTATACTAGGTCCAACTGGCAATTACACCGGGCCGGGAGAAGCCACTGGATTCACCCGTCTGAAAGACATAATGGGAATAGGGATGTCAGAGCCATGCACAGTAAGCAAGAATGCTGAAAATCACCCGCGAGGGCACTTACAGACCGAGGGAGGAGGAGGACCGTTACCACGCGCGCGCGTGACGAGCATCAAAATGGCGCCAAGCGAACCTCGAAGGGCGGGCCAGAGCGGGCTGTGACGCGGAGCGCGCCAAGCCAGGTCCCCGCTCCCCCGAAGAGCGCGAAGCTCTGAGACAGTATTTCAACGCTGTCAAGAGAAGCGAGAGTATGACACACTTAGAAAAATTATTTGCCAATGAAGACGGCGCAGCGTCTGAGGCGACGCCGCAGCCCGGCGCAGCACATCCAATAAAGGCAAGAGATGCGCGCGGCGGCGGCGGCTGCAAACAGCGCGGCTCTGACACCAGGCATATAAGTCAAAGGACAATCCTAAGGCCATAAACGTGTACCCAATACACTGAGACCACCACACACCCCCCCCCCTTTCTTTCCCCCCGAGCTACGGGGGGAACGAGGGAGGATGGCGACCCTTTGTACAGGGTCCACCGCTACACGGGGTACGGGGCAATAATGCGGGAGGGGCATCCCCTAGAGGCTCACCATCAGCCTAAACCGCTTACCCTTTGGAGGGGGACTGCGGTGGAGCATGGCTCCATAAGCACGCATGGTGCTGCCTACCTTCACGCGACCAGTGCAGCCCAGGCTGGGAGGCACATCACAGGGAGGACGGGTGGGAGTAGTCCAACAGGGCCGCAGGCTGTAATAGCCCCGCTCACCTGCGAGAGAGTGATACTTCATGTCTTCGCAGTCGGCACTGCAGAGAAATCTGGGGATTTGTGGGAGGTCCCCGGGTATTTGAGGGGGCGGGAGGAGCCTGTTTTGCATGTCTCTGCAGTGCAGCGCCATCTGGCGGAGGATAACCCAAGTGTAAGTATTATATCTGGAGCAGGACGTACTGTATACTAAGAATATCATATCACCGCGTTAAGTGAGCTGCAGCATCAAGGGAGCGACTCCACACCTGCGCATTGCGTGGGAGTGACCTACCACTTCATCAGAGTGTAGCGGCTATAACTGAGTAAAGATGAAGAGAAAGGAATTATTATGGCGACTATACTAACATTCTCTATTCTCTTTCACATAGTCTTTACACTCGGGACGTCTGAAAGCAGTGAAAGCAAAGGTGGGAAAAACCTAAATACATTGAATAGTGATGCCCAGGGCCGGATTAAGTGTGGTGGAGTCCCCTGGGCACAGAATATGGTGGAGGCCCCTGATACAGTATTATTTTCCTTTAATATAATAGTCCAGCCCAGTAACTGATTGGTGGTTGTCTGGCACCCACCCACTTAATGGAACGTCAGATCAAGACTCTTGTGCGGGTGCTGCTGCTTTGCCATTCTGGGTGGGGGGTGGTGTAGTCGCCCGGCTGGTTCCCTGCATTGAGCTGCCAGCGGCTGTGCTTGGTGGCTTATGTGCAGTGACAGCTCTGCACCCATCACTGTAGCGTCGCTGACGGTGGCTTTGCTGCTCTAGACTCTCCATCCTGCCCTGTGGTGGCTTTGGCTGCCCAGGTGCGCCCCCACTGCCGCCGATAGCTTTGTTGCTGGCCCCACGGCCCGTCAGACCAAAGACTGAAAAGCCTCCTGGACCAGACCATAACCCAAAGGTTGGTGGAGGCCCCCTATGCAGGGCAAGTGGTGGAGGCCCTGGGGCTCGCGCCCCTTGCATCCCCCTTATAATCCGGCCCTGGTGATGCCAGACCTCCGGGCACTTCGGCATATAGATAATGATAGACAGACAGGGGGATTATCACTAAACACTAGGACCATCTAGTACCCCTGGGGGAGTGCAAAAAGAACCCCATGTACCCATCGACAGCTTGAAGAACAAGTGACCCTACTGTCATACCGCAATGGTGAGGATCTGAATCATTGGTGATGGAGTACTAGGGGGTCAAAAAAAACCCTATGCAGCCCTAGAATACCCGCCTGGGGTGAAGCATATACCACCTATGGTATATTGTGGCAACTATACAAAAATATACCAACCATACTTACACATATACAACCATACTTGTTTAAAGCGGACCAAAACTCACCGAACTTGTGAAATACATTTGTCCATAGCCCCTGCCGATACTTCCTTCCTAGGGTGTAGAACTAACAATGGATATTATCGCTTTGTGCTGGAACACAGGAGTTTTTTACAGTCCCTCAGTGTGAGATGTCAGGTGATCAGCCATTGCATAGGTGAGGCAATGACATCACCACACAGAATAGCAATGAATGGAGGAGGCGGAGCTTTACAGCTAAAACAGGCGCCATTATCTGGGATTAGAGTGAAGCAGGAGCAGTGAAAATTGTGAAAAATTGTAAAAAAGGTCCTGGGGGGAGCAATTCAGGGGATGCTAGTTAAAACTGTGGGTTTTGGTCCACTTTAAATAAGCCTGCTGCCCTAAGTTTTTCAGGTAGATGGTTGAAAGTAGAGCCCCTGCTCTATCAGAACCTCTCGCCATCTGGCACAGCAATGCCCGCCTGAATTTAAATGACACTAGAACAAGTGACACTGAATATTACTGTAAGTGGGACCCTTAGTTAAAGTGGACCAAAACCCAGGATTTTGGCTATCCTGAGTTTCGGTCCTTCCCCCCAGGGCACCCCGATAGGGGCTATGTGAAACCCCCCAGATCGCTGAAGCCAACTCACCTCTTCCCGGTCCTACGCCGCATGCGCAGCCGCTCGTCCAATCAGCGCGTTCGGAGTGTATAATCTCCAGCACAAGTCTGCCCCCTCCTGGTGATAGGAGGATATTACCCAGATGTATAATCTCCAGCACACGTCTGCCCCCTCCTGGTGATAGGAGGATATTACCCCCACCCCCTGCATGATCCACCCTACACACGCCCCGCCCCCTGCATGATCCACCCTACACACACCCCGCCCCCTGCATGCTCCACCCCACACACACCCTGCCCCCTGCATGATCCACCCTACACACACCCCGCCCCCTGCATAATCCACCCTACACACACCCCGCCCCCTGCATGATCCACCCTACACACCCCGCCCCCTGCATGCTCCACCCCACACACACCCTGCCCCCTGCATGATCCACCCTACACACACCCCGCCCCCTGCATGCTCCACCCTACACACACCCCGCCCCCTGCATGATCCACCCTACACACACCCCGCCCCCTGCATGCTCCACCCCACACACACCCTGCCCCCTGCTTAGTAGCCCATTACCTCCGCTGTCTGTAGGTCAGCATGGCCTCGGAAATGAAGAGCTGGTGGGTGAGCGACGCCCCGGCGATGTACTGAGCCACTCTCCCCGCCACGTCCAAGCGATCTGCAGGGGGCAGAGACATAGAGCAATGACCCTGTGCCACGCTGATGCCCCTCCTCCATACCCCCCCCATATCACCCTGTGCCCGTTATATCTCATACAGCCGCCCAATCCTCCCATGAGGCTCTGCACCACCTCCTACTTACCCAGCTCGCTCGCTGACCCCTGACAATGGGCATATGAATACATAACAAAAAGGAAAAATCAGCTCTACCTTTATCCAGCACGAGAAAGGATTTGTGGAGCTTTCCTGGCAACGGCTGCGTGTGCTCACTTCGCATGCCCAGTAATCCAGTACCAAAAGCCAGCCAATGTAAAAAATCCAAACTTTATTTTGAAATCGTTAAAAATGCCATCCAAAATATTGTGAGGCGGTTTTTAGAAGCAATAAACGGTAGAATCCAGTGTCTACACGTTTCAGACTGTCCAGTCATTACTCATGGCATAATGATTAGACTTTACAACAATACTTAAAGCGGACCTTCACTCTGAAATGGAGTCTATCTTATATATTTCCCACACCCTGTACATACAGATTGTCCACATTAAAAATCATCCTACCTGCATGTACTGCATGTTATGAGCCTTTAAACATCCAAGATGGCGGCTTATGGAAGCCGCCATCTTATCAGGCTGCCTGCAAACAGGAAGTGCCTCCTGACAGTGCTGCTCTGCATTCTGGGACTGCTGACCTTTACCTGACCCCAGCTCTGCTCTGTCTGAGCAAAGCACAGGTATAACCCGCCCCTCTGTACCTTATCCCACTCTCCTCTCCTCAGTAAGTGTGATGCTTCTGAGTCAAGATGGCGGCGCCCGTATCCTAAATTCCTGAACAGAGTTGCAGCCCAGTGGGGGAAAGAATAATAAGTTAGTGACTAAAAACGTAAAATATATTAATTTTAGATGCTGGGGAACCGTTTTTTAAGAGTTTGGGCTTTTCATTAAATCACGCTGAAGGTCCGGTTTAAATGGTCTCAGACAATCATGTGCGCTACACGCCCACCAGGACCAATTAGTCGCATGTGTGTCTAAAATCTCGGGATCGGGAGACATAATCAGTATAAAATGTATGACCTACCTAATGACTCTTGTCTAGATCCCCGTCAAAATGTAGTCCCACTTATAAAGGTTAATAGGGATAAAAAGAGCCATAGATCCGTCCATCCGTATCAGGCCGGAAGTGACCTCAATATACTGGCATCAAGGCGCTATCATACTAAGGAGATTAAGGGCGGAAGTAACAACTTCTCATTGAGAAATGACAGATACCAGGGTTTAAAAACTGGAAATGACTTAATATACGGGCAGAGTGACAGCGCTGTTTAATAATACAATTCTGTGAAACTGACCTGTAGAATTGTTTTTGTATCCATCCATTCCAGGCCGTCCAGAAGTACTTACAGATGGGTGTTCGCCCTAGGGGGCGCTGACTGCAAGATCAAAAGATGTAGCTCCTTCCGGCCCCACTATAAAGGCAGCTGCCCATCTATCATTTCCCAATGGTTTAAAAGCAGTACTCAACAGAAAGGGCAGGCCCGGGAGGCCCAAACAAAAAATAGGAGACCATGTTACCTCACATAGCCTCCGCTTGTACTCTCTCGAATCAAAAAACTAGAAAACTTATATAACTAGTGTCCTATGAGCAAAAATAACCACCATAACAGGCATGCAGGACATAATGAACATAAGGGCGGGGTGGACGGCCTGGAATAGATGGATACAAAAACAATTCTACAGGTGAGTTTCACAGAATTGTGTTTTTCTCCTCCATCCATTCCAGGTCGTCCAGAAGTACCTACAGATGGGACATCCAAAAGCAGTGTCCATATGGGCGGGATCCCCAGTGCGGAACAGCATGTAGTTCATTTCACTACCGCCTGAAGCACCTTTCGGCCAAAAACAGCGTCAGCTAAGGCCTTGACATCCACCTTGTAAAACTTTGTAAAAGTATGAGCTGAAGACCAAGTGGCGGCCTTACAAACTTGTTCCACCGATGCCTGATGCTGAAAAAACCTAAGAGGTACCAATAGCCCTAGTAGAATGAGCTGTGATCCGAAAGGGGGGTTCCTTCCCCCTGGCAGAATAGGCTTGTATCACCGCCTGTCTAATCCACTTACTGAGAGTGGACTTGGCTGGTGGCAATCCCTTCCTAGAACCCTCTGTTGGGACAAAAAGCAAATCCGATTTCCTGAAGGATTCAGTCGCAGCCAGGTAATATCTTATGGCTCTGACCACATCCAAAGCATGGAGGGTCCGTTCCTTGGAATTAGCCGCTGCTGGACACAAGGAAGGTAAGACAACTTCTTCATTAAGGTGAAAAGAAGAAACGACTTAAGGCAAAAAATCAGGTTTAAAACGAAAATCCACCTTATCTCTAAACAACTCAAAGTAGGGAGGTTTCATACAAAGCACGGCCAGCTCTGATACGCAACGCACCAAGGTGATCGCCACCACAAAGACCACTTTGAGAGTCAGCATAGACAATGTAGCATCATTCAATGGCTCGAAGGTAGGACCCTGGAGAGAAGACAGCACAAGATTCAAGTCCCACACCGGTAAGACTGATTTACGCGGTGGCCGGACATGGGTGACTTCCTGGAAAAAAAGTCTTGATCAATCTATGATTGGCAATGGACCTCTGAAAAAAAATGGCTAAGGCCGAGACCTGACCCTTGAGGGTGCTCAGCTGGAGGCCCAGGTCTAAACCGTGTTGTAGAAACTCAAGAATTCTAGAAATAGAAAATTTCCGGCAAGGAAGGCTCTTGGCCTCGCACCAAGTGATATAGGCCCGCCAAACTCTGTAGTAGATCATGGAAGAAGACCTCTTCCGTGCCCGAACCATTGTGTGAATAAACGTGGCCGATAACCCCTTCTCCGTCAGGACTGAGGTTTCAATAGCCAGGCCGTCAAAGCCAGCATCCGTAAATTCGAGTGCCGCAGCGACCCCTGTGTGAGAAGACCTGGGTCGTCGGGCATGATGTAGTGATCTATTGACATCTAAACTATGTCTGCAAACCAACTCCTTCTCGGCCAGCGAGGAGCCACCAGGATGGTTGGCACTCCCTCCTGGGCTATCTTGCGCAGCACTCTGCCCAGGAGCAGAAACGGAGGGAATGCATACAGAAATTTGAACTCCGTCCAAGGGATCGCCAGAGCGTCTGTTGCTATGGCCAGAGGATCTCTTGAGAGAGAGACGAACCTTGGAAGCTTGTGATTGTGTCTGGACGCAAAAAGATCCACCTCTGGATGACCCCAGTGGAGGCACAGAGCCTGAAAGGTCTCGCTGCTGAGAGACCATTCCCCCAGGTGCAAGGAACTCCTGCTCAGGGAGTCTGCCTTCTGGTTTTCCACCCCGGGGATGTAAACCACCAAGATGCAGGGAACATTCTCCTCTGGATCGCATGGCCTTTAAAATGGGAAGTCAGGCATAGAAGAACCAACCGGATTGCTCTGAGCTCCAAGAGATTTATGGGTAAGCGGTTCTCTTGTGGACTCCACTGACCCTGGATCTTCTGGTTCTGCCAAACGCCTCCCCAGCCTGTAAGACTGGCATCCGTGGTAACTATCTCCCAATGGGGAGTCAGGAAGGACTTGCCTACCAGCAAGTTCCGAGAGTCCAACCACCACAAGAGGGACTGCCTGGCCAGGGAGGACAGTGAAAATCCCTGTTCCAGAGATTCCTGCGACCGATTCCAGCCGATCAGCAGGTTCAATTGTAGAGGTCTCATGTGAAATTGGGCGAAGGGCACTGTCTCGAAGCACGACACCATTAGGCCCAGTAATCTCATCCCAGATGCACCGACGGCTGTTGACAAGCCAGCAAGGCCTGCACTCCTTCTGCTGTGGCAGAAAGACCTTGACCTGAGCAGTGTCTATCGTCATTCCCAGGAAGGATCTCACTGTTGAAGGCGTGATAAACGACTTGGGGTAATTGATCATCCAACCGAAGGCATCCAGGGTTGACAGTACACTCAGGGTATCGCTCTCGGCCTCCTGAAGGTCCGGGCCAAAATCAGAAGGTCGTCTAGATAGGGTAACACCCGAATGCCCTGACACCTCAAGATAGCCATGATGCCCGCCAGAACTTTGGTGAACACTCGGGGAGCAGAGGATATGCCGAAGGGGAGTGCCACAAACTGGTAATGTTGATCCTCCAGTGCAACCCTCAAGAACTTCTGATGTCCTTGGAAAATCGGGATGTGCAGATAAGCATTCCTGATGTCCATCGGGGTCATAAAGTCGCCGCGCCGAAGCGATTTCACCGCCAACCGCAGCGTTTCCATGCGGAAACATGTTACAAATTTGTTGAGACCCATCAGGTCCAAGATCGGCTGTAGCGATCCGTCCTTCTTGGGGACTGTGAACAGGTTGAAGTAGAACCCCTGACCATGTTCCGGCCGGGGCACAGGGCAAATCACACCTATCCACAGGAGGTGTTGAACAGCCATTCTCAATGCCTGAGCTTTTAGCGGGTTTCGGGATATCTGTGAACATAAGAACTTCGTGGGTGGCCTGGCTGCCAGCTCTATCTTGGAATTGGAGGACACTACCTCCTGAATCCACCGATCCGAGACGTGACGTCTCCAGATCTGAGCAAATAGCAGAAGCCGTCCCCCCACCCATATGGATGAGGGCACCCCCTCATGCCTGAGTAGGCTTGGCTGGGGGTTTGGGCTTAGCTCCCCAGGAGGGGTTGGGCCGGCTGCGGGACCTACCTCTGCCCTAGGTATCTCTGTGGGCACCCGGAAATGAAGATCCTCTTCCTCCCCGAAAGGACCGATAAGAAGAGGGGTTCCGAAAGGGCCGAGCAGGCTTTCTCCTCTGAGGGAGCTTACCATCCTTGACCAAAAGGTCCAGCCGCTTCCCAGACAGCCGGCTTCCCACAAAAGGTAGACTTGTGAGAAACTTCTAGGCAGACCACTGCTTCAACCAGAGCGAGCGTCGTAAAGCAACAAGCAAGGCCGAAATTCTGGCACCCAGCCTGACCACATCATCCATGGCAGTAACAACAAAGCTGATGAAATCCAGGCAGGCCTTGAGTTCCTTATACTCCTCTGCCCATTTGCGAGATTTAGCCTTAGCCACAAGGTGTTTAACCTTTCTCCTGTTGGCTAGCGAAACAATTGCCGAGGCACAAGCAGGGCGAAAGAGAGCACCAGCAAAGGTGAAAGCATGGCAGACCAGCTGATCCATGTGTTTGTCTGCAGGATCACGTAAGGAAGCATTGTCAGGCGATGGCATAACATTGGTGTTGGACAATCCTGACACCGGAGGGTCCACCTTGGGAGGGTGAGACCATAACCGAACCAATTCAGCAGGGAAAGGGTACCGCCTATCCAAGTCCTAAGGGACCGACGGTAATTTGTTGGGCCTCTCCCACTCCTTAAGAATCATTTTAGAAAAATGAGGTTGCTCAGGAAAGACCCGGCGTTGCCTCTCAGGCCGAAATAAATAACCCTTTTTCCTCTTAGCCAATCTGGGAGGAACACTGTGCAAGGTATCAAACACGGAAGAGAGCAAACTTTCCGTATCATCCGGGAGGCAGGAGTCCTCATCCAAGGAGGAACCAGAGATTCTGTCGTCTCCAGCGGTATGTAGCTCCGCCGCTGAGAGTGAGTCATCTGGCAACTCACCTTCCTCCGCAGATCCCAAGAAATCATAGAAATCATCATCTGAGTAAACCGACTCCAGATGCCGCTTCTTACTCGAGGCCTTTTTAGGGGCTGCCAACGAGATCTGTTTCTCAAGGCTAGCCAGCCTGTGCGCCAAATCAGCATGTGACCCCTTGCTGGCTCCCCCTTCACTAGGGGCTGACTGCAGCAGCAGAGGATCTGGAGAGGCTGATGGTAACGCTGGGCTAGGGTCAGGAGCGACTGCCCGCTGATGGTCCAAAGCAATGCCTCTGGTGCAAGTGGAACAAATCTTGGTGAATCCGCCCAAGGGATTCCTTCTGCACAAGGGGCAGAGCCTGTCTTGGCCCAGTGGGGTGCCTGCCTCACTATCCCCTGATGCCTCCATTATGGTGATTATGAATAACAATATTCAATAAGGCTACTAGACACTAATGGCCTAAGCCTAGTAGCTCGTAACCTCTTATTAACAATGGGAACAGTAACCCTTAACCTTAAACTCACGGTCTAAAACAAAAAGAGAAAGACAGTAATTACAATTAGCCCACAATGTCATGCATTAACATATAAATGTATTAGTTTGGGGTGACCTCTACACCCCCTGCCAAAAAGCCCAACAGAGACTCACTATTGCACTCAAACAATCAATTTATAAATCCATTTTATTGTAGCATATTGTTTAAAAACAATTTAAAAACAATTTTACTGAACCATATGCATGGTAAGCCACCAGGGGGCGCACTCCCTCATTAACAATACAATCTCATATACATATAAGTAATTTCAAAGTGATTCTGCTCTCTACTAGCACAGAATCACTTTGAAATTACTTATATGTATATGAGATTGTATTGTTAATGAGGGAGTGCGCCCCCTGGTGGCTTACCATGCATATGGTTCAGTAAAATTGTTTTTAAATTGGTTTTAAACAATATGCTACAATAAAATGGATTTATAAATTGATTGTTTGAGTGCAATAGTGAGTCTCTGTTGGGCTTTTTGGCAGGGGGTGTAGAGGTCACCCCAAACTAATACATTTGGTTTTTGGGTATTAACCCACAGAGCAGTGCACCTATAGAAATATTTACTGGTGCTGCCCACATTTCTTATCCGTAGCCCAAACGGATGTTTATTACTGGCATTAACATATAAAGACAATAAAATACACAAGCAATAATGAGAAGTACAGAGTCTTCTCATATCCCCTTAAAAAATAACCAAGAGAGGGACTCACGACCCCCGCCAATATCAGCGAGGATTACGTGCAGACGCTCCAGCAAGGCAGAAGACACGCAACGCTGTCCTACGCAGCCAAGAGCCCAGCAGCGCAATCTGCAGCTGCCGTGCTTCTGGAAGGATCCGCCGGGGGTGTCACCGGCACGACGCAGCCTATGTGCCGCGCCTGACACCGCCCCTGCGTCGCGTCAGCAAGAGGCCTCGCCGGACGCCGACTGTCATGATGGCGGTCCCCCCCCTCCCCCTGTCCCGCCGCACGAGAGAAGCAGACGCGGCATGAGGGGCGCGTCTGCCAGCGAGCAGCGCGCGCCCCGTCCCGGCGAGGGAACGATGGAGGTAAGAAGTGTAAGAGCGGCAGACCGCTCCACGCTGCATGTGACATTGATGGAGCTCTCCAATGCTCCCAGTAGCACCAAGCACAGCATCTCTCACACACACATACACACACACATAATAAAGCAAGTGGGAAGGAAGGGCATATACAAATTACAAAAGACAACTCTATGAGTACTCACCTGTAGAATTGCTTTTACTATGCATGGCACGGCCTGCTTCACAAAGTCATAACATCTGGGTATTCCGCCACAAGGTGGCGCAGTGTACTGCAGAAGAGTTGTGGCTCCGCCCGGTACCATATAAAAACGGAATCACCATAGACTTATCCAGTAGTTGACAAGCAGTCATACAAGAATCGGGAACAAATAAACACCCCCAACTAATTTGGAACAATCACCATAAATGAAGTGTCCGCTCCTTGGAATTAGCAGGATTAGGACACAGAGAAGGCAAAACAATGTCCTGATTGAGATGAAAAGCAGACACAACCTTAGGCAAGAAATCCAGCTTAAGCCGAAACATCACCTTATCCTGATGCCGCTCAAAATAAGGAGGTTTGATGGAGAGCGCTGCCAGCTCAGAAACTCGCCTTGACCGAAGTAATGGTCAACAGGAAAGCCACCTTAAGAGTCATAATGGGCAAAGCAGCCCCGCTGATAGGCTCAAAAGGAGGAGCCTGCAGAGCAGACAACACCAGATTTAGATCCCAAACTGGTAGCATAGGTTTACGTGGTGGACGCATATGAGTAACTCCCTGAAAGAAAGTCTTGACCAACCAGTGATTGGCAAAAGATCTTTGGAAGAAGATTGCCAGGGCTGACACCTGTCCCTTGAGGGTACTAAGTTGAAGGCTCGAATCCAAGCCATGTTGCAAAAAATCCCAGAATCCTGGGGATAGAAAACCCCCTACAAAGCAGAGACCTAGACTCACACCAGGCAATGTAAGCATGCCAAATCCTATAGTAGATAAAGGACAAGGACTTCCTCCTAGCCCTAATCATGGTATCAACAACAGAGGCCGGCAACCCCTTATTCATCAAGATGGAGGTTTCAGCAGCCAAACCGTTAAAGCCAGCGTTTGTAAATTGGGATAGCACAGTCGTCCCTGAGTGAGTAGATCTGGATCCTTGGGCAGGACATACTGATCCACCGCCAACTGCACGACGTCTGTGAACCACACCCTCCTTGGCCAACAGGGGGCCACCAGAATGGCTGGTACCCCTTCCTGGGCTATCTTGCGCAGCACCCTGCCCAGCAGAGGAAAGGGAGGGAACACATAGAGGAGCCGAAACTCCGTCCAAGGCATTGCTAGCGCATCCGTGGCGAAGGCCAGAGGATCCTGTGACAGGGAGACAAACCTGGGAAGCTTGTGATTGTGGCGAGACGCAAACAGGTCCACATCCGGAAGCCCCCAGCGGTGACACAGGGAGTGAAATACCTTGTTGCTGAGAGACCATTCCCCCAACCGAGACGTGCCGAGTCTGCCTCCTGGTTCTCCACTCCCGGAATGTAAACCGCTGAGATGCAAGGGACATTCTATTCCGCCCAAGACAGTATCAGGGACACTTCCTTGAGGGCTCGCTTGCTCCGAGTCCCTCCCTGATGATTGATGTAGGCAACCGCCGTCTGGTTGTCAGAGTGGATCCGAACAGCCCGCCCGCGAATGTTTAAGGCCAGCTGAGCAAGAACCAACCTGATGGGAGCATGGGCCTCCTGGGGGCCCCACCGACCCTGGAACTTCAGAGACTTCCAAAAGCCCCCCCAACCTGTCAGACTGGCATCTGTGGTGACTGTCTCCCAACACTGGGGCAGATGTCCTGCCCACTGGAAGGTTCCATGAGTCCAGCCACCACGAGAGGGACTGTCTGGCCAGGGGGGACAGAGCAAATTCCTGATCCAGGGACACAGGGTCCCGATTCCAAACAGACAGAAGGTGCAACTGAAGAGGCCTCATGTGAAACTGAGCAAAGGGGACCGCCTCGAACAGGACACCATCAGACCCACTAACTGCATCCCCTGCCGGATGGAGGGATGGGGACACAGGAGCAGAGCCCCAGCCTGCTTATGAAGGCCCTCCACTTTCAGCTGAGGCAGAAATACCTTGACCTGAGAGGTATCCAGAGTCATGCCCAGAAAGGACCTCACCAAAGACGGAGACAGTGAAGACTTGAGATAGTTGATCACCCAGCCGAAGGACTCGAGAGTGGAGGTCACCACCAGAGTATCCTTCTCGGCCTGGCGAAGAGACTGAGCCGCAATCAGAAGGTCGTCCAGGTAAGGAAGGATGCGAATGCCCTGATGCCGCAGCAGAGCCATCACGCCAGCACCTTGGTGAACACCCAAGCCGAGGTGATATCGAACAGTAAGGCCACAAACTGGTAATGCTGATCCTCTAGAGCAAATCTGAGAAATCTCTGATGACCTGGGAAGACTGGCACATGAAGATAAGCATCCTTGATTGTCCACAAAGGTAATGAAGTCGCCCGGGTGGAGGGAACTGACAGCTGAGCGAAGGGTCTCCATACGAAGGTGCCTGAACCTGACAAACCTGTTGAGACCCTTCAGGTCCAGAATTGGCCTCAGGGACCTGTCCTTTTTGGGAACCGTGGACAGTATGGAGTAGAAACCCTGACCCCGTTCCTGTGAAGGCACCGGGCAAATGACTCCTGACTCCAGCAGACGCTGAACCGCAAGGCGCAAACCCCTGAGCTAACAGAGGGTTGTGAGACATCCGGGATCTGATGAATCTGGGGGGCGGCCAGGCTGCAAACTCTATCTTGTAACCGGAGGACACCACCTCCTGAATCCACCGGTCTGAGACGCGGAGTCCCCAGACGTGAGCAAAGAACCGAAGCCGTCCCCCCACCCGGATGGGTGAGCACGCCTCCTCATGCCTGAGGGGGCTTGGGAGAAGGTTTGGGCTTGGGGGTTCCATGAGAGACCGGGACGACCACGTGATCTGCCATGGCCCCAAGAACCCCTGCGGGTACCCGAGAAGAGGGACCCTCGACCTCCTCTGGGGGTAAGAAAGGAGGAGACTGAAGCAGATGGCCCCGAAAGGGCCGAGGCTGCCTCCTACGCTGAGGTAGCTTACCATCCTTGGCTAAAACATCCAGGCGCCCACCAAAGAGCCGCAGCCCCACAAAGGGGAGCCCAGTGAGAGCCTTCTTAGCAGCGTCAGCTGCCCACTGACGCAACCAGACAGAGCAGCGCATAGCCACCAAGAGGGCAGAGACCCTACCACTCAGCCGCACTACATCATCCATGGCAGTAAGTATAAAAGCAACAAAATCAGAGCACAGCAAAAGGGTCCTATACTCATCCCTTCCAGCTGTAGCGCCATCAGGGACACGATTGATCTGTCTCTTAAGAGCAATAGCAGTTATGGCAGCGGCACAGGACGAACGCAACCCAGCCCCTACAAAAGCAAAGGCATGGCAGGCCAGCTGATCCATACGCCGGTCCTCGCTGTCCCGCAGTGTAGTAGTGTCAGGTGAAGGAATGACAGAAGTGTTGGACAACCCAAGAAGGGGCGCGTCAACCTCGGGGAGACACGACCACCGCTTAACCAGATCAGCAGGAAATGGGTATTTCTTATCCAAACCTTTAGGCACCGCGGGCAATCTACTAGGACGTTCCCACTCCTTGAGCCCCATATTAGTGAAATGACTCTGCTCAGGAAACTCCAGCCGCTGCTTAATGGTACGAAAAAGCTGCAGAACCTCAAAAATGTGAGACAACAGATTAGCAGTGTCCTCAGGGAACCAGGAATCCTCAGACCCAGGGTCACTGTCGCGGCCCACCTGCTGGTTTCCCCGAGAGGAGTCAGAGCCAGGGAAAAGCTCCCCCTCCTCTAGGGAGTAACAGTCATCAAACAGATCAATTTCCTCATGCTCCTCAGTAAATAGGGCAGGCGAGGAAGTCAGGTGCCGCTTCTTGCTAGAGGCCTTACGTGGGACAGGCCTGGCAAGCGGTCTTTCAATGCTGGCCATACGAAGTGCCAGATCAGATTGTGACCCCCTGCTAGTATCCCCCTCCCTGGGGGCTAAATGCAGGCGCGGCGGGGTAGGCGATGCCGAAGGGGGCACAGAGCTTGGTAAAGAAGCAGGCAGACCAGACTGAAGCAAAAGGACAGCCTGGGTGCACGGCCCACACACCGTGACGTCATAACTAATAGGGGATACCCCACACATGGAACACAGCCGAGATTGTCCCAAAGGACCCCCCGAGCATGTTATCCCCAGAAGCCTCCATATGGTGATTAATAGAGGTGCAATATGCCAGCACAGGGTAAGGGCTAATAAAAAGCCACCCGGGATGCCCCCAGAATCAGTAAGGGGAGATGAAGGGGAGGGGAGTAAGGAGCAGGACCGGGAGAAACCACAACCCACGGGTGTCCCGCCTGAAAGACATAAGCAAACATACATAAGTGTCCCGCAGCCCATGCCCCAAGGATAACCAAAAACCCCAGAGGGGACTCACGGACCAAGCAGGACAAGGATCGCCAGTCGCCAGACCACCGGAGGAAGCAACACAGGCAGAAATCACCGCCGCAGCCCAGGGATGAAGAGGGCCCCAGACACGCAGCAGAAGCAAGATGGCGCCGGCAGAGGAACCTTGAGGGGCGGCCGCGGGAGAATGACGCGAGACCCCGTCCCCCGCGAAGAGCGCGAAAACGGCGCTCACGTGACCTCGCCAACGTCATCCACACAGTAAAAAACGCCTCACAATTATAGCGCAGTACAAAGCGGCGGCAAAAGTACACAAAAAAACAGTTTAAAACACACACACTATCACCCGCCCCCCCCCCCCGAACACCTGTCGGGGGGAGGAGAGCGAGCCGACAGCGGTGAAGCCCAGGCCAGTGGGGGGGGGACCCCGACACAGAAAAAACACTGAAAAACTCACCCCCTCAGAAGCTAGTACAGGAACTCCACATCCCTAGTAGGCTCACCATAAAGCCTATGGCCGGCTACCCTTTGTGGAACAGGGTCTGCGGCTTGGAGCAGCGCTCCTTGAGCACTTGACCCCAGTGCTCCGCTACCTTCACCCGATCCGTCGGCCGAGGCTGGGAGGCACAGAGGGTCCGGAAACGGGTGGAAATAGACTTGCAGGGCCGCAGGCTTGGTTGCCTCGCTCACCTGCGCATAGAGAGAGAGCCATCTTCTATCTTCGCAGTAAGCACAGCAGAGAACAACTGGATAAGTCTAAAGTGATTCAGTTTTTATATGGGCCCGGGTGGAGCCACAACGCTTTTTGCAGTGCCACTGCGCCACCTTGTGGCAGATTACCCAGATGTTATGACTTGTGAAGCAGGCCGTGCAATGCACTAGGAAAATATATCTGTGGTTCCCCATCAGGCTCACCATAAAGCCTGTGGCTGACTACTTTTTAATATTAAAGTCTG
This sequence comes from Gastrophryne carolinensis, assembly GCA_027917425.1. Lineage (NCBI taxonomy): Eukaryota > Metazoa > Chordata > Amphibia > Anura > Microhylidae > Gastrophryne > Gastrophryne carolinensis. The sequence goes on along the minus strand of CM051237.1, from coordinate 481,894,013 downwards.
CGGCCCAGAGTATGTGCTCTGTCAGAACGCCCCAGACCCCGGCGTTTAACCCTACCGTACACGGATCCCTGTAGCAGCAAAGGCTGGGAGGCAAGAATGGGTCAGAGGAGATCCGAGGAAATAGGGTAGGGGGAAAATAGGGAAATAGGAAGTAGGGCAGCAGCCGAAAGGTGGCCCCGCTCTGCTGCCAATTTCTGAGAGAGTGAATAGCGATCCTGTGCAGCCAACTGCAAGATAAAGAACTGGGGAAAGATAGACATGCAGCTGACTTTATAGGGGGCCGGGAGGAGCTACATCTTTTGATCTTGCAGTCAGCGCCCCCTAGGGGCAAACACCATCTGTAAGTACTTCTGGACGGCCTGGAATGGATGGAGGAGAAAATAGACTATAGACAGAGACAAATTAATACTACATACTATTCCGTCATCTAAAATTACATAAAGAGCCATATGAATTACAAAAAGAGTAACAAATCAATATTATTGGCCCCATATGATGACCTGGCAATTGAGCAGACCCAAACTCTAGCTATAATAGGTAAGGACCAAATCTCAAGCTATAATTGGTAAAGGGGGCAGAACGCAGATGATTAAAAAGAGACCATAAAATACAGGACAAAGGAGAAGAGTGTTATATAAGTATATTAAGTCATTTCCGGTTTTTAACCCCTGGTATCTGTCATTTCTCAATGAGAAGTAGTTAAGTATTTAAGTGTTGTTATAAAGTCTAATCATTATGTCATGAGTAATGACTGTATGAATGTCTGAAATACGTAGGAACTGGATTCTACAGTTTATTGCTTCTAAAAACCGCCCACAATGTTTTGGATGGCATTTTTAACGATTTCAGAATAAAGTTTGGATTTTGTACGTTGGCTGGCCTTTGGCACTGGATCCCTGACAATGGGCGACCTTCATTCATTCAGCCTATTGGTCCGGATTAACCCACCAGGGGGCATCCCCAGCCCATGGATGCCCCTCCCCCATACCACCATGTGCCCATTATATCTCATACAGCCACCCATGAGGCTCTGCACCACCTCCTACTTACCCAGCTCCCTCGCTGACCCCTGACACAATAATAACCCTTATTGTGGACCATAAACGGGCACAACAACCTTCATATAATCTAAAAGGTTACTTTATTTTAATATGTTACAAGCCAAACCAAAGAATCTAAAAACATATAGACACCGATTCATTTAAAACCAATTGTCTACCCTGAACTATATATAACATCAATATTATACAATAAAGGGTTAAATACCACAGGCGGTGTTAAGATTATTATAGGATTGTATATAAGCATATATTCCCCTTTTGTTTGGTGTGCACTTTAGATAGAGAGTATGGAGGTCACTTTGTGATACCCATAAAAGACACCCAAAGACAAGGTTACTGGTGGGACCGGCACTATGACAACAGGAAATTTGTAGAGAAAAAGCCAGGAGACAGTGAAGGAGAAAAGGAAAACCTCTTTATTCAATATTGCACACACCCTCTAGGCTCAAAAGTACTACACCAAAAATAGATAAAATCACACAACGTTGTGTTTAAAAATTGGGGGCCCCCCACACCGCACATGCACCACCGCCTCAGATTCACAGCCACTGCCCACATACAAGTCATGCACTGGACACGCACACCAGCCTAAAGCGGGGAAGTCCATAACCTAGTTGGGCACCAAACGAAGAAATCTCAACTGGATGAATCGGCAGTCAATATAGATGCCCTCTAGCAACATTCCTCCACGGCTCAATGTTATTGTAAGGTACTTGATGCAAAATTCAGAGATGGCCTGAGGTAAAGTGTGGCAAATAGGCAGCCTTTCTCATCTCACAGCAGATTTCATGAACAGGTGATCCCAGCAATAGACCTCGCCAGCATGTATTGCAAAAGGTGGACTCCACGGTGAGCGACACCATATACCCAGCAGCACCGGAGTAAATACATATAGGTATCAGTGGCCACATCAGCGTTAATAAGTCAGTCAGCAACGCAGCTTCCACAGTGCGGGCAAACCGCACACTGCCAACTCGTGTCACGTTTCAAGCCTATAAAGTTGCTAGCTGAACGTACATATGTACTTAACTTATTATAATCAGACGCTCACTTCTGAGGGCCACTTCAAACTTCAGGCTTCATACTGCTGTGCGCTGGCGTTCACACCATAAACCGGCCTTGTGCTTGGTCCATATCATCACAACGAGTAGTGGAGGGACATGAGGCGATGAAGGGCCACCCACGTCCAACGTGGGTGGCCCTTCATCGCCTCATGTCCCTCCGGCACAAGGCCGGTTTATGGTGTGAACGCCAGCGCACAGCAGTATGAAGCCTGAAGTTTGAAGTGGCCCTCAGAAGTGAGCGTCTGATTATAATAAGTTAAGTACATATGTACGTTCAGCTAGCAACTTTATAGGCTTGAAACGTGACACGAGTTGGCAGTGTGCGGTTTGCCCGCACTGTGGAAGCTGCGTTGCTGACTGACTTATTAACGCTGATGTGGCCACTGATACCTATATGTATTTACTCCGGTGCTGCTGGGTATATGGTGTCGCTCACCGTGGAGTCCACCTTTTGCAATACATGCTGGCGAGGTCTATTGCTGGGATCACCTGTTCATGAAATCTGCTGTGAGATGAGAAAGGCTGCCTATTTGCCACACTTTACCTCAGGCCATCTCTGAATTTTGCATCAAGTACCTTACAATAACATTGAGCCGTGGAGGAATGTTGCTAGAGGGCATCTATATTGACTGCCGATTCATCCAGTTGAGATTTCTTCGTTTGGTGCCCAACTAGGTTATGGACTTCCCCGCTTTAGGCTGGTGTGCGTGTCCAGTGCATGACTTGTATGTGGGCAGTGGCTGTGAATCTGAGGCGGTGGTGCATGTGCGGTGTGGGGGGCCCCCAATTTTTAAACACAACGTTGTGTGATTTTATCTATTTTTGGTGTAGTACTTTTGAGCCTAGAGGGTGTGTGCAATATTGAATAAAGAGGTTTTCCTTTTCTCCTTCACTGTCTCCTGGCTTTTTCTCTACAAATTTCCTGTTGTCATAGTGCCGGTCCCACCAGTAACCTTGTCTTTGGGTGTCTTTTATGGGTGTCATTGTTGGTTAGTGGGACGCCATACAAGTGTATGGCAGTGCACATACAAGTATAGGAGGAATCTCCCTGCGTTTTTAATCATTGTCTACACTTTGTGATACCTCCATGTGTATTGTATTATTAAGAGGTAGAGACAAGAGACACCGCCTGTGGTATTTAACCCTTTATTGTATAATATTGATGTTATATATAGTTCAGGGTAGACAACTGGTTTTAAATGAGTCGGTGTCTATATGTTTTTAGATTCTTTGGTTTGGCTTGTAACATATTAAAATAAAGTAACCTTTTTGATTATATGAAGGTGGTTGTGCCCGTTTATGGTCCACAATAAGGGTTATTATTGTGCATGTCTAGTTTAAAAGGTGGGACCATCGGAGCACCCCTTTCTATTTTTTCATTAGTCTTATTAGAATAGTGGTGCCCGCCCAAATATTTAAACCTCCTGACCCCTGACAATGGGCGACCTTCATTCATTTAGCCCTATTGGTCCGAATTAAGCCACCAGGGGGCATCCCCAGCCCATGGCAGTTACCCCATAAGGGTAGAGGACCAATACTCACCGGGCCCGGGGGACTCAGACTGACTGAAGACATCCCTCCAGGCGGCGTCCATGAACAGGGCGCTGTATTTACTGTCCACAGACGCCAGGTACGAGGCCACGGGGTGAGGCCCTGCAAGAGAGAAGAGGGTGAGCATTATCCGGGGGAGGGGCTTCAACCCTATCACAGAGCAGGCCAGTCACATGACCGGCACAAGTTCAGTTGCCTTGACTTCTTACTATAGACGTAGGAGGGAGAGAGGGATACAAGCGAGTACTCATAGCATAAAGGATCATGGGAAAATAGGGGGCAGGGCGAGCTCACCTAGGGGCAGGATGATGAAGCGCAGGTAGTTCAGCCAGTCTATTCTCGCCTGTCACCTGTGATGTTACTCTCATATTACTCACCTGTCACCTGTGATGTTACTCTAATATTGCTCATTTATCTCCTCTGATGTAACTCTAATATTGCTCACCTATCTTCTCTGATGTTACTCTAATATTAATCACCTATCTCCTCTGATGTTACACTCATATTACTCACCTATCTCCTCTGATGTTACTCTCATATTACTCACCTATCTCCTCTGATGTTACTCTCATATTACTCACCTATCTCCTCTGATGTTACTCTCATATTACTCACCTATCTCCTCTGATGTTACACTCATATTACTCACCTATCTCCTCTGATGTTACTCTCATATTACTCACCTATCTCCTCTGATGTTACACTCATATTACTCACCTATCTCCTCTGATGTTACACTCATATTACTCACCTATCTCCTCTGATGTTACTCTCATATTACTCACCTATCTCCTCTGATGTTACTCTCATATTACTCACCTATCTCCTCTGATGTTACACTCATATTACTCACCTATCTCCTCTGATGTTACTCTCATATTACTCACCTATCTCCTCTGATGTTACACTCATATTACTCACCTGTCACCTGTGATGTTACTCTCATATTACTCACCTATCTCCTCTGATGTTACTCTGATACTGCTCACCTATCTCCTCTGATGTTACTCTCATATTACTCACCTATCTCCTCTGATGTTACACTCATATTACTCACCTGTCACCTGTGATGTTACTCTCATATTACTCATCTATCTCCTCTGATGTTACACTCATATTGCTCATCTATCTCCTCTGATGTAACTCTCATATTTCTCGCCTGTCACCTGTGATGTTACTCTCATATTACTCACCTATCTTCTCTGATGTTACTGTCATATTACTCACCTATCCCCTCTGATGTTACTCTCCAATCACAGAGCAGGCCATTCAGGTGACCGGCACAAGGTCAGTTACCTTGACTTCTTACTATAGACGTAGGAGAGAGAAAGGGATACAAGGGAGTACTCATAGCATAAAGGATCATGGGAAAATGGGGGACAGGGCAAGCTCACCTAAGGGCAGGATGAGGAAGCGCAGGTAGTTCAGCCAGTCTGGGGTCTTCCCGGCCAATTGCTCTACAAAGAATCGCAGGATGACGCTCAGGTAACTCTGATCCCCGGCCACCAGGATCTTCACCGTGGGGGGCATCTGGGAATTACAGTTACAGCTGGAGAGGAAGAACAGCGGCACCGTTACTCACCTGTTACTCCCAACAATACCCCAAAGTACATACTATAGCTCACCTATCTCCTCTAATGTTACTCTCATATTAATCATCTATCTCCCCCGATGTTACTCTCATATTACTCATCTATCTCCTCTGATGTTACTTTAATATTACTCACCTATCGTCTCTGATGTTACTCTCATATTACTCACCTATCGTCTCTGATGTTACCCTCATATTACTCACCTATCCCCTCTGATGTTAATCTAATATTAATCACACATCTTCTCTGATGTTAATCTCATATTACTCATCTATTGTCTCTGATGTTACTCCGATATTACTCATTTATCTTCTCTGATGTAACTCTCATATTACTCACCTATCTCTTCTGACATTACTCTCGTATTGCTCACCTATCCCATCTGATGTTACTCTCATATTACTTACCTATCTCCTCTGATGTTACTCTAATATTGCTCACCTATCGCCCCTAATGTAACTCTCGTATTACTCACCTATCTCATTTGATGTTACTCTCATATTAATCACCTATCTTCTCTGATGTTACTCTCATATTACTCACCTATCTCCCCTGATGTAACTCTCATATTACTCACCTATCTTCTCTGATGTTACTCCCATATTACTCACCTATGCTCCCTGATGTAACTCTCATATTACCCATCTATCGTCTCTGATGCTACTCTCATATTGCTCACCTATCTCCTCTGATGTTACTCTCATATTACTCATCTGTCTCCTCTAATGTTACTCTCATATTACTCACCTGTCTCCTCTGATGTTACTCTCATACTACTCACCTATATCCCCTGATGTAACTCTCATATTAATCACCTATCTCCTCTGATGTTACTCCCATATTGCTCATCTATCTTCTCTGATGTTACTCTCATATTACTCACCTATATCTTTTGATGTTACTCTCATGTTGCTCACCTATCTCCTCTGATGTTACTCTCATATTACTCACTTATCCCCACTTACGTTACTCTCATATTACTCAACTATCTTCTCTGATGTTACTCCCATATTACTCACCTATCTTCCATGATGTAACTCGTATTAATCACACATCTCCTCTGATGTTACTCTTATATTAATCACCTATCTCCTCTAATGTTACTCCCATATTACTCACCTATCTCCTCTGATGTAACTCTCATATTGCTCACCTATCTCCTCTGATGTTACTCTAATATTGCTCACCTATCTCCTCAGCAGGGACGTCTCGGGCCGACCAGGGGCTGACTTTTCCGCCACTGCTCGCGGCACCCATAGAGTTTACAGCGACCTGAAAACCCCACTATTGTGTCAGCAGCATGAAGGGAATTTCCCTGTGTCTGCTTCAGGAGAAAATACTCACTATCTCTGTATGCGCGTTATAATCCCGCAGAACGCCGCCTGCACGTCGGCCGAGGAGCACGTGGACACTGTCAGCAGCTTCCCCGCCAGCTGCTCCCGGACATACTAAAAAGAAACACACACACGGTAATATTTAGTGTTGTAAAAAGGTCAGCCACCCCCAAAAATGAAACAAAAAAATACCATTTTGTGAATACTCACCTGTAAAATGGGTATTATAAGTATGTCACACACCCCGCTTCAGAATAGCCATTACACTTGGGTTATACCGACCTGTAGAGGGCGATCTTGCAGAGATGTAAAGAAAAAAAAGTGAGCCCCAACCAGTCCATAAATACCTGGGACCTCCCACTCATTTCCCAATATTAAGACAGCAGTAAAGGGACCAGGAAGAGCCAAATATAAACAGTAACACTAAAAAGGTTCACCATATAAAGGATCCAGAAAACCAAAGGGCGAGGTGAAGCGGGGTGTGTGACATACTTATAATACCCATTCTACAGGTGAGTAATCACAAAATGGTATTATTCTAAGTAGGTCACACACCCTGCTTCAGAATAGTCATTACACTTGGGACATCCAATAGCAGTGTCCATAAAGGGCGGGGATCCAAAACAAGGCAACAATGCACAAACTTAAACCGCTGCAGCTTGCAGAACTTTGCGGCCAAAAACAGCATCCGCTGAGGCCCGCACATCAACCTTATAAAACTTGGAAAAATTGTGAGCAGAAGACCAAGTAGCAGCCTTACAAACTTGTTCAACAGAAGCCTGGTGCTGAAAGACCCAGGAAGCCCCAACAGCAAGAGTGCAATGAGCAGTAACACGAAAAGGGGGAACCTTCCCCTTGGCAGAATAGGCCCCAACAATGGCCTGGCGAATCCATCTACTAATGGAAGACTTGGCGGGCGCCAAACCTTTCCTAGGCCCGGAGGGCACCACGAAAAAAGGCGCCAGTCTTACGAAAGGAAGAAGTAGTCACCAAATAATACTTCACACAGTGAACCACATCCAAGGAATGAAAAACCCTCTCCTTGTTATTGCTAGGCTTAGGACACAAGGAGGGAAGAACAACATCCTGATAAAGATGAAAGGCAGAAACCACTTTAGGAAGAAAATCTGGCTTGTAGCGGAAAACAACCTTGTCCTGATGCCTCTCAAAGGAGGGGCATGAATAGACAAAGCCGCCAACTCTGAGACACGCCGAACTGAGGAGATAGCCACCAAAAAGGCAACCTTTTGAGTGAGCATAGAAAGAGAAATATCCTGCAATGGCTCAAAAGGAGGATCCTGAAGAGCAGAAAGAACCAAATTAAAATCCCAACTGGGAGCAGAGGCTTCCTAGGAGGCCGCACATGCGTAACCCCCTGGAAAAAGGTCTTAACCAGAGGATGAAGAGCAAAAGACCTTTGAAAGAAAACCGCCATGGCAGAAACCTGCCCTTTTAACGTACTAAGCTGGAACCCCAAGACCAGACCATGTTGCAGAAATTCCAAAATCCTAGGGATAGAAAACACCCTGCAAGGCAAGGCCCTGACCTCACACCAATCAATATAAGACCTCCAAGTCCTATAGTATATGGTAGAGGAAGACTTCTTCCTAACCTGCCTTGTCCATCTTGGAGCCACCAGGATTGCTGGCGCCCCTTCTAGAGCCAGCTTGCGCACCACTTTGCCCACCATAGGGAACGGAGGGAACAGGTACAGGAACCCCAGATCCCTCCAGCTCAGAGACATGGCATCCACTGCCAAATCCAGAGGATCCCGAGAGAGAGACACAAATGCCGGAAGCTTGCGATTGTGACGAGAGGCAAAGAAATCCACCTCCGGAGTCCCCCGCTTGTGGCAAAGAGACCGAAAAACCTTGAGATTGAGAGACCATTCCCCCCGGCGAGATGAGCACCTGCTCAGGGAGTCCGCCTCCGTGTTCTCCACTCCCGGAATGTACACAGCCGAGATGCATGGGACATTGCTCTCTGCCCAGGCAAGAATCAAGGACACTTCTCTGAGGGCACTCCTGCTGCGAGTCCCTCCCTGGTGATTGATATAGGTGCCCCCCGATTGTCCAACCAAACTTGAACCAGTAAGCCCTGTAACTGAAGAGTCAAGTGAAACAGAACCAACCTGATGGCTCTCAGCTCCAAAACATTGATGGGGTTGTGAGCCTCCTGAGGCCACCACAGTCCCTGAAACTGAAAATCCTTCCAGAAACCCCCCCAACCTGAAAGTCTGGCATCCGTGGTGACTGTCTCCCAACAAGGGGTCAGAAAGGATCTGCCCCTCATCAGATTGCTTGGTTCCATCCACCACCAAAGGGAATGCCGGACCCGGGGGGACATCAGAAAAGACTGATCCAACAACAGCGGACACCTGTCCCAAACCCCCAAAAGATGGAGCTGGAGCGCCCTTGTGTGAAAACTGAACCGCCTCGAAGGAAGCCACCATCAATCCCACCAGTCTCATCCCCAGCCGGATTGACGGACGAGGGTGGGACAGAAGAAGCTGAATCAATTCCTGAAGCAACAGAGCCTTGGGACGAGGAAGGAACACCCTGGCCTGAGAAGTATCCAGAGACATTCCCAGAAATTACACCACCCTGGACGGGGAGAGGGAAGACTTGGGATAGTTGATTATCCAGCCGAATATCTCCAGAGTGGATACCACAGCTCTAGTGTCTAGCTCCGCTTGGCTGAGAGAAGATGCCATAATGAGAAGGTCGTCCAGATATGCAACGATGCGAATACCCTGGGCTCTGAAAAGGGCCATCACCCCTGCCAGCACCTTGGTGAAAACCCTTGGAGCCGAGGTAAGGCCGAACGGAGGGGCCACAAACTGAAAATGCAGATTTCCCACCACGAACCTGAGAAATCTCTGGTGTGCCGGGAAGATAGGAACATGCAGATAAGCATCCTTGATGTCTATGGACGTCATGAAGTCCCCCTGATGAAGTGAATTTATGGCTGAACGCAGAGTTTCCATGCGGAACTTCCTGGGACGGATAAACCTGTTGAGGAGCTTCAGATCCAGGATGGGACGAACGGAGCCGTCCTTCTTGGGCACCGTGAACAAATTGGAATAGTAGCCCAGGCCCCTTTCCGTTATTACATATCAAGCGCCCCTGATATACCCCCCCATAATACTCATTTTAGAGCCCTGACATTATACACCCCCAAAAATTAAAGTAAATACAATTCTGTGATTACTCACCTGTAGAATTGGTATTATATGTATACAGCACGTCCTGTTCCAGAATATTCCTTACACATGGTAATACAGCCACAGGATGGCGCTGGACTGCAGAAAACAGCTTGTGGCTCCTCCCGGCCCTATATAATCCCACAAATTCCCCAGTATTGACAAGCAGTTAACAAGAAGCCGGGAGAACAATAATAACAAGAACTCAAAATGAACAATCACCATACAGAGGTAACTAAGTATAATGATAACAAGGGTGGGGTGGAACAGGACGTGCTGTATACTTATATGGTCCCAGTACCACCGTATATCTTATAGTATAGGCTGGATTCTGAATCAGAAAATAATTCCCCCTCCTCAAGGGGGTAGGGACCTGAGAGTGAGAAAGGGCCATCATCTTCCACAGGGAAGAGGGAAACCGCGGGTGATAAATGCCGCTTCGTAGCAGAAGCCTTACGCGGGGCAGACCCAACAAGATGTTTCTCAATGCTGGCCACCCGTGCAGCTAAATCAGGTTGAGACTCCCCACTAGTATGCCCCGCAGTGGGGGTCAGATGTAAGCGTGGGGGGGTAGGTGAGGCCAGAGGGGTCGCACCACCAGGCCCAGAAACAGACAGCCCAGACTGCAGGGCAAGTACCTGCTGGCCACAGGATACACACACCCTGACATCATCACTAATAGGGGATACCCCACACGCAACACATAGCCGGGCTTGTCCCAAAGGAACCCCAGGCCCATTATCCCCAGAAGCCTCCATATGGTGATTTGAATGGCACAATAGGCCAGCAAGGGTTAACGCTAAAGAGCTACCCGGAATGCCCCAAGAACCGCTAGGGAAGTGGCAGTTAGTGAGGGAAAATGGTCGGGAGAAACCACAGTGCAGAAGTATTCACCCGCCTGGAAGACATCAACATTCCCATGAGAATAAGGCAGTTAGAAAAAACGTTTAGGAAAAAATTACCCCACCGGGGTTACTCACGGACCGCACAGAGCCAGCAGCACGCAGCAAGGAGACAAAATGGCGTCCGCAGACCTCGAGGGGCAGGCCGTGGAGTTATGAGGTAAATGCATCATTCACAGGGCCCGCCCCCCCCCCGAAGAGCGGGAAGCGTGCCTACGTGATCCGGCCAGCCAATAGCGGCCCGGCAGCTCTGAGGTGAATGGGGCTGCCATGCGCGGAGCACAGTACAAAGCGCGGCGGCGGCGTATTATAAAGTTACACGCACTTAAAAAAACATGTCAAGAGTTACATTCAGTGTTGAATCACTAGACGACTACCCCCCCCCCCCCGAGACCCCCCAAGGGGAGAGTGAGGAAGGATAACAGCAGAATTCCCAGGGACAATGGCGCCCAGAGGACTAATATGAGAAGTGAGGGTGGAGGGGGAATGAATAGGGTTTAACTGCACAGAATAACCTGGCAAAACCCATAAGGCAGTGGGGGCGTCCCAAAAAAGGCTCACCATTAGCCTGAACCGCCTACCCTGTTAGAGCAGGGACTGCGGTAGGAGCCTAGCTCCTCAGCACCATTGGTGCTTGCTAACCTACCTTCACCCGAACCTTATCAGCCGAGGCTGGGAGGCAGTAAATGAGACGGAACGGGTGGGAACAGTCCTGCAGGGCCGCAGGCAATAAGCCCCGCTCACCTGCGCCACAAGAGAGCTATCTTCTATCTTCGCAGCCCAGACTGCAGAAAAGAACTGGGGATTTTGTGGGAGGTCCCTGACTTATATAGGGCCGGGAGGAGCCACAAGCTGTTTTCTGGATGTATTACCCATGTGTAAGGAATCTTCTGGAACAGGACGTGCTGTATACTTAGAATAAATGGACTCTCGAAGGGCAATGATATCCCCCAACGTGCTACAGCTTGAAGGGACAGTGACCCGCATGTGGTGATGTATCTGAGATGATACTGCGAATGATTCTCATACAATATATTTAAGCACATGATTTTAGTTATAAAGATATTATATAGCGATATATAAATATATAGAGATATTATATAGCGATATAATGATATAGAGATATTATATAGCGATATAATGATATCGAGATATTATATAGTGATATTATATTATATAGAGCTATAATGATTTCTGATGTGATTTATAGTCTGATCAACTGGATTTGTATTATGCACTATTTTATAGTATTATATTATTATATTACTGTATTAGGCTATTTGCATAGGTAGTATCTGGTTTAGCAGGATTGCTTTTGCACGGGCATTTTATTACATATAGTTACTTTTCGTTATAACGCATTTTTCGCTATATAAGACGCACATGATCATAAGATGCACCCAGGAGAAAAATAAGAAAAAATATATCCTGAAATATCCTGGCCACCACCTCTGCTGCCTTCACTGTAGCCATCGCTATAGCCCACCGCCTCCGTAGAATCAAGTTCCAAGGGACCAGGTTCCGGCTTCCGGGTGGGCGTGGCCTGTGACTCCTGCCAGCGTCATTGGTTGCTGGCACGACTCATGAGCCACTCCCCACTCGTTTGCTGGAACAGGCTCCCTTAGGAACTCGAAGCGCCGGCTATAGCGCCGGCGACAGTGAACGCAGCAGTGGATGCTGGCAATGCGTGTGTGTGTGTCTGTCTCTCTGTTTCAGTTGGCGGGAGGAGGCTGCTGTGAATGTAAATGGTTTTATTTGCTTGATAAGACGCACTTTCCCCGCATTTTTTGGGAAAAAATAAGTGCGTCTTATAGGGCGAAAAATCTGTAATCTTTATATCTGGGCTATAATATATATATAATGTATACCAATGTTTGACTGTCATATTGTGGCTTGTACATGTAGGATTGCCCTTAGTGCCATATGTATGGGATGAGAAAGATGTATGTTTGTGGTTCACCAGTAGAGGGCATCACCGTTTTTTTAATTGTATGTTTATCTGTTAACAGTTTTCTAATAAATACATTTCGGATATTTTTACAACAGTGTTTGTGCGGACTGTTTAAGTCAGCTTTGCTGTGTCTTTTTTTCTAAACTACGGCCTGAAGGCTTAAAGTGGACAAAACTCCACCGCAATCCTCCCAGGAATCTATAAGATTCCCGAGCCGATCAATCCCCCCCCCCCCAGAGCATCCAAAATGGGGATGCCCCACTGTGTGAAACCCCCCCCCGGTCGCCCCATACACTTACCTTGTTTCCCAGTTCAATGGCGCATATGTTAGCCGCTGCCGCATGCCCACTATTCCTCTACCAGGGCGTGTGCCCGTGCCAGACATTTGTGAATGGCCGGCGTGGGCACGCTCCCTGTTAGAGGGAAGCAGGGGATGCGGCTGCCACCATATTCGGAACCGATGGCATTAGAAAAAGGCTTAGACGACGTGAGGTCAGCTCCGAGCGCACTGATTGGACGAGCGGCCGTGCATGCGTTGTGGGACCGAGAAGAGGTAAGTTAATTTTGGCGATCCGGGGGGGGGGGTCATGCAGTGGGGCACCCCTGCTGGTCCACTTTAATTACTCTCTATGACATCTAAGTGTAGGCCCCGCCCCCCACACCATACATCTTTAGTGAAGCTGCCCCACTGTGGTGCTCCTATTGGACATGTATACACAGCAGGAGGAAGGTGAGGAGGGAGCTGACATAGTGAATATCAGAGGATGGGACACCCGAATATTAAAGACCTGAGAGGCTAATCTAACAACAAAAATCTGCGGATCTTAAGGTAGGGCAAGGATTTGTTAATGAAATCACACTGGTCATCAGTGGTCGCTCAACTTTTCGGGGTCCAGCAGGCCCCTTCATCAGGATCAACCATACACCACAATGGACAAGGTAGGGCATCTCAAATCGCAATGCCTGCAGGCAAGCTGTGACCTGGCCCTGGAGTAATTTTCAGATCTTGGTCCGCTTTAACATGTCAAAATGAAGACTCGCAGCCAGGGGTGGACTGGGCATAGGGAGACCCGGGACAATGCCCGGTGGGCCACACTGCTCTGGGGCCAGTTGGGCTGCTGCTCCTAACACCCACATTCAATCCCTGCCCCCTTAGTCTCCCTCTCAGCCCCCTGTATCCATGAGCCAAGGTACCACAGTAATACTATAGCCCTGGCATTATGGTCAAGTGGGGGGGGGGGGGGGGGGGGTGGTATCCCACATTTTAGGACTGTTTACAGTTGGATCCAGCCTCTCCCACCAAAGCCAAAGCTTATTGGAGTAAGGGACTGCAGGGTGGGAACAGTAATATGTGGAGATTGTATTCCTTTGAATGATACTGGACATGTATAATGGACATTTAGGGAGTCATACTTTAATGGCTTATTTGCCTAAATTAATCTCTTCCCAGGTGTCCTACCTATGGTTCTCTCGTTCACAAGTAAACCTTCCAACACTTTGTCTCCTGTCACAAGACCCCTCTTACCCCCATCTTGCCATGTCTTTACCCCTTACCCTTTTCCCATCTCACCTGACCGTGCCAGTCTGTGGTGTTGACCAGGATGATGCTGTCTGGAAGCTGCTGCTCCGGCCCCAGAATCTCGTTCAGTTCATCGAATACGGATTTCCGGGGGACCTGTCAGATGAGAAATGTCAGGAAGACACTGGCAAGAAACACAGAGCAGAGGATTATCGGGGTTTAGGGGGAGGGGGGTCTTCAGACTGCACAGGCAGAGGTGTATAATGCTTCAAGCTAAATATTCCAAGTCAGGGCCGTCTTTGGGTTTGTGGGGGCCCTTGGGCAAAGAAGTCTTAGTGAGCCCTAAAGTAGTGAGTCACATGATGTCACCTTTCACTTCTGCTGCCTCAAATGGGTCATTTTCCGCTGCTGATGACCCTCCTGTCCTTATTGCCTTCCCTATAGTCACCAATCGCCCTCCAGTCCTTATTGCCTTCTCTATAGCCACCAATCACCTTCCAGTCCTTATTGCCTTCCCTATAGCCACCAATCACCCTCCAGTCCTTATTGCCTTCCCTATAGCCACCAATCATCCTCCAGTCCTTATCGCCTTCCCTATAGCCACCAATCGCCCTCCAGTCCTTATTGCCTTCCCTATAGCCACCAATCACCCTCCAGTCCTTATTGCCTTCCCTATAGCCACCAATCACCCTCCAGTCCTTATTGCCTTCCCTATAGCCACCAATCTTCCTCAAGTCGTTATTGCCCTCCCTATAGCCACCAATCATCCTCCAGTCCTTATTGCCTTCCCTATAGCCACCAATCATCCTCCAGTCCTTATTGCCTTCCCTATAGCCACCAATCACCCTCCAGTCTTTATTGCCTTCCCTATAGCCACCAATCACCCTCCAGTCCATTTTGCCTTCCCTATAGCCACCAATCACCCTCCAGTCCTTATTACCTTCCCTATAGCCACCAATCACCCTCCAGTCCTTATTGCCTTCCCTATAGCCACCAATCACCCTCCAGTCTTTATTGCCTTCCCTATAGCCACCAATCACCCTCCAGTCCTTAGTGCCTTCCCTATAGCCCACAATTACCCACTAGTCCTTATTACCTTCCCTATAGTCACCAATCACCCTCCAGTCCTTATTGCCTTCTCTGTAGCCACCAATCACCCTCCAGTCCTTATTACCTTCCCTATAGCCACCAATCACCCTCCAGTCCTTATTGCCTTCCCTATAGCCACCAATCACCCTCCAGTCTTTATTGCCTTCCCTATAGCCACCAATCACCCTCCAGTCCTTAGTGCCTTCCCTATAGCCCACAATTACCCACTAGTCCTTATTACCTTCCCTATAGTCACCAATCACCCTCCAGTCCTTATTGCCTTCCCTATAGCCACCAATCGCCCCCCAGTCCTTATTGCCTTCCCTATAGCCACCAATCACCCTCCAGTCCTTATTGCCTTCCCTATAGCCACCAATCGCCCTCTAGTCCTTATTGCCTTCCCTATAGCCACCAATCACCCTCCAGTCCTTATTGCCTTCCCTATAGCCACCAATTGCCCTCCAGTCCATATTGCCTTCCCTATAGCCACCAATTACCCTCCAGTCCTTATTGCCTTCCCTATAGCAACCAATCACCCTCCAGTCCTTATTGCCTTCCCTATCGTCATTAATCACCCTCCAGTCCTTATTGCCTTCCCTATAGCCACAATCACCCTCTAGTCCTTATTGCCATCCCTATAGCCACCAATCATCCTCTAGTCCTTGTTGCATCCTCTACTGCCACCAAACATCCTCTAGTCCTTATTGCCTTCCCTATAGCCACCAATCATCCTCTAGTCCTTGTTGCATTCTCTACTGCCACCAAGCACCCTTCAGCCCTTACTGCTTGCTCCGCTGCCACTAAAGACTTCATCATTGCTGTCAGTTGTCACCTGGTTCTCGCCACCTTCTGAGTTTCCATCAACTGCCCCCCATTCCATGCCATCTTCTCCAATGTTGCTGATCATCCCATGTTGCTGGCCATGAGTAGGTCTGCACACAGCACCTGTCATTCTGTTGTTTCGGGTCCACTGTAAAATAATACTATGGCCAAGTGTGAGCCTGAGTAGGCCCCTGAAGATGCCAGGGGCCCTGGCAATTGCCCAGGTTTGCACAATGCTGAAGCTGGCCCTGCTCCAAGTCTCTGAGTATATTTGCACCCCTCAAAATCCTGGGCAATTAAATCCCGGACGAGCCCCCAAATGTAATGCAAGGTGTGATATACTTTTCTTTACAAATACTTTATTGGTACATCTGAGCATTGCATACATAAATGCAGCATTAGATACAACATACTCTTGTTGTGTAACTAAAACACATATCAAAGAACTTATTCAATGAGTAACGTCTCATCTATGGGGTATATCAATGGACTATGGATTCTAGTCAAGTTCGGATATCGCACTCACTCTTAACCAATTGCTCGGAGAGAGATATGGGGTGTGATATACTTCAAATATCTGAACATAATTCCACTCCTCACATTTTTGGGCAATTAAATCCCAGACGAGCCCCCAAATGTAATGCAAGGTGTGATATATCTCAAATCTCGGAGCACCCCTCAAATTCTTTGGCAATCAAATCCAAGCCCGAGGGAACAACTTATTCAATGAGTAACATCTCATCTATGGGGTATATCAATGGACTGTGGATTCTGGTCAAGTTCGGATATCAAACTCACTCTTAACCAATTTCTTATCGGTTACTATTGTTGTTCTTTAATGGGGTATATCTGTGAGACAGGACAACCGGATTGCCAAAGGGCTTCTCATAGTACCATAATAAACAGCTATTTTACCATTAATAACATTAACTTAAGAGAGAGATATGGGAAATAGAGTCTTCAGAGTAATATGGAAACAAAGGGTTTAGACTACAGAAGAGAGGAGAGAAATAAAAGAAGTAAAGAGGAGTTTAGTGATGCTGGACGTCCCCTCCGAACCCCAACCCCAGACCCTCGGCGAACCACCTAGTCTCTGAGTCATACCTGTAGGGAGGCCAGCAAGGTGTCCAAGCTGCAATGATTGATCCATGGGAGCCATATCTCTCGGTATTTCTCTAGCTTGTCCATAGTTATAGCTGTAAGTTTCTCGTTAGGTGTGATATACTTGCACCTCTTAAATATCCGGGCAATTCAATCCCGGACGAGCCCCCAAATGTAATTCGGGGTGTGATATACTTCAAATTTATATAATTGCACCCTTCAAATTCTTGGTCAATAAAATCCCAGACAGACCCCGAATTGTAGTGCTAGGTGCAATATATTCCAATTTGCACCTCTCAAATATCCGGGCAATTAAATCCTGGACGATCCCCCAAATGCAGGGTGGGATATACTTCAAATCTCGGAGTATAATTGCACCCTTCAAATTCCAATATATTCCAATTGCATCCATCAAATTCCTCGGCAATTCAATCCCGGATGAGCCCAATTGTAATGCTAGGTGCAATATAAACCAAATCCCTAAGTATATTTGCACTCTTCAAATTCTTCGGCAATTATATCCAAGCCCGAGACAACAATGATTTGCTAGGCACAAATATCTCAACTCTCATTGTGGCTTGTTTTGTCTGTGAGAGGAAAAAGGTCAGGAAGCCTTTGGCAAGAAACACAGAGTGGTGAATTATCAGTGTTTTGGGGGGTCTTCAGTCTGCACATGCAGAGGTGTGAGATGCTTGTAGCAATATACTCCAAATTTTTGAATATATTTGCACCCCCTCAAATTCTTGGTCAGTTAAATCCCAGGCGAACCCCAAATTGTTTCTAGGTGCAATATAAACTAAATCCCTAAGTATATCTGCACCCCTCAAATTTTTAGACAATTGAATCCTGGACGAGCCCCCAATTGTAATGCTAGGTGAAATAAATGCCAAATCTCGGAGTATACTTGCACCCCCCAAAATCTAGGTGCAATATATGCCAAAATGCTAGGTGCAATATAAACCAAATCCCTAAGTATATGTGCAACCTTCAAATTCTTAGGCAATTCAATCCTGGACGAGCCCCCAATTGTAATGCTAGGCGCAATATAAACCAAATGCATAAGTATATTTGCACCCCTTACATTTTTAGGCAACTGAATCCTGGACGAGCCCCCAATTGTAATGCTAGGTGAAATAAATGCCAAATCTCGGAGTATACTTGCACCCCTGAAAATCTAGGTGCAATATACGCCAAAATCCCTAAGGATATGTAAGGTCTGGAGTTCCTCCGCAGCTGTTCAGTACCGTTGGCTGGCTCCTTTCTCTAGACTTTCTCCCTGCTATACGCCGCTCTTGCAAAGGTGTTGGAAATTAGCAAGCACCTGCGTGACTTCCTGGGCTATATAAGCTGATCCACCCATTCAGCTGGTGGATCAGCATTGAGTCTTTGTCTGTCTGTACCCTGAACTCTGTACCTGGAATCCTATAGCTAGACCTGGAACCTGAACTCTGTACCTTGGACTTCTCTGTTGAGAGATTCATGACAGTATACTTGCACCCCTCAAATTCGTAGGCAATTCAATCCCGGGCGAACCTCCAATTGTAATGCTAGGTGCAATATAAACCAAATCCCTAAGTATATCGGCACCCCTCAAATTTTTAGGCAATTCAATCCCGGACGAGCCCCCAATTGTAATGCTGGGTGCAATATAACCCAAATCCCTAAATATATTTGCACCCCTCAAATTCTTAGGTAATTGAATCCTGGACGAGCCCTCAAATGTAATTCTAGGTGGAATAAACTCCAAATCACTGAGTATACTTGCACCCCTAAAAATCCAGGTGCATAATTCTGATGCAAAAGATCAGAATCTAAATATAAAACATTCAGTGTGTACATTATTAATATTGACTCTAGTGCGTGCACCTACCTACCTGACCGCGTTTGCAAGGCATGAACCTACCTGACTGACGAGCCGTGATTCTGGGGAAAATTCACCCTCCAGGCTGCTCCCCCGGTCTCCGGCAGCACGAGGGGTCTGCCGATCTCTCATGGAAACACTTCGGGGACCTCGAGAGATTTTATTCTCCTGTCTGGGAGAACGAAGAGTAAAACATGTCTGTAAACTGAAACTACACAAACATATGACTCTTATGATATTCCGTAGCGTTTTGGCAGAGAGTTCTTAAATATTGATGGTGATTGGTGACGGATTATCCAATTTGTGGAGAACACGTGTGGATTTGCCTTCATCACTGTGGACTTTTATTAGCTCTGTGTCTTTTTTCCTTTTTGTTATTTGATATTTTGTTGTAGGAAGAGGGACCCTGCAAACCACACGTTGAGCTATACCCTCTATTTCCCTGAGCAGCGCGGTATTACCTTCTTGTTTATAGTTCTTAAATATTAATCTATTTGCAATTATTATTATTATATTTATATTATATTAGTATTAAAATATATATATATATATATATTATTTATACATGTATATTACATTGCATAGTAACAAATGAGTCAACAGTTGGGAAAAAAAAAACGGAATATGGGCCCTTCTCACCAGAGCTTACAATCTAAGACCCCTTTCACAATGGAGCATCAGAATTCGCCAACGCACTCGCTTGTGTAAAGGTCATTTCCAGGCGATTTACAAGCACTAGCGCTGGCGATCATCATTCTATTGCGTGTGATCCATGCGCCATTTTTGAGATTGCCCCGCGATCGCGCCGCTGGAGTGTGAAGGGGCCCATAGGCTACAATTGGCGGCACTTCACTGGCAATTTTGGGGCTATTGGGAACTCACCTTAATCACCCCGAAATCATCCCAGTGTGCAAGGAGCCTCAGAGGAGAATGAAACTAAATGTAAGAAGTGCTTAAAGTGGACCAAAACCCAGGCTTTTGACTATCTTTGATTTTGGTCCTTTCCCCCTACGTGAAACCCCTCAGATCCCCCACATCAACTCATCTCGTCTCGGTCCTACGGCGCATGCGGGGCCGCTCGTCCAATCAGTGCGCTCGGAGGCTATACACATCTAAGCCGCCGTCTTAGCACAGCGGCTCCAAGCACGCTGGCGGCCGCATCCCCCGCCTCTCTCTAACAGGGAGTGTGCCCGCGCTGGCCATTCACAAATGGCCGGCTCAGGCACACGCCCTGCTAGAGGCATAGCGGGGATGCGGCCGCGGCCCGCGCATGAGTCGTTGGACCGGGAAGTAAGGTAAGTGTATGGGGCGACCTAGGAGTGCGTCACACAGCGGGGCATCCCAATTTTGGATGCCTCGGCAGGAGGGAATCGATCAGCCCAGGGACTGGCCGGTCGCGGTGGGTTTTGGTCCACTTTAATTCAGCAGCCCGGCTCCCCTGACGCCTCCACCCTCTGCCAGTCTGGCCATATAGCAGGGCCCCCAACCTTTCCTACCCAGGGAGCCACATTTATCAGAGAGAAGGGCTTGAGCCACATTCGGAGCAAATCTCCCTTACCCAATAATGTATTCACCCCTATAAAAGCTGATCTTCTATCACCAAAAGGTTAAAGTGCACCTAGACTAGAATATATGTAGTCACCTTCTATCCCCAGTCCAGTGGAGGAACCAGGGAGATTTCCCAATCATACAAAGCAATGAGCAGCCAAGTACCCGACACAGATCAGCACACGCCGGCCCTGGAATAGGTTTACCCCGGAGGGTTTGTTACCTGGGAGACATGATAATTTGGGACTCGGTTCTGGAGATCATGCCCAGGTGAGGAATCCGCTCTGTGGGCTCCCAGGAAACGAGATCCGACGCCAGGAAGGCTGCTGGTGGTGGCGCGCTGGGCTCCTGATGGAAACAAAGACGGAGACCGAGTCAGAAGTCGTCTAACACTAATTGTATAGAAGATTGTGAACGATAACACGGCCACATTTATTAAAGCGGATCCAGATTCGGGATGCCTCGCTTTGTGAATTCCCCCCCCCCCTTATTCCCGTGTAAAACGTACCTTCTCCCCAATCCAACGGCACATGCGCGAGCCGCAAACGCCTTCTGCTGAACCTTTAGCCGGGCGTGCTCCAGGCATTTGTGAATGGCTGGCGGGGGCACGCATCCGGTTAGAGGGCAGCGGGGGTGTGGTTGCCAGAGCGCTCGGCTCCTTTCGGCTAAGCGCTGAGTTTAGCCAAAAAGAGGCGAGTGCACCGGCGGAGATATTGCCGAGCGTGCGGACTGGAAGAGAGCCTGCGCATGGCACCGTAGGACCAGGGAAAGATACGTTTTACTGGGCAGGATTCATAAAGTGAAGCAACCCTGAATCGGGATGCCCCAGGAAAAACCCGTCATAGCCGAAATCTCGGGTTTTGGTCCACTTTAAGGACTCTTTTTATTATGAGGTATGTGGACCGTGGACATGCGTGTGCATGTTTGCTCACTGGTCCCCAGCAATGCCCAGGTGTAGCCACGCCCCCACAGTCGGCCTCAAGCATCTGTAGAACTGATCACCTTTTTGATATCTGTATCAATCTTTTTTTATTAAAGAGGAAGTTCCGAACTTCATTCCACAATGGCCAAAGACAAACGTTAAAGTCCCAATTGTTAGGGCTTTGACTCAGCGTGGCCAGCCCTGGAATCTTACTGCTGGCCTTCCCCTGGGGCATCCCAAATGCCAAGTGTGAACCCATCCCTCCTCCCAGAGGAGCACCGCACAGCTCACCTGTTTCCTGGCTCCCTCACCAATGTAGATAATGGGCATCCCCAGCATTTTTGGGCTGTGAGAACGCTGCTGCCCCCAGCCATTCAGCTGGCATTCAGGATTGGGGGCGGGAGCGTGCACGAGGCTGGGGGCGTGGCCTTTCTGGCTTCTGATTGCCACAAAGGCCGTTTGCCGAACTTAAATATGCGCGACCTGCTGATTGAACGGGAAAAGGTGAGTTTTACTGGGCAATTTGGGGGGTTCCACACAGTGAGGCATTCCAATTTGCCCTGGGGGCAAGGAACAACACTTAGGATAGACAAAAATATCAGGTTTTGTTCCAGGTACAATTTCTCATAAGTGTTTGATGACACTTTCCTCTATACTTTTAAATATTACTGTATTTTTCACTCCATAAGATGATCCCCCATCCGCCATAGGGGGACAATGCGTCTAATGGGGCAAATGTGGGGGCTGCCTGTTATAGGTGGACTGGGGGGGTATTCTGCACACTGCTTGTTATGAGGGATGGGGGGGGGGGGGGTATTCTGCACACTGCTTGTTATGAGGGATGGGGTGGGGGGGTATTCTGCACACTGCTTGTTATGAGGGATGGGGGGGGGGGGCATTCTGCACACTGCTTGTTATGAGGGATGAGGGGGGTATTCTGCACACTGCTTGTTATGAGGGATGAGGGGGGGGGGCATTCTGCACACTGCTTGTTATGAGGGATGGGGGGGGGGGGCATTCTGCACACTGCTTGTTATGAGGGATGGGGGGGGGGTATTCTGCACACTGCTTGTTATGAGGGATGAGGGGGGGGGGGCATTCTGCACACTGCTTGTTATGAGGGATGAGGGGGGTATTCTGCACACTGCTTGTTATGAGGGATGAGGGGGGGGGGGGCATTCTGCACACTGCTTGTTATGAGGGATGAGGGGGGGGGGGTATTCTGCACACTGCTTGTTATGAGGGATGGGGGGGGGGGTATTCTGCACACTGCTTGTTATGAGGGATGAGGGGGGGGGCATTCTGCACACTGCTTGTTATGAGGGATGAGGGGGGGGGGGCATTCTGCACACTGCTTGTTATGAGGGATGAGGGGGGTATTCTGCACACTGCTTGTTATGAGGGATGAGGGGGGTATTCTGCACACTGCTTGTTATGAGGGATGGGGGGGGGGGGGCATTCTGCACACTGCTTGTTATGAGGGATGGGGGTATTCTGCACACTGTTTGTTATGAGGGATGGGGGGGGGGGTATTCTGCACACTGCTTGTTATGAGGGATGGGGGTATTCTGCACACTGTTTGTTATGAGGGATGAGGGGGGTATTCTGCACACTGCTTGTTATGAGGGATGGGGGTATTCTGCACACTGTTTGTTATGAGGGATGGGGGGGGGGGGTATTCTGCACACTGCTTGTTATGAGGGATGGGGGTATTCTGCACACTGTTTGTTATGAGGGATGGGGGTATTCTGCACACTGCTTGCTATGAGGGATGGGGGGGGGGGGGTATTCTGCACACTGCTTGTTATGAGGGATGGGGGGGGGGGTATTCTGCACACTGCTTGTCATGAGGGATGGGGAGGGGGTATTCTGCACACTGCTTGTTATGAGGGATGGGGGGGGTATTCTGCACACTGCTGGTTATGAGGGATGGGGGGGGGGTATTCTGCACACTGCTTGTTATGAGGGATGGGGGGGGTATTCTGCACACTGCTTGTTATGAGGGATGGGGGGGGGGTATTCTGCACACTGCTTGTTATGAGGGATGGGGTGGGGGGGTATTCTGCACACTGCTTGTTATGAGGGATGGGGTGGGGGGGTATTCTGCACACTGCTTGTTATGAGGGATGGGGGGGGGTATTCTGCACACTGCTTGTTATGAGGGATGGGGGGGGGTATTCTGCACACTGCTTGTTATGAGGGATGGGGTGGGGGGGTATTCTGCACACTGCTTGTTATGAGGGATGGGGGGGGGTATTCTGCACACTGCTTGTTATGAGGGATGGGGGGGGTATTCTGCACACTGCTTGTTATGAGGGATGGGGTGGGGGGGTATTCTGCACACTGCTTGTTATGAGGGATGGGGGGGGGGGTATTCTGCACACTGCTTGTTATGAGGGATGGGGGGGTATTCTGCACACTGCTTGTTATGAGGGATGGGGTGGGGGGGTATTCTGCACACTGCTTGTTATGAGGGATGGGGTGGGGGGGGATTCTGCACACTGCTTGTTATGAGGGATGGGGGGGGGGGGGATTCTGCACACTGCTTGTTAGCTTGTTATGAGGGGATTAGGGGGGGGGGGGTCCATACACTGCCCGTTGCCTGTTATAGGGGATCGGGGTGGGGGGAGATCTGCACAGCACACTGCCTGTTATGGGGAGATTGGGAGGATTCTGCACACTGCCCTTAATGGGGTGATTGGGGGGATTCTGTACACTGCCCATTATGGGGTGATTGGGGGGATTCTGTACACTGCCCATTATGGGGTGATTGGGGGGATTCTGCACACTGCCTGTTATGGGGTGATTGGGGGGTCGGCACACTGACTATTCAAAGTGTTTAAATTGTAACTGTTACAATATATCTCCTATCCATCCCCCAATGAAGGGGCGTGGCTTCATTTACATATTGTCCCTCTTTGAGGTGTAACATGCAGATCTGCAGCAATAAATGATTCATTTGCCTATTCAAAGTGTTTCTATTGTAATTGTTACAATGTATCTCCTATCCATCCCTCAATGAGGGGGCGTGGCTAAATTTACATATCATCCCTCTTTGAGGAGTAACATGCAGATCTGTATCAATTAAATGATTCATTTGCCTATTCAACGTGTTTATATTGTTGTAACTGTTACATCTCCTATTCATCTCTCAATGAAGGGGTGTGGCTTCATCTATTCCTCAATGGGGGGTGTGGCTTCATCTTTCCTTTGATGAGGGGGTGTGGCTTCATTTAAACATTGTCCCTCTTTCTCACCCTGAAAAGTGGGAAGGTATGCCAACCTCTTACGCCCCGGATGGTCAGCGACTTGCCTTAGGTTGTTTGCTTAATGTGTATATGCTCCCACTCTTCACCTGTTCCCAGCCTGTGTCTTTACTCACCTGTTCCCAGCATCCTACTCCGCTTACCTGTTCTCAGCCTGTGACCCTGCTCACTTTTCTCCAGCCAATGACCATTGCTTTGCCCTCAAGGGAAATGGCTGCCTGGCTTAGAGCTGTCTCTATCTTCCCAGGGCTTTTTTTCCATCTAAAGCAGTAACAGTAGACACCCCCCAGCAAGTGGCCACCCCAGGCACAGGCCTCGGGTTGCCTAATGGTAAATACAGCCCCGCCCCCCTGCCTCATTTGCTTATACTGTAACCACAATCCCCAAATTGCTGCAAATCTATCCTCAGCTCCACTACACATAATATTCAATTTCTCATTGAACTCCACAGCAGTTGCCTGTTGCTGAATTGACCCCTATTGTCCTGAATCGATCAAGACAACAGAAGCCTCTGCCCCCGTCTCTCTATCTTGTAGGTTGCTGTGATTTTTTCACACTTTATTTTTCCTGTAAACTTACATCGGCGGCTCCTGGGTCTGTGTCCTCGGAGCGAGAGTGGACAAGTTTCTGGTCTCCTCTCTCCACCTGCAAGAAGCCAATGTAAATGATTAAAGGGATTGTTCAGGTGACTATATAGACCATATAATCACACAGCCCTAATGGCCCCTCCCCTTTTTTTTCAAAACACTCCCCAAAGAGGAGCAAACTTATTCTGAAGCTTTCATTAATGGTATACATTTCCAGCTAGTGGGCGTGGCCGCACTATAGTACAATAGCAGGCAGCGTGTTTATATTCACACCTAACCGCAATGGTCAGATGAGTTCTTTCGGATTGTTTATTGGACTTTGCTTGTTCTCTGCCAGCCCACAATCTCACGATTGTTTAATGGACTTCGCCTGTCTGCCGCCAACCCTGGAATCTGTATTTGGTTTGTCGGCAGCCTCTGAACACAGATTGTTTAATGGACTTTGCCTGTCTGCCACCAACCCTGGAATCTGTATTAGGTTTGCCGCCAGCCTCTGAACACAGATTGCTTAATGGACTTTGTCTGTCTGTTGCCAACTCTGGAATCTGTATTTAGTTTGTCGCCAGCCTCTGAACACAGATTGCTTAATGGACTTTGCCTGTCTGCCACCAACCCTGGAATCTGTATTTGGTTTGTCGCCAGCCTCTGAACACAGATTGTTTATAGACTTTGCCTGTCTGCCGCCAACCCTGGAGTCTGTATTTGGTTTGTCGCCAGCCTCTGAACACAGATTGTTTATAGACTTTGCCTGTCTGCCACCAACCCTGGAATTTGTATCTGTTATCGGTCTTTATTAAACCCCTGAACTCTGTTCTGTCTTATTGACCTTCATTTCCATGCTTCACCCCCACATCTGGAGCTCCGCCCAGCCCTCACTTCTTGCCAGAAGTCTACCTTTACCGTGGTTGAAGCCTGACAATATCCTCCAACATCAATGTGTGTGTCACTGAAGGTGCGACGTGATTGGATGGCTGCTACTTACGGTGGCAGAAAACCTTTCTGTTGCCTTCTGGCTGATTTCGGTCTGTGAGCCGGAGTTGGAAACACCTTCAAAGTATCTCCTGCAAGAGAAAGGTTTGATATCACAATTCTGGGACATAAGTCACTAGGACAAGAGGGAGCAATGACTTTAAAGAACTCCAATCATCCGAAATGCATGCATGCTGGGTAACCCATGAGAAACTTTTGCCAATTTTCACTTCTCCTGCTTCGCCCCAATCCCAGATAATGGCGCCTGTTTTAGCTGTAAATCTCAGCCTCCTCCATTCATTGTCACTGCTGAGTGTGGTAATGATGTCATAGCCACACCTATTCAATGACTGATCACCTGTCATCTTACAGAGAGCGACAGCAAAAAATAAAGTGTTCCAGGACGATTCGAAAAGTGAAAATATCCATTTCTAGTTCTACACCCTAAGAGGGGAGTATTGGCATGGGGCTTTGGCCAAATGTATTTCGCAAGGTCAGTGGGTTTTGGTCCGCTTTAAGTGTGATGGATGGAGGTCCGAATCAATAAAATGAATATATATGTGAACATTCCCTCCCTCCATTTACACCACTTGATTTCAGATTCCTAATCTTTGCATTGTAAGCTTTAGTGGCTAATAAAGGTAAAATAAACCCTTAGTAAACCCACTTATCTCTGCGCTGATTCTTCCCCCCCCCCCCCAGGCATCCCTAACATTCCTCAGAATATGATCTGTGGCTGTGATGACCAATAATTGAGCCGGTAATTAGATTTTCTCCTTATATGATGATGTCCAATAGATGATGTGTGCTGTGTTTTTTTTACTTTGATATAAAATAAAGTGTCACTGGGAGGAGCGAGCAGAAAGCGATTTCCCCGTGTAGCGTAGAACACGCCATCTGTCTGTGTCCTTCGTTACGCGTATGCTTTCACTCCCTTAGATTAATTTTTGGAAGACCGAACGACACCAGAGAGTCTTTGAACCGTGAAGAGAAGAGAGGGATCATAAGTTGAGAAGAGCCTGAGCAATATCAGAGCTTTGACCTAGAGCGGGCCCCTGTCACCCAACACGGGGACCCCATCTCACCTCAGGGCCCCTGTCAGCCAACACGTGTCCCCATCAGCCAACACGGGTCCCCCATCTCACCTCAGGGCCCCTGTCAGCCAACACGGGTCCCCATCTCACCTCAGGGCCCCTGTCAGCCAACACGGGTCCCCCATCTCACCTCAGGGCCCCTGTCAGCCAACACGGGTCCCCCATCTCACCTCAGGGCCCCTGTCAGCCAACACGGGTCCCCATCTCACCTCAGGGCCCCTGTCAGCCAACACGGGTCTCCATCTCACCTCAGGGCCCCTGTCAGCCAACACGGGTCCCCCATCTCACCTCAGGGCCCCTGTCAGCC
Source organism: Gastrophryne carolinensis (assembly GCA_027917425.1). NCBI lineage: Eukaryota > Metazoa > Chordata > Amphibia > Anura > Microhylidae > Gastrophryne > Gastrophryne carolinensis. The sequence goes on along the minus strand of CM051237.1, from coordinate 481,866,271 downwards.
AACACGGGGCCTCCGTCTCACCTCAGGGCCCCTGTCACCCAACACGGGGCCTCCGTCTCACCTCAGGGCCCCTGTCACCCAACACAGGGACCCCATCTCACCTCAGGGCCCCTGTCACCCAACACGGGTCCCCCATCTCACTTCAGGGCCCCTGTCAGCCAACACGGGGCCTCCGTCTCACCTCAGGGCCCCTGTCACCCAACACGGGGCCTCCGTCTCACCTCAGGGCCCCTGTCACCCAACACAGGGACCCCATCTCACCTCAGGGCCCCTGTCACCCAACACGGGTCCCCCATCTCACCTCAGGGCCCCTGTCAGCCAACACGGGCCCCCATCTCACCTCAGGGCCCCTGTCAGCCAACACAGGTCCCCCATCTCACCTCAGGGCCCCTGTCAGCCAACACGGGTCCCCCATCTCACCTCAGGGCCCCTGTCAGCCAACACGGGGCCTCCGTCTCACCTCAGGGCCCCTGTCACCCAACACGGGGCCTCCGTCTCACCTCAGGGCCCCTGTCACCCAACACAGGGACCCCATCTCACCTCAGGGCCCCTGTCACCCAACACGGGTCCCCCATCTCACCTCAGGGCCCCTGTCAGCCAACACGGGCCCCCATCTCACCTCAGGGCCCCTGTCAGCCAACACAGGTCCCCCATCTCACCTCAGGGCCCCTGTCAGCCAACACGGGTCCCCCATCTCACCTCAGGGCCCCTGTCAGCCAACACGGGGCCTCCGTCTCACCTCAGGGCCCCTGTCACCCAACACGGGGCCTCCGTCTCACCTCAGGGCCCCTGTCAGCCAACAAGTGTCCCCCATCTCACCTCAGGGCCCCCGTCAGCCAACACGGGTCCCCCATCTCACCTCACGGCCCCTGTCAGCCAACACGGGGCCTCCGTCTCACCTCAGGGTCCCTGTCACCCAACACAGGGACCCCATCTCACCTCAGGGCCCCTGTCACCCAACACGGGTCCCCCATCTCACCTCAGGGCCCCTGTCACCCAACACGGGTCCCCCATCTCACCTCAGGGCCCCTGTCAGCCAACACGGGGCCTCCGTCTCACCTCAGGGTGGGTTTTGGGGTGCTTACGACGCTGTCATTGTCCTCGATGTCGAATCCGCTCTCGCTGTTGTTACACTCATCGAGGCTGTCGTAGAGGAGTCCCAGCTCCTCGTCCTCCTCCTGTTCCCGGCACGCATGCTCTGTGTCCAGGGGCTACAGGATAAGAAAAAGGAAGAGGCAGAATAAATCCCCCACCAAGAGCAGAGGTGCGCCGCGAGACCTCCATACGTGGAATCTCCACGAGAGGCACGTGGCAGGGTCCATAGGGCTCAGGACATTGGGGCCCCGCATCAGACACAGACAAGTCATGGAACACGTGGAGGTCATACAGAGTGACGCACAGAGAGATGAAGGCGTTACGTGTGAGAGCGTGCAGTTATGCGCAGGGCGGTCTCTAGCTTCGATACACACAGTGTTCTCTCCATCACAGACAGCTGTGAGCCGTCTACATTTCAATAGCATGGCTGCTTTACAATGTATCACAGCAGGTTACAAAGGAAACAATTAGGATACATCAGCTGCAGCCTGGCTACAACAATGTAACACAATGTAACACAATGTAACGCTCACCAGGGGGCTGGCAGTGCTTTCAGAATGACTCATCTTGTTGGGTATAGTCACAGCAGGAAGAAGAGATATTGCGACCCGACTTCTTTAAAGGGGACCAAAATCCACACCGATTGGCCTGGGAATCTATAAGATCTATAAGATTCCCGGGTCGATCGTTATCCCCCCCGGGGCCTCCGAAATCGAGATGCCCCGCTGTGTGAAACCCCCCAGATCGCCCCATTCACTAACCTTGTTTCCTGGTCCAACAGCGCATGTGCGAGCCGCAGCTGCATGCGCGCTATCACTCTAGCAGGGTGCGTGCCCGCGCCAGGCATTTATGAATGGGCATACTCACTGTTAGAGGGAAGCAGGGAATGCGGCCGACAGCACGCTCGGAGCCCGGTCCTACGCGCCATAGGACCGGGAAGAGGTGAGTTGCCTAAGGCGATCACGCAACGGTGCTCTTCAGTCCCCTCAGCAACAGCACGTGTTGCCTGAAACTGCCTGGCTGTCAGCATCCCTAGTGACGGGGGCGGCCATCTTGGCGTAGCCCCTGCTGCTCTAGGGCACTTACAAAGGCGCAGCTGACAGCCCCTGCTCAGCACTGTGGTCACTAGTGGTACTGCGCTCTGTGCAGCTGCCTGGGGCTAGAAACGGCCCTGATTATGTATGTGAATGGAAACAGTACAGGTGAGATAATATTACAGCACACAAACAGGTGACACACATGCATTATAAACATGAACAAACAAGTTACCTGCCACTACCTCAGCACTGACATAGTTCTGCTGTGACCGGACACAATAGTCTGAGCCCGCCCCCGCCTAAACATTACGTCCAGAGCTGCCACCAGGACTTTATGGGCCCCCAGTAACATATATGTGATAGCTGGGCCCCTGGCTCATTGATTAGAATGAAAGCCGTTGTCATAGCAGGCATCTCTCATTGGACGAGAGACCGCACATGCATCGCTGGAGAGTAGCGAGGTGAGTTTTTTGGGGTTCCCTGGGGGGGGGGGGTTTGCACAGCGGGCTACCCCAGGAGCACGGAACAAAACCTGGGAAAGTCACAGGTTTTGTTCTGCTTTAGTGGGAACTGCAACATTGATATCCGCCACACCTGCGGCTTTAACGCCACGTGTGTCACAACACGTCACAAAGGGGCGCAATGAGACTCTCGCCCCAGAGCCCACATAAACCTGGCACCGACCCTGCCCAGGCTGGTTGCTTTGGGACCCAATTCTAAGTAGGGGCCAAGCCATTACATATAGGTTGCAGATTGGGGGATGGGCCTAGATTGTGGCTGGGCCCCTAGCCTAGATTCCCTGTGCTGGGCCCCTCTGGCCCCATACTGGAGTCTTGTCTGTCCTGAGTTCTGCTCAGAGAACTCCTTTGCCAGGGACATGAATAAACAAACTGCACCACAGTGATCTCCATTTCAAAGACCCCCTGTCAATTCCTCTGACACCACAGCCAGAGGGAACCGCAAGGGACTCCTGATTGGGGAAGCGCCGATGGCAGGTAGCTTCAGATGTATAGCTCAGCCACGCCCACCCAACGTGGTACTGAGAATTCCTGGACCACAGTTGCCCCTGGCCACAAGTTAGAAAAATCTGAAATGGCGGGCGTCAGGCCCATCACTGAGGGATAGACCAGGGTGTTCGCCCGCTCACCCCCTCCTGTCTCCGCCCATACAGTGTAGGCATTACCCACCATTAGAGCAACGCCCCCATCATGAGAAATCTACATACTGAACGCAGCCACCTGCTGGATGTCCCCTGGGGCTACATGCTGGGTAACCCAACAGGGCCACATGCTGGATACCCCAACAGGGCCACGTTCTGGATGCTCAAACAGGGCCACCTGCTGGATGTCCCCTGGGGCCACATGCTGGGTAACCCAACAGGGCCACATGCTGGATACCCCAACAGGGCCACGCTCTGGATGCTCAAACAGGGCCACCAGCGGGATGTCCCCTGGGGCCACATGCCGGGTAACCAGACAGGGCCACCTGCTGGATGCCCCACGGCCCACCTGCTGGGTAACCAAACAGGGCCACCTGCTGGGTAACCAAACAGGGCCACCTGCTGGATGTCCCCCTATGGGCCATGAGCTGGATGCCTCAATAGGGCCACGTGCTGGATGCCCCAACAAGGCCACGTGCTGGATGCCCCAACAGGGCCACGTGCTGGATGCCCCAACAGGGCCACGTGCTGGATGCCCCCCACAGATCCATAAGCTGAATACAGCCCCTAGGGCCATGTGCCGGATGCCCCCTAGGGCCAAGTGTTGGATGCCCCGCAGGGCCAAGTGTTGGATGCCCCCCACAGGGCCATAGGCTGGATTATTCTCCTAGGGCCACATGCTGGATGCCCCCTGAGGGCCATACACTGGATTCTCCTCATAGGGCCACATGCTGGATGCCCCCCGCAGGGCCATATACTGGTTTATCCTCCTAGGGCCACGTGCTGGATGCCCCCCGCAGGGCCATATACTGGTTTATCCTCCTAGGGCCAAACTCTGGATTATCCTCCTAAGGCCACGTGCTGGATGCCCCCTGAGGGCCATACACTGGATTCTCCTCATAGGGCCACATGCTGGATGCCCCCCGCAGAGCGATATACTGGTTTATCCTCCTAGGGCCACGTGCTGGATGCCCCCTGCAGGGTCATACACTGGATTCTCCTCCCAGGGTCACATGCTGGATGCCCCCTTGCTGGTGACCGGGCAACTGCAGTTTCCGTAACACAGGGTGAAGCATTATTAATGGATGGATAGAGATGGTGAGAAAACATATATGGGCCCTACATGAGGGGATGTGGCACTGCACAGGAAGTAATGAGGCCCTGCACAGGAAGTAATGAGGCCCTGCACAGGAAGTAATGAGGCTCTGCACAGGAAGTAATGAGGCTCTGCACAGGAAGTAATGAGGCTCTGCACAGGAAGTAATGAGACTCTGCACAGGAAGTAATGAGGCTCTGCACAGGAAGTAATGAGACTCTGCACAGGAAGTAATGAGGCTCTGCACAGGAAGTAATGAGGCTCTGCACAGGAAGTAATGAGACTCTGCACAGGAAGTAATGAGGCTCTGCTGGACTCACATCATCATTTACTTTGAACCTCTTCAACAATGACACAAACTTCTGTTTAAAATTTCGCTGTGAATGAAAGAGGAAGATAATTACTGATGATAAATGGCAGCCGGCCCCCAACCCCGCCCCAATGTGACCCTAACCCCGCCTCAGTGACCCCAACCTGGCCCCAGTGTGACCCCAACCCCGCTCCAGCGTGACCCAAACCCAACATGGTCCCAACCCCGTCCCAGCATGACCCCAACCCAACATAACCCCCAACCACGCACCAGCTTGACCCCAACCCAACATAACCCCAACCCCACATAACTCTGCATCAGCGTAACCACAACTCCGCACCAGCGTGACCCCAACCCCACACCAGTGTGACCCCAACCCGGCACTAGCGTGACCCCAACTTCAGCTTAACGCCCACCCACACAGCTCAGAATTACCTGGCGGTTGAGCGATGCGCTGTGCAGCAACTTCCTGCTGAGCTTCTTGGGCCTCCTCATCTCCTCCTCTTCATCATCCACATCCTGGGGAGGGGGAAACAGCCGCTGTGTTACCCCAAAGGAACCAACAAGGTCACCACTGAGGAGGTTCCTAGCTGCAGCACGCAGCCAATAAAGGTAGAAAATGGAGGGGTGCAACAGAGGAGTGTGTGATGGTGTGTAGGAGTGAGATGGAGGAGTGTATGATGGTGTGTAGGAGTGAGATGGAGGAGTGTGTGATGGTGTGTAGGAGTGAGATGGAGGAGTGTGTGATGGTGTGTAGGAGTGAGATGGAGGAGTGTGTGATGGTGTGTAGGAGTGAGATGGAGGAGTGTGTGATGGTGTGTAGGAGTGAGATGGAGGAGTGTGTGATGGTGTGTAGGAGTGAGATGGAGGAGTGTGTGATGGTGTGTAGGAGTAAGATGGAGGAGTGTGTGATGGTGTGTAGGAGTGAGATGTAGGAGTGTGTGATGGTGTGTAGGAGTGAGATGGAGGAGTGTGTGATCGTGTGTAGGAGTGAGATGGAGGAGCGTGTGATGGTGTGTAGGAGTGAGATGGAGGAGCGTGTGATGGTGTGTAGGGGTGAGATGGAGGAGTGTGTGATGGTGTGTAGGAGTGAGATGGAGGAGTGTGTGATGGTGTGTAGGAGTGAGATGGAGGAGTGTGTGATGGTGTGTAGGAGTGAGATGGAGGAGTGTGTGATGGTGTGTAGGAGTGAGATGGAGGAGTGTGTGATGGTGTGTAGGAGTGAGATGGAGGAGTGTATGATGGTGTGTAGGAGTGAGATGGGAGGAGTGTGTGATGGTGTGTAGGAGTGAGATGGGGGAGTGTGTGATGGTGTGTAGGAGTGAGATGGAGGAGTGTGTGATGGTGTGTAGGAGTGAGATGGAGGAGTGTGTGATGGTGTGTAGGAGTGAGATGGAGGAGTGTGTGATGGTGTGTAGGAGTGAGATGGGGGAGTGTGTGATGGTGTGTAGGAGTGAGATGGAGGAGTGTGTGATGGTGTGTAGGAGTGAGATGGAGGAGTGTGTGATGGTGTGTAGGAGTGAGATGGAGGAGTGTGTGATGGTGTGTAGGAGTGAGATGGAGGAGTGTGTGATGGTGTGTAAGAGTGAGATGGAGGAGTGTGTGATGGTGTGTAGGAGTGAGATGGAGGAGTGTGTGATGGTGTGTAGGAGTGAGATGGAGGAGTGTGTGATGGTGTGTAGGAGTGAGATGGGGGAGTGTGTGATGGTGTGTAGGAGTGAGATGGAGGAGTGTGTGATGGTGTGTAGGAGTGAGATGGAGGAGTGTGTGATGGTGTGTAGGAGTGAGGTGGAGGAGTGTGTGATGGTGTGTAGGAGTGAGATGGAGGAGTGTGTGATGGTGTGTAGGAGTGAGATGGAGGAGTGTGTGATGGTGTGTAGGAGTGAGATGGAGGAGTGTGTGATGGTGTGTAGGAGTGAGATGGGGGAGTGTGTGATGGTGTGTAGGAGTGAGATGGAGGAGTGTGTGATGGTGTGTAGGAGTGAGATGGAGGAGTGTGTGATGGTGTGTAGGAGTGAGATGGAGGAGTGTGTGATGGTGTGTAGGAGTGAGATGGAGGAGTGTGTGATGGTGTGTAGGAGTGAGATGGGGGAGTGTGTGATGGTGTGTAGGAGTGAGATGGGGGAGTGTGTGATGGTGTGTAGGAGTGAGATGGAGGAGTGTGTGATGGTGTGTAGGAGTGAGATGGAGGAGTGTGTGATGGTGTGTAGGAGTGAGATGGAGGAGTGTGTGATGGTGTGTAGGAGTGAGATGGGGGAGTGTGTGATGGTGTGTAGGAGTGAGATGGAGGAGTGTGTGATGGTGTGTAGGAGTGAGATGGAGGAGTGTGTGATGGTGTGTAGGAGTGAGATGGAGGAGTGTGTGATGGTGTGTAGGAGTGAGATGGAGGAGTGTGTGATGGTGTGTAGGAGTGAGGTGGAGGAGTGTGTGATGGTGTGTAGGAGTGAGATGGAGGAGTGTGCGATGGTGTGTAGGAGTGAGATGGAGGAGTGTGTGATGGTGTGTAGGAGTGAGATGGAGGAGTGTGTGATGGTGTGTAGGAGTGAGATGGGGGAGTGTGTGATGGTGTGTAGGAGTGAGATGGAGGAGTGTGTGATGGTGTGTAGGAGTGAGATGGAGGAGTGTGTGATGGTGTGTAGGAGTGAGATGGAGGAGTGTGTGATGGTGTGTAGGAGTGAGATGGGGGAGTGTGTGATGGTGTGTAGGAGTGAGATGGAGGAGTGTGTGATGGTGTGTAGGAGTGAGATGGAGGAGTGTGTGATGGTGTGTAGGAGTGAGATGGAGGAGTGTGTGATGGTGTGTAGGAGTGAGATGGAGGAGTGTGTGATGGTGTGTAGGAGTGAGATGGAGGAGTGTGTGATGGTGTGTAGGAGTGAGATGGAGGAGTGTGTGATGGTGTGTAGGAGTGAGATGGAGGAGTGTGTGATGGTGTGTAGGAGTGAGATGGAGGAGTGTGTGATGGTGTGTAGGAGTGAGATGGAGGAGTGTGTGATGGTGTGTAAGAGTGAGATGGAGGAGTGTGTGATGGTGTGTAGGAGTGAGATGGAGGAGTGTGTGATGGTGTGTAGGAGTGAGATGGAGGAGTGTGTGATGGTGTGTAGGAGTGAGATGGAGGAGTGTGTGATGGTGTGTAGGAGTGAGATGGAGGAGTGTGTGATGGTGTGTAGGAGTGAGATGGAGGAGTGTGTGATGGTGTGTAGGAGTGAGATGGAGGAGTGTGTGATGGTGTGTAGGAGTGAGATGGAGGAGTGTGTGATGGTGTGTAGGAGTGAGATGGAGGAGTGTGTGATGGTGTGTAGGAGTGAGATGGAGGAGTGTGTGATGGTGTGTAGGACTGAGATGGAGGAGTGTGTGATAGTGTGTAAGAGTGAGATGGAGGAGTGTGTGATGGTGTGTAGGAGTGAGATGGAGGAGTGTGTGATGGTGTGTAGGAGTGAGATGGAGGAGTGTGTGATGGTGTGTAGGACTGAGATGGAGGAGTGTGTGATAGTGTGTAAGAGTGAGATGGAGGAGTGTGTGATGGTGTGTAGGACTGAGATGGAGGAGTGTGTGATAGTGTGTAGGAGTGAGATGGGAAGATAAGGACACAAAATACTGACTGCGCCTGAATGACTTAGTCATGTGGGCTGTTTCATTGGGGAAGATATATAAGCCGGGGGTCCTGGGTGTGAGGTAAGAGGTAAGTCAACACACGGCTGCCGGGTGCGTTGGCGGAAGGAGACAAACACAGAACAGGTAGACCTCACCTGGCCTTGGCCTTCATCGCTGCCCTCGGGCTCGGAGGAGTAACTGTCCTCGTAGTCCTCCTCCTCCCAGTAGTGATCGGGATCTGGAAAGTGGAAGTCACATGATCTGGAGAACTGAATATATGCATCCTGACTAAGGATGGGAGGAGTCAGCGTAAGGTCCGCCCATAGGGAAGACCCTCCCACCCCTCCTGCAGTGATATATGGGCAGGTCTCTCCTCAAGGATACACAATGATAGGAGGGCGGAGCTTGATGGTTTCAGGGTTTATGGGAGTAAAAAACTCCACCCTACTACTACTCACTCACTACTATGGGTTTAACACAAAACCAATTCAGGGGTTACCTCTAAATACCCCCGAGAACCTGGCTCCACAGAGACTGACAATTGCACTCACTCAATCTTTTTTTTTTTATTGTAGTCATTTAAAACCAATTAAAACCAGCATGTCATGCCATAAGCGTTATTAACCTCCAGGGGGTGCTGTCTCACTCAAAAGTACATATACTATAAATATCAAATAAACCAATCTTATATTTCCGTGAAAAACAATAAGAAAGTGCTAATGCTTAATAAAGTGCATCCATTCCAAGTACAACATGTGCAGTATTAGCCCAATACAGGAATAAAGGGAAGTAAAAGAAACAAACAGAATATATATTACTGACCGCTATTACTGTGTATCCATAAGGTGCTGCCAGCGCCTACGCGTTTCGAGACCTCCAGGTCTCTTTTTCAAGGCAAGATACCCCCGACCCAGGTATCGGGGGTATTTAGAGGTAACCCCTGAATTAGTTTTGTATTAGTTGTGGGTAGGGTTCCAAAGGGCAGTGCACCACATTAACGTTTATTGTTGTTCCCTTTCCCATTCCCCGTACCCATATTTGTGTTTATAGATTACTGTGGGTTTAAAGAGGAGCAAAACTCATTGTAATCCAGATTTGGGATGCCCCCCCAAAGCCAGCCTCTAATCTCACCTCTTCTGTGATCCCATGGTGCACGCGCGCTGACAGATGACATAGAACATAGAGAGAGGGAATCTCACCCAGGCCTTTGCTCTTGGGCCGGCCGGCGCTGTGCACCTCCTCGTGGTCGATGGGCTGACTGGAGAGTGAGAAGATGCTGATCTCAGCCACTCGGATGGCCGGGTCCTTCCTGTTACTGTGCAGATCCAGGACCTTCATCCCCTCCGTGGGGCGCTGCATCACCTGCGGAGGGGAGGAGACATGACAGGTGATGAGGGGTCTCCTATGGATTGAGGGGGTATTTATTTAGGATGAGGGGTCTCCTATGGATTGAGGGGGTATTTATTTAGGATGAGGGGTCTCATATATTGAGGGGGTATTTATTTAGGATGAGGGGTCTCCTATGGATTGAGGGGGTATTTATTTAGGATGAGGGGTCTCCTATGGATTGAGGGGGTATTTATTTAGGATGAGGGGTCTCATATATTGAGGGGGTATTTATTTAGGATGAGGGGTCTCCTATGGATTGAGGGGGTATTTATTTAGGATGAGGGGTCTCCTGTGGATTATTTAGGATGACGCATCTCCTATGGATTGAGGGGGTCTCCTATGGATTATTTAGGATGAGGGGTCTCCTATGGAGTGAGGGGGTATTTATTTAGGATGATGAGTCTCTTATGGATTGAGGGGGTATTTATTTAGGATGATGAGTCTCTTATGGATTGAGGGGGTATTTATTTAGGATGATGAGTCTCTTATGGATTGAGGGGGTATTTATTTAGGATGAGGGTTCTCCTATGGATTGAGAGGGTATTTATTTAGGATGAGTGGGGTCTCTTATGGATTGAGGGGGTATTTATTAAGGATGAGGGTTCTGTCCTATGGATTAAGGGGGTATTTATTTAGGATGACGCGTGTCCTATGGATTGAGGGGGTATATATTTAGGATGAGAGGTCTACTATGAATTGAGGGGGTATTTATTTAGGATGACGTGTCTCCTATGGATTGAGGAGGTATTTATTTAGGATGAGGGGTCTCCTATGGATTGAGGGGGTATTTATTTAGGATGAGGGGTCTCCTATGGATTGAGGAGGTATTTATTTAGGATGAGGGGTCTCCTATGGATTGAGGGGGTATTTATTTAGGATGAGGGGTCTCCTATGGATTGAGGGGGTATTTATTTAGGATGAGGTGTCTCCTATGGATTGAGGAGGTATTTATTTAGGATGAGGGGTCTCCTATGGATTGAGGGGGTATTTATTTAGGATGAGGGGTCTCCTATGGATTGAGGAGGTATTTATTTAGGATGAGGGGTCTCCTATGGATTGAGGGGGTATTTATTTAGGATGAGGGGTCTCCTATGGATTGAGGGGGTATTTATTTAGGATGAGGGGTCTCCTATGGATTGAGGAGGTATTTATTTAGGATGAGGGGTCTCCTATGGATTGAGGGGGTATTTATTTAGGATGAGGGGTCTCCTATGGATTGAGGAGGTATTTATTTAGGATGAGGGGTCTCCTATGGATTGAGGAGGTATTTATTTAGGATGAGGGGTCCCCTATGGATTGAGGAGGTATTTATTTAGGATGAGGGGTCTCCTATGGATTGAGGGGGTATTTATTTAGGATGAGGGGTCTCCTATGGATTGAGGAGGTATTTATTTAGGATGAGGGGTCTCCTATGGATTGAGGAGGTATTTATTTAGGATGAGGGGTCTCCTATGGATTGAAGGGGTATTTATTTAGGATGAATGGTCTCCTATGGATTGAGGAGGTATTTATTTAGGATGAATGGTCTCCTATGGATTGAGGAGGTATTTATTTAGGATGAGGGGTCTCCTATGGATTGAGGAGGTATTTAGGATGAGGGGTCTCCTATGGATTGAGGAGGTATTTATTTAGGATGAGGGGTCTCCTATGGATTGAGGAGGTATTTAGGATGAGGGGTCTCCTATGGATTGAGGAGGTATTTATTTAGGATGAGGGGTTTCCTATGGATTGAAGGGGTATTTATTTAGGATGAATGGTCTCCTATGGATTGAGGAGGTATTTATTTAGGATGAGGGGTCTCCTATGGATTGAGGAGGTATTTAGGATGAGGGGTCTCCTATGGATTGAAGGGGTATTTATTTAGGATGAATGGTCTCCTATAGATTGAGGGGGTATTTATTTAGGATGAGTCATTAAACCCCCTTACGGACCTAAAGTTACTTCAGGACACAGAGGAAACAGTGTTTCTGCCGTAAGTGATTAAACCCCCTGCCGGACCTAAAGTCATTTTGCGCCCCCTATATTCTGCATAATGAACCCCGGGGTAATGTTTCCGCTGATGCCCATGGGGATTGTGGGATACCCTGGGGTCTGGCGCACGCAGCGCGTTACCTCCGCCATGTTGATGACTCCGATGGCCAGGGACTTGTAGCCCAGGATGGTCCGGTTCTTGTAGCGTTTGCGCCGCTGCAGCATTATCTGCAGGTTGTTGGAGTCTCTCTTCAGGAAATGAGGATACTGCCGGGAAGAGATGCAAGCCATAGAGTTACATCAGGACACAGAGGAAACAGTGTTTCTGCTGTAAGTCATTAAACCCCCTTCTGGACCTAAAGTTACTTCTGGACACAGAGGAAACAGTGCTTCTGCTGTAAGTCATTAAACCCCCTTCTGGACATAAAGTTACTTCAGGACACAGAGGAAACAGTGTTCTCCTAAACCCACCGAACTTGTGAAATAAATTGCCCCAGCCGATCCTCTCTTCTTAGGGTGCAGAACTAGAAAAGGATCATTCCGTTTTTCAAATCGCCCTGGAACACTGTTTATTTTGCCGTCCCTCTCTGTAAGATGTCAGGCGATTAGTCATTGCATGGGTGCGGCTATGACATTATCGCCACACACAACAATGGCAATGAATGGAGGAGGCGGAGCTTCACAGCTAAAACAGGCGCCATTATCTGGGATTAGAGTGAAGCAGGAGCACTGAAAATTGCCACGTTCTCTTCATGGGGGGGAGCAATTCAGGGGATGCAAGTTAAAAATGTGGGTTTTGGTCCGCTTTAAATTAGCCGGTTTCCTGGTCGCCCCACGCTGGCTAGGAGGGGGCGGCATATTATATTTCTTGATAAGTCCTAGTGAACTCTCTCCCTTCTCATACATAATGTATAAGTTGTCCCTGTGCAGTTTCACACTGTGAAGGTCCATGACAAGTGTCATTTATCGAGGGGACCAAGTCAGCAGAAGGGAGTTCTAGGACTGGCCACGCCCCCAGCACTCCTCTAAGCTAGGAGTGGCCACGCCCCCAGCACTCCTCTAAGCTAGGAGTGGCCACGTTCCCAGACCTCCCCTAAGCTAGGGGTGGCCACTCCCCCAGCACTCCTCTAAGCTAGGAGTAACCACGCCCCCAGCACTCCTCTAAGCTAGGAGTGGCCACGTTCCCAGACCTCCCCTAAGCTAGGGGTGGCCACTCCCCCAGCACTCCTCTAAGCTAGGAGTAACCACGCCCCCAGCACTCCTCTAAGCTAGGGGTGGCCACTCCCCCAGCACTCCTCTAAGCTAGGAGTGGCCACGCTCCCAGACCTCCCCTAAGCTAGGAGTGGCCACGCTCCCAGACCTCCCCTAAGCTAGGGGTGGCCACGCCCCCAGCACTCCTCTAAGCTAGGAGTGGCCACGCCCCCAGCACTCCTCTAAGCTAGGAGTGGCCACGCCCCCAGCACTCCTCTAAGCTAGGGGTGGCCACGCCCCCAGCACTCCTCTAAGCTAGGGGTGGCCACGCCCCCAGCACTCCTCTAAGCTAGGAGTGGCCACGCTCCCAGACCTCCCCTAAGCTAGGAGTGGCCACGCTCCCAGCAATCCTCTAAGCTAGGAGTGGCCACGCCCCCAGCACTCCTCTAAGCTAGGAGTGGCCACGCCCCCAGCACTCCTCTAAGCTAGGAGTGGCCACGCCCCCAGCACTCCTCTAAGCTAGGAGTGGCCACGCCCCCAGCACTCCTCTAAGCTAGGAGTGGCCACGCCCCCAGCACTCCTCTAAGCTAGGAGTGGCCACGCTCCCAGCACTCCTCTAAGCTAGGAGTGGCCACGCTCCCAGCAATCCTCTAAGCTAGGAGTGGCCACGCCCCCAGCACTCCTCTAAGCTAGGAGTGACCACGCCCCCAGCACTCCTCTAAGCTAGGAGTGTCCACGCCCCCAGCACTCCTCTAAGCTAGGAGTGGCCACGCCCCCAGCACTCCTCTAAGCTAGGAGTGGCCAAGCCCCCAACACTCCTCTAAGCTAGGAGTGGCCACGCCCCCAGCACTCCTCTAAGCTAGGAGTGGCCACGCCCCCAGCACTCCTCTAAGCTAGGAGCGGCCACGCCCCCAGCACTCCTCTAAGCTAGGAGCGGCCACGCCCCCAGCACTCCTCTAAGCTAGGAGCGGCCACGCCCCCAGCACTCCTCTAAGCTAAAAGTGGCCACGCCCCCAGCACTCCTCTAACCTAGGAGTGGCCACGCCCGCAACATTCCTCTAAGCTAAAAGTGGCCACGCCCCCAGCACTCCCCCAAGCTAGGAGTGGCCACGCCCCCAACATTCCTCTAAGCGGTTGGTGGCGTTTGCTCTATTCAGATTCGAGCGCTGGTGATTGGCTGAGCGGCATGTGCCGCGGGAAAGTGTGAGTCTATGGGAAGATCCTGGGGGCACACACGTTCCAAATCGAGATGCCCCCAGCAGGATGAACGAAACCTGACATAGGGTGGTAAGTACCAGATCAAAGGGTAGGTAATGGAGGCATGTGGCTTGTGACACCCCCCCACACGGGCAACCGGAAAGAAGAGCTCGAGGCTTATTGGCTGTGGCCCGATGTTTCTCCATCCCAGCCAATCCAGGGAGAGTCCTGAATCCCATATCAGTGTACATTGTATTACATTCCCTGGGGGAAGGGGGGGGGGGGGGTCAGTAATTAGAGGCTCCTCCCTGTCCGGCATATTCATAATAAAATTGTATAAATCTAGGCTGGGGAGCCCCCCCCCCCGCCCGTTACCCTTCACTCCCTACCCTTTACCCCCCATCCCCTCCTTTCCTCTCCTTTCTCCTTTTCAAAGTTATTCACTCTTAGGTTAGTTTGTTCTTTTCCTTTGGGTCGGTTTCTTTGTCCTTGTAGCATATCTGCTGTACTACGAACACACTGGATTGCCGGGATACATAGTGCCGGCCATATGGGGAAGGGGAATGTACTGACGCGGATTAGCGTGCCCCCTCCCTACGCCAAACTGTGCCTGACATTTCGTAGATGATACTGGGAGAAGTAGTTAACCATTGTTAGGAGAACTGTTATGTGCGCAACAATTGTATCTTTATTTGTGTTGTACTATGTTAAAGATGTATTCTCAATAAAAATATATTGAACCAAAATAAGTTAATTAAACCTTGAAACTAACAGAATGTGTTTCCCCGCGAATCAAGCTTCCCAGTAAATGACTGTGTAAATCGGCAAAGAAGGTTTCCTAATACTGTGAAAAATGACCTAAAATATATGTTATTTTAATATACCGATGTCATTATGATACCTAAGGTATATAGATATTATGTTTAATACCAGATGTATCGGTTTAAAGGTGTCTGGAGGTGTCTGCAACATCGAAAATGATTTAGCTTTACTGGATAAATCAAAACTGAATCCTTTTAACTTGTGACCAAGGAGCTTACAATCTACAATGAATGTCAGCACCGGCAGTGTAAACCTTACCAGCGCGCTGCAAGTTGCCGACCGCGGCCACCTACCTGCAAGGAGAAGGTGAGCTCCAGGTCGGTCTCCATCACGCCGCAGGGAGGCAGGTGGTACTCGTTGGAGCGGAGGACTCTTTTAGATCCCTGGAAGGAGGAGATGGACGGTTAAGGAGGAGGATGGGTGCACACTGCCGCCGATCACTGGAGACAGCAGGTCCCTTTCTGAGCGGCTGCCACCCCTCCTCCTTTGTTTCTTTTGCAAGCACATGGTGTGTGGGGTCTAGGCTGTATTGCAAGGTCTTTGACCCTTCCACCCCATGGCTTGCACTTGAGGTTTAGGGCAACCTCAGGTAAGCCTGCTCCCAATTTATCTATTGCATTGTATGTCCCAAATGTGGCTCTCAGAGATTAGAGTTAGGTCTGCACCTCACAGGGGCACCTTGGCGCTGGTGGTGCAGCTTCAGCTACTTCTGCAGATGTGTGTGACCGAGCCTCTGTTTTCAACCAAGTTTAGAGACAGATTGTAGGTTGGTCAGCAAGCTAACAGGGTTGTGTGCTGTGGCTCCTTTAAGACTTTTGACAGCAGGTCCCTTTAACAGAAAGCCTATGGGTGTCAGCAGGACAGGAGGTTGGTGTCAGCACTGGGTGTCCCCGGGGGCCCCAACTCATCCTCTCTCTCACCCGGAGCAGCCCCTATACAGGACGCGGGGTCATGCAGTAACCAGGACTAAGGGGTGTCAGCCAGGCCTATCTATCTATCTATCTATCTATCTATCTATCTATCTCATATCTATCTATCTATCTATCCATCCCATATCTATCTATCTATCTATCTATCTATCTATCTATCTATCTATCTCATATCTATCTATCTATCTATCTATCTATCTATCTATCTATCTATCTATCCCATATCTATCTATCTATCTATCTATCTCATATCTATCTATCTATCTATCTATCTATCTATCTATCTATCTCATATCTATCTATCTATCTATCTATCTATCTATCTATATCTATCTATCCATATCCATATCTATCTATCTATCTATCTATCTATCTATCCATATCTATCTATCTATCTATCTATCCATCTCATATCTATCTATCTATCCATCTCATATCTATCTATCTATCTATCCCATATCTATCTATCTATCTCATATCTATCTATCTATCTATCTATCTAATATCTATCTATCTATCTATCTATCTATCTATCTATCTATCCCATATCTATCTATCTATCCCATATCTATCTATCTATCTATCTATCTATCTATCTATCTATCTATCTATCTATCTCATATCTATCTATCTATCTATCTATCTATCTATCTATCTATCTATCTATCCTAAGTATGTCACACACCCCGCTTCAGATATTAAATCATTAGACATTGGTTATACTCACCGCTAGGTGGCAGTGTTGCAGAGAAGTCCAGAAAACAACAAGCCCCTCCCGGTCTATACATACCTGGTACCTCCCAATAATCTCCCAGTGTTATTCTCTGCAAGGTGGCGACAAGACAGAAGAAAGAAGTCTCCTGCTTGCAGGTAGCCGGGGTTACACCCCGGCCCCCCCCCCCCATGGTCTATTTCTGCCCGGCCTTTCTTTGTTAGCCCCTTTATTATATAATGTAGCCTCCCAGCCTAGGCTGTAGGCCGGGCAAGGGTAGATGGCACTCAAAGTGCCTAGGAGATTAGCTCCTCCGCTAGACCCTATTTTATGGGGCAATTGCGGTTATCCGGCCTGGTGATCCGGATTTGGGATGCCCCGGCCCTGTGTCCCTATCAGGTCTTTCCCAGCCTGGTCCCTTCTCCCTGCGCATTTTGTGGGTGGGTGGGGGGGGGGGGGGTCCTTGTGATGCCAGGTGTCTGTGTTGACTTGGGGGCTGGGCCGGGCGGCCTGGGTGTTGTGTGCCGCCGGCCCGCCCGTTTTGTGTGTACGTGTTTAGGGGGGCTCTGCAGGGGCCCCCCGGACTGTGTATCCCGTGCAGGGGTCGGGCAGCGTGTGGGTCGCCGGCCCGCCGCTCTGCGGGTGCTTTTTCACTGCGGGCGCCATGTCCGTGGCGCCCGCTACTATGCTCCGGTCGGGGTGGGCGGGGCCGGGCGGCGTGGTGCCGCCGGCCCGCCTGTCTTCGGAGCGGGTGCCTTAGTAGGCACCTGCGGCAGTATACCGCCGGCCCGCCTGGTTATCGGTGCAGGCGCCATTGTCTGGGCGCCCGCCTTCGCCTTGCTCCTTGGAGGTGGTGGGGGGCGGGGCCGCGTCGTGCGCGGCCCTCGCTTCGTCCGGATTGGTGGCGGGGCGGGGCCTCAGCGTCTCCCGCGCGCGCTGGGCCCGCCCTTCCTTCCCTCCACCGCTTCTTCGCTGTGGCCGCCATTACTGCTCCGGCCAAAAAGGGTTCTGCTCGGTTAAGGTAGGCTGGGGCAGTTGCCGGTGTTTAAGGTGGTCTTCTGGCTGGGGGCATTTTTTATTGCTGGCCTCCTCGCTTGGGGGCTATGTCGGGTGATGACAGCAGGATATTTTGTGTGCTGGGTGCCCTATTGGGGCTTCCCTGGCCTTTCACATGTTAACCATATTGGTATAGTTTATGTATAGGTACTGTATATATTTATATATTCGTATAGGGTCATGTTGCTGTGTGTTGTCTATGTGCTTGGTATGACTGTTGTCTTTCTTTTTCAGATCCTGGGATCCCACGCTGCGGGGCTCTCCCGGTCTTAGATACCTGGCTAGTGGGGTTTTTGTCCGTACCTTCCCCTTATTGGCATTTTTGCAAATTTCCCAATTTCAGGGCCATATTTAATTAAAGACTTTAAGGGGCATCCCAGGTCGCGTATTGCGTAAATCCCTGGTTGTTGCGATTACCATAAATTCACCATATGGAGGCTACCAAAGATTCTGGAAACGGTCCTTCGGGGCAGTCCAAGTTGTGCGGGGGGTGTGGGACTCCGCTCCCAGGGGATGATGTTATTATTTGCATTCCATGTGCACAGCGGAACATTGAGCGCCAGTCCGGCACCCCGGTGTCCGGTCCTTCGTCGGCCGTACCATCTCCTTCCCCTCCTCGCCTTTTCCGGACCCCGTGTGACGTTGTCATGGGTGGGGATTCGCAATCCGAGGTATGCGCTAGGTTGGCCAGCCTCGAGAAGATGTTTTCTGCTGTGGTGGCTCAGAAGGCCCCGGCTAAGCGGAAACACTTGTCTCCGCCTCCGCCGGACTCAGACGATGAGGTTGTTGAGGCTCTGGATTGGTCGGATCGTCCCCTTGAAGAGGGTGAGCTTATTGAGGAATTAGAGGATCCTGAGGTTCAGCAGTCCCTGGGTGCTGAAGGTGACCAGGCCGCCGGGTCGGTTCCCGACACGTCTTCCATTCTGGCCCAAATGTTTGAGGTTTTGGATTTGGACCCTCCTGAAGTTGCTCCTCGGCCAAAGGGTCAGCTCTTTGGGGTGTCCAAGCCGCGCTTGGAGTTCCCCAGTCAACAGCATTTCGAGGATGTTGTCCTTAAGGAATGGGAGCAACCTACGTGTCTCATTGGGGTGCCGCCTAGCTGGGATAGAAAGTATCCCTTTCCGGCGGACTTGGTGAAGCGTTGGTCTGTCCCTCCCGAGGTTGATGCTCCGGTCTTGGGACTATCTAATACGGCGGTTTTGCATTCTCCTGACACGACTTCTCTTAAGGATGGCGAGGATTGCCGGATCGATCAGCTGGCCCGTCATGGTTTTGTCTGTGCGGGTTCGGTTTTGAGGCCTGTTTGTGCTTCGGCACTCTTGTTGTTGGCGGTTAGGTCTATTGTCAGGGATTTATGTGTGGATCTTGATCCTACTTGTGATGAGTTTCTTGCCCTTAAGCGATGTGAATCCTTCTTGTCATTTATCCTTGCCGCTCAGGATGATGCCATGTTGATGTGTAGCAGGGCAACGGCTCTGTTGGTAGCTATCCGCCGCTCAGTGTGGTTGAGGCAGTGGACGGCTGATTTTAATTCCAAGAGATCGCTCACGGCTCTTCCCTTTCTGGGTTTGAGACTTTTCGGTGAAAAGCTGGATTCTGTTGCCAGGGGAGGTAAGTTACCTCAGCGCATGAAATTTCGTCGCTCCTTTCGGGGGGCGGCCCCCTTCAATCCTTCCTTTCAGGGAGCCACAGCCGGCAGGGGTGCGGGCTTCTCGGCCTCCAGGGGTGCCAGCTGGAATAGGGGTAAAGGCCGTGGCCGTCCCGTTCACGTCTGGGGCGCAAAGCCCAAACCAGCTGCCAAGCCCGCTCAGCAATGAGGGGGCGCCCTCACCCTTACGGGTGGGGGGACGGCTGCGACTCTTCTCCCGGGTATGGGACCAGGAGGTCTCGGACAGATGGATCCGGGAGGTGGTGTCGGCCGGTTACAAGCTGGAGTTCGAGTCCCGCCCTCCTCCAAGGTTTTTCAGGTCTCGGGTACCTTCAGATCCTTTGGCCGCGCAGGGGCTCCTGGCGGCGGTAAGGAATCTTCTGGAATTGGCCCGGTCCCTCCTTCGGAGGTGGGACGCGGGTATTATTCCAATCTCTTCACTGTACCCAAAAAGGATGGGTCGTTCCGTCCCATCCTGGATTTGAAGTTTCTCAACCTGTTTGTTCGTCCCCGGAAGTTTCGCATGGAAACTCTGCGGTCTGCGATCAATTCGCTTCGGCAGGGGGACTTTATGACGTCCATAGACATCAAGGATGCATACCTTCACATTCCGATTTTTCCGGCTCACCAGAGGTTTCTTCGCTTTGTGGTGGAGGATCGGCATTTCCAGTTTGTAGCTCTTCCATTCGGCCTCACCTCGGCTCCGAGAGTGTTCACCAAGGTGTTGGCGGGTGTGATGGCCCTGCTCAGAGCTCAGGGGATTCGCATTGTGCCTTATCTGGACGATCTTCTCATCATGGCTCCTTCCTTCAGTCAAGCGGAAGGGGACACCAGCATGGTGGTGTCCACGCTGGAGAGGTTCGGCTGGGTGATCAACTACCCCAAGTCCTCGCTGGTTCCGGCCAGGGTGGTGACCTTTCTGGGGATGTCCTTGGACTCTTGCCAGCACAGAGTTTTTCTCCCTCAGGCCAAGGTTCTTTTGATTCAGGAATTGGTTCAGCTTCTTCTTTCCAATCCTCGCCCGTCCATCCGTCTAGGGATGAGACTGGTGGGGCTGATGGTAGCTTCTTTCGAGGCAGTTCCCTTCGTGCAGTTTCACACGCGGACGCTTCATCTGTTGGCGTCTTGGGACCGGCGACCGCGGTCGTTGGATCGGTCCTTCCGGATGTCTCCCCGGGTTCGGCAGTCTCTACTGTGGTGGATGGTCTCGGACAATCTCCTGAAGGGCAGGTCATTTCTGACCCCGCTTTGGGCAACTGTCACCATGGACGCCAGTTTGTCAGGATGGGGAGGTTTCTGGAAGGATCTTCGGTTCCGGGGGCGGTGGGGTCTTCAGGAAGCCCACTTGCCCATCAATGTTCTGGAGTTGAGAGCCATCAGGTTGGTTCTGTCTCACTTGACGCAGCATTTACAGGGCCTGCCGGTTCAGGTTCGATCGGACAATCGGACGGCGGTTGCTTACATCAATCACCAAGGAGGGACTCGCAGTCTGGGTGCCCTCAGAGGGGTGTCTCTGATCCTAGTTTGGGCAGAGACTCATGTCCCTTGCATCTCGGCAGTGTACATTCCAGGAGTGGAAAACACGGAGGCGGACTTTTTGAGCCGGTGTTCGTCTCGCCGGGGGGAATGGTCTCTCCACCCCCAGGTGTTTCGGTCGCTTTGTCTCCGGTGGGGGACGCCGGAGGTGGATCTGTTTGCCTCTCGTCACAATTACAAGCTTCCGACATTCGTGTCGCTTTCTCAGGATCCTTTGGCTCTGGCGGCGGATGCCATGGCCCTGAGCTGGAGGGACCTGGGGTTTCTTTATCTGTTTCCTCCGATCCCCATGCTAGGCAGGGTGCTGCGAAAGTTGGTTCTGGAGGGAGTTCCCGCCATTCTCGTGGCTCCAAGGTGGCCAAGGCGGGTGTGGTTCGCAGACATCGTTCGTCTGGCAGTGGATCAGTTCGATCTGCCTCTTCGGCCGGATCTTCTCACTCAGGGTCTACTGTGTTACCCCAGTTTACCAACCCTGGCTTTGACGGCTTGGCTGCTGAAACCTCCATCTTAAAGGAGGAGGGTCTTTCGGATTCGGTCATTCGGACTCTTATTAGTGCCAGGAAGAGATCCTCTTCTTCCATCTATTATAGGGCTTGGAGATCTTATATTGATTGGTGTGAGGCTAGATCTTTGCCCTGCCGGGTCTTTTCTATTTCTAGGATTTTGGAATTTCTTCAATCAGGGCTGGACTCTGGTCTTCAGCTGAGTACTTTGAAGGGGCAGGTTTCTGCTTTGTCTATCTTTTTTCAGAGGTCATTTGCACTCCATCCTTTGGTCAAGACTTTTTTCCAGGGGGTTTTGCATCTGCGGCCTCCTGGGAAGCCGTTGCTCCCTGTTTGGGATTTGAATTTGGTTCTCTCTGCTCTTCAGGCTCCTCCTTTTGAGCCTTTGCAGGATATTGCTCTGTCTACTCTGACTCAGAAGGTTGCTTTTCTGGTGGCCATCACTTCGGTTCGGCGTGTTTCAGAGTTGGCAGCCTTGTCGATTCAGGCTCCTTATTTTGAGAATCATCAGGACAAAGTGGTTTTTCGCTTCAAACCAGACTTTCTTCCTAAGGTGGTCTCGGCTTTTCATCTTAACCAGGACGTTGTTCTTCCTTCCTTGTGTCCTAAGCCTAGGAATGACAAGGAGCACGCTTTGCATTGTTTGGATGTGGTACGTTGTGTTCAGTGCTATTTGCGTACTACATCTCCTTTTCGTAAGACTGATGCTTTTTTCGTGGTGCCCTGTGGGCCTAGGAAGGGCTTGGCTCCGGCTAAGTCCTCCATTAGCAAGTGGATTCGTCAGGCGGTTGTGGGGGCCTACTCTGCCAAAGGGAAGGATCCCCCTTTTCGTGTTACTGCTCATTCTACTCGTGCGGTTGGAGCGTCCTGGGCTTTTCAGCACCAGGCTTCTGTTGATCAAGTGTGTAAGGCTGCTACTTGGTCTTCGGTTCATACTTTTTCTAAGTTTTATAAGGTTGATGTGCGGGCCTCAGCGGATGCTGTTTTTGGCCGCAAGGTTCTGCAGGCTGCAGTGGTTTGAGTTTTCTGCATTATTGCCTGGTTGGATACCCGCCCTTTTTGGACACTGCTGTTGGATGTCCCATGTCTAATGATTTAATATCTGAAGCGGGGTGTGTGACATACTTAGAATAATACCATTTTTTGAATACTCACCTGTAAAATGGGTATTATAAGTATGTCACACACCCCGCTTCACCCGCCCTTTTTGGTATCCTGGATTCTTTATATGGTGAAGTTTTTTATTTACAGTTGAGGGTTACCATTGTATTTTTCCTGGTACCTTGTCTTTACTGCTGTTTGAATACTGGGGAATTGTTGGGAGGTACCAGGTATGTATAGACCGGGAGGGGCTTGTTGTTTTCTGGACTTCTCTGCAACATCGCCACCTAGTGGTGAGTATAACCCATGTCTAATGATTTAATATCTGAAGCGGGGTGTGTGACATACTTATAATACCCATTTTACAGGTGAGTATTCATAAAATGGTATTATCTATCTATCCCATATCTATCTATCTATCTATCTATCTATCTGTCTTTCCCAAATCTATCTATCTATCTATTTATCATCTATCTATCCCATATCTATCTATCTATCTATCTCATATCTATCTATCTATCTATCTCATATCTATCTATTTATCTATCTATCTCATATCTATCTATCTATCTATCTATCTATCTATCTATCTATCCCATATCTATCTATCTATCTATCTATCTATCTATCTATCTATCTATTTATCTATCTATCCCATATCTATCTATCTCATATCTATCTATCCCATATCTATCTATCTCATATCTATCTATCTATCCCATATCTATCTATCTATCCCATATCTATCTATCTATCTATCTATCTATCTATCTATCTATCTATCTATCTCATATCTATTTATCTATCTATCTCATATCTATCTATCTATCCCATATCTATCTATCTATCTATCCCATATCTATCTATCTATCTATCTATCTATCTATCTATCTATCTATCTATCTATCCCATATCTATCTATCTATCTATCTATCTATCTATCTATCTATCTATCCTTTTACCTGTTCTTTCTGCCATTCCTTTTCTTTCCTTCTATTGTTTATTCTATCCTTCATTCTACTCTTTCTGTCAATCTCTTTCTTTTTTTCTATTGGTTCCTTCTATTTTTTTCTATTCTCCCTTTTGTTCATTCTATAATTTCTTCTCTTTCTATTTTTTATTGGTCCATCTATACTTTACCTCTAACTTTCTATTTTTTTCTTTCTTAGTTTTCTTTGTTTCTTTCCCTCAATTATTTTCTTTCTTTTTTGCTGGGCTGATGCTGGGCTCCGCCTCACAACTGAAGGGGCGGAGCCTTACCAGTGATTCATCCGGGGCTGAGAGATTTGGGGGGGGGGGGGGGGTCACGCACCTGCAGCTTCACTGCGATCACTAGCGAGTTCAGGTCCCGATCCAGCTCCCGAAGCACCAGAAGCTTCTTCAGTGTCAGGCTGCAGAGTCTGCGGAGACAAAGACACCGCCATCACCATGGAGACTGCCTCCTGGTGGGTGAGTGTGACCCTATACTGCCCCCTGGTCGATGTGTGTGACCCTATACTGCCCCCTGGTGGGTGAGGGTGACCCTATACTGCCCCCCGGTGGGTGGGACCCTATAATGCCCCCTGGTGGGTGAGTGTGACCCTATACTGCCCCCCTGGTGGGTGAGTGTGACCCTATACTGCCCTCCTGGTGGGTGAGTGTGACCCTATACTGCCCCCCTGGTGGGTGAGTGTGACCCTATACTGCCCTCCTGGTGGGTGAGTGTGACCCTATACTGCCCTCCTGGTGGGTGAGTGTGACCTTATACTGCCCCCTGGTGGGTGAGTGTGACCCTATACTGCCTCCTGGTGGGTGAGTGTGACCCTATACTGCCCTCCTGGTGGGTGAGTGTGACCCTATACTGCCCTCCTGGTGGGTGAGTGTGACCCAGTACTGCCCCCCTGGTGGGTGAGTGTGACCCAGTACTGCCCCCCTGGTGGGTGAGTGTGACCCAGTACTGCCCCCTGGTGGGTAAGTGTGACCTTATACTGCCCCCCTGGTGGGTGAGTGTGACCCTATACTGCCCCCCTGGTGGGTGAGTGTGACCCAGTACTGCCCCCTGGTGGGTAAGTGTGACCTTATACTGCCCCCTGGTGGGTGAGTGTGACCCTATACTGCCCCCCTGGTGGGTGAGTGTGACCCTATACTGCCCTCCTGGTGGGTGAGTGTGACCCTATACTGCCCCCTGGTGGGTGAGTGTGACCCAGTACTGCCCCCCTGGTGGGTGAGTGTGACCCAGTAATGCCCCCTGGTGGGTAAGTGTGACCTTATACTGCCCCCTGGTGGGTGAGTGTGACCCTATACTGCCCCCTGGTGGGTGAGTGTGACCCTATACTGCCCCCCTGGTGGGTGAGTGTGATCCTATACTGCCCTCTGGTGGGTGAGTGTGACCCTATACTGCCCCCCTGGTGGGTGAGTGTGACCCTATACTGCCCCCCTGGTGGGTGAGTGTGACCCTATACTGCCCCCCTGGTGGGTGAGTGTGACCCTATACTGCCCACTGGTGGGTGAGTGTGACCCTATACTGCCCCCCTGGTGGGTGAGTGTGACCCTATACTGCCCCCCTGGTGGGTGAGTGTGACCCTATACTGCCCCCCTGGTGGGTGAGTGTGACCCTATACTGCCCCCTGGTGGGTTAGTGTGACCCTATACTGCCCCCCTGGTGGGTGAGTGTGATCCTATACTGCCCTCTGGTGGGTGAGTGTGACCCTATACTGCCCCCTGGTGGGTGAGTGTGACCCTATACTGCCCCCTGGTTGGTGCGTGTGACCCTATACTGCCCCCTGGTGGGTGGGTGTGACCCTATACTGCCCCCTGGTGGGTGCCTGTGATCCTATACTTCCCCCTGGTGGGTGTGACCCTATACCTCCCCCCTGCTGGGTGTGTGTGACCCTATACTGCCCCCCTGCTGGGTGAGTGTTACCCTATAATGCCCCCTGGTGGGTGGGTGTGACACTATACTGCTCCCTGGTGGGTGAGTGTGACCGTATACTGCCCCTTGCTGGGTGTGTGTGACCCTATACTGCCCCCTGGTGTGTATGTGTGTGACCCTATACTGCCCCCTGCTGGGTGTGTGTGACCCTATACCTCCCCCCTGCTGGGTGTGTGTGACCCTATACTGCCCCCTGCTGGGTGTGTGTGACCCTATACCTCCCCTCTGGTGGGTGAGTGTTACCCTATACTGCCCCCTGCTGGGTGTGTGTGACCCTATACCTACCCCCTGCTGGGTGTGTGTGACCCTATACCTCCCCCCTGCTGGGTGTGTGTGACCCTATACTGCCCCCTGCTGGGTGTGTGTGACCCTATACTGCCCCCTGCTGGGTGTGTGTGACCCTATACTGCCCCCTGCTGGGTGTGTGTGACCCTATACTGCCCACTGGTGGGTGGGTGGGTGTGACCCTATACTGCCCCCTGCTGGGTGTGTGTGACCCTATACTGCCCCCTGGTGGGTGGGTGTGACCCTATACTGCCCCCTGCTGGGTGAGTGTTACCCTATACTGCCCCCTGCTGGGTGAGTGTTACCCTATACTGCCCCCTGCTGGGTGAGTGTTACCCTATACTGCCCCCTGCTGGGTGTGTGTGACCCTATACTGCCCCCTGCTGGGTGTGTGTGACCCTATACTGCCCCCTGCTGGGTGTGTGTGACCCTATACTGCCCCCTGGTGGGTGGGTGTGACCCTATACTGCCCCCTGCTGGGTGTGTGTGACCCTATACCTCCCCCCTGCTGGGTGTGTGTGACCCTATACTGCCCCCTGCTGGGTGTGTGTGACCCTATACTGCCCCCTGGTGGGTGGGTGTGACCCTATACTGCCCCCTGGTGGGTGGGTGTGACCCTATACTGCCCCCTGGTGGGTGTGTGTGACCCTATACTGCCCCCTGCTGGGTGTGTGTGACCCTATACTGCCCCCTGGTGGGTGGGTGTGACCCTATACTGCCCCCTGGTGGGTGGGTGTGACCCTATACTGCCCCCTGGTGGGTGTGTGTGACCCTATACTGCCCCCTGGTGGGTGAGTGTGACCCTATACTGCCCCCTGGTGGGTGAGTGTTACCCTATACTGCCCCCTGCTGAGTGTGTGTGACCCTATACTGCCCCCTGGTGGGTGGGTGTGACCCTATACTGCCCCCTGCTGGGTGTGTGTGACCCTATACTGCCCCCTGCTGGGTGAGTGTGACCCTATACTGCCCCCTGGTGGGTGAGTGTGACCCTATACTGCCCCCTGCTGGGTGTGTGTGACCCTATACTGCCCCCTGCTGGGTGAGTGTGACCCTATACTGCCCCCTGGTGGGTGAGTGTGACCCTATACTGCCCCCTGCTGGGTGAGTGTGACCCTATACTGCCCCCTGGTGGGTGAGTGTGACCCTATACTGCTGTACAGAGTGAAGAGGCTGTGACAATTTCAGACTTCATGTGACAGTGTGATGGTGGGGGGAGGAGGGATGCGCTGGGGGGGGAGGAGGGGTGTGGTGGGGGGTTGGGGAGGAGGGGTGCGCTGGGGGGGGGGGGAATTTGCTGCTCCAGTTGGCGCTCCGCACTCCCGCCCGGCGGCATCCGGCCAAACAGAGACAAATTGCTGGAATAAAATGTGTTTTTGTCCAACGTTCTATTCAGGGAACGGCGCGCCCCCGGCAAGGGCAGAGCTGCACCTCTGTTCAGGGTCAGTGGATTAAAGGGAAACTCTGCTGCCACTGATGAATGGGGGAGCAAACATCAGGCCCACCAGAGGGTCCTCCACCCCCACCCGGCCGCCAGCTCTGACAGCACCACCGCAGCAGCTTCTACCCACTCTGCTCCGCTAAAGTGGGCCAAAACCCACCGCGATCGGCCCAGGAATCTTATAGATTCCCTCCCCCCGGGGCATCCAGAATCAGGATGCCCCGCTGTGTGACACCCCCCACTCACCTTATTTCCCAGTCCAATGGCACATGCGTGAGCAGCGGCCGCATCCCCGCTATCCCTCTAGCAGCCCGCCGCCAGGCATTTGTGTTCCCTGTTAGAGGGAAGCAGGGGATGCGGCCACTGCTCGCCTTTAGACGAGGTCATGAACGCAGGGGCGAAAGCGGATCCCAGTGCGCTGATTGGATGAGCGGCCGCGCATGCACCATCAGACCGGTGAGTTTGATCTGGGGGGTTTCACACTATGGGGCATTACCGATTGGGGTGCCACCGAGGGCAAGGACCAAAACCCTTACTATCGGGTATTACTCCGCCAGATGGCGCTGGACTGCAGAGACATCGAAAATAGGCTCCTCCCGGCCCCTCAAATACCCAGGGACCTCCCACAAATCCCCAGCATTGAAAAGCAGTTAAGGAGAAGCCGGGAGAATTAAACAACCCAAACTATCAACTATAACAATGATAACAATCACCATACAGGGGATCCAAGATAATGCAAAACAAAGGGTGGGTTGGAGCAGGACGTACTGTATACTCATAATACCAATTCTACAGGTGAGTAATCACAGAATTGTATTATTCTTAGTATACAGTACGTCCTGCTCCAAATATAATACTTACAGTTGGGACATCCAATAGCAGTGTCCATACAGTAGGGTGGGATCCCCAAGAAAAAAGGCGGCAGCAGACAGTTTAAACCACTGCCGCCTGCAGAACCTTTCGGCCAAAAGCAGCATCAGCTGAGGCCCTAACATCAACCTTGTAAAACTTTGAAAAGGTATGAACAGAAGACCAAGTAGCGGCCTTGCAAACTTGTTCAACAGAAGCCTGATGCTGAAAAGCCCAGGATGCACCAATAGCACGAGTAGAATGAGCAGTAAGGCGGAAGGGAGGATTCTTCCCCTTAGCAGAATAGGCCTGAATCACAGCCTGACGAATCCACTTGCTGATAGTAGACTTGGCAGGAGCCAAACCCTTCCTAGGACCAGAAGGGACCACAAATAGAGCATCAGTTTTCCTGAAAGGTGCAGTAGCCACCAGATAGTACTTCAGACACCTGACCACATCCAAAGAATGCAGAACCCTCTCCTTAGCATTGCTAGGATTAGGGCACAAAGAAGGAAGAACAATATCCTGATTCAAATGAAAGGCAGACACCACCTTAGGCAGAAAGTCAGGTTTGAAACCAAACACCACCTTGTCCTGGTGTCTCTCATAGTAGGGGGGCTGAATGGACAGCGCCGCCAACTCAGACACGCGCCTGACAGAAGTGATAGCCACTAGAAATACAACCTTGAGCGTAAGAATGGCCAAGGCAGCATCCTGCACAGGTTCAAAGGGAGCACCCTGCAAGGCTGACAGAACCAAGTTCAGATCCCAAACAGGCACCATAGGCTTACGTGGGGGGCGCACATGAGTGACCCCCTGGAAAAAAGTCCTGATCAGAGGGTGCTGAGCAAAGGACTTCTGGAAAAAAACAGCCAGGGCAGAAACCTGACCCTTCAGAGTACTGAGTTGGAGCCCCATCTCCAATCTATGCTGCAGGAACTCCAGGATCCTGGGAATAGAGAACACACGACAGGGAAGAGACTTAGACTCACACCAGTCAATGTAGGCACGCCAAACCCTGTAATAAATGGAAGAGGAAGACTTCTTCCTAGCTTTAATCAAAGTATCCACAACCGAGGAAGACAGCCCCTTCTCCATCAAGATGGAGGTTTCAGCAGCCAGGCCGTCAAAGCCAGAGTTTGTAAATTGGGATGGCGTAGTGAGCCCTGAGTGAGCAGATCTGGCACCAAGGGCAGAGCGTACTGATCTACTGCCAGATGCACCACGTCTGCGAACCACACTCTTCTTGGCCACCTGGGGGCCACCAGTATTGCTGGCACCCCTTCCAGAGCAATCTCGCGCAGAACCCTGCCCAGCAGGGGGATTGGAGGGAAGACATACAGGAACTGAAAGTCCTTCCATGACATTGCTAGCGCATCCGAGGTCAGGGCCAGAGGATCCCTGGACAGAGAGACAAAAGCTGGAAGCTTGTGATTGTGGCTGGATGCAAACAGATCCACATCTGGTTGGCCCCAACGGTGACACAGAGATTGAAACACCCTGCTGCATAGGGACCATTCTCCCTGGCGAGAGGTCCCCCTGCTCAGAGAGTCCGCCAGGTGATTTTCCACCCCCGGGATGTACACAGCTGATATGCAGGGAACATTGGCCTCCGCCCAAGTCAGGATCAGAGATGCTTCCTGGAGGGCCCCCTTGCTCCGGGTCCCTCCCTGATGATTGATGTAGGCAACTGCCGTCTGGTTGTCCGAGCGCACCTGAACAGGCAGGCCCCGAAGATGAGTAGTCAAGTGAGCCAGAACCAACCTGATCGCTCGCAGCTCCAAGACATTGATAGGAGTGTGGGCCTCCTGAGGGCCCCACCTCCCCTGGAACCGCAGGGACTTCCAGAAACCCCCCCCAACCTGACAGACTGGCATCCGTGGTGACTGTCTCCTAGGGAGGGGTAAGAAAGGATCTGCCCCCCAACAGGTTCCTTGAGTCCATCCACCACAAGAGGGACCTCCTGACCAGGGGGGAGAGCACACAGACCCTGTCCAGGGACGCTGGGTCCTTGTCCCATACAGACAATAGGTGAAGTTGCAGAGGCCTCAAGTGGAACTGAGCATAAGGGACCGCTTCGAAGCACGCCACCATCAGGCCCACCAGCTGCATCCCCTGCCTGATGGAGGTATGGGGACAAGCTAGGAGGGACTGAGCCTGTGCAATCAGACTGTCCACCTTCTGTTTAAGAAGGAAAATCCTTGCCTGAACTGCATCCAGATTCATTCCCAGGAATGGAGTTACCAAGGAAGGGGACAGTGAGGACTTGGGGTGGTTGATCACCCATCCAAATGACTCCAGAGTGGACACCACCAGCTGAGTATCCAACTCTGCCTGATGTAGAGACTGGGAAGTGATGAGTATGTCGTCCAGATAGGGAAGCACGCGGACGCCCTGACATCTGAGCAGAGACATCACGCCAGCCAGCACCTTGGTGAACACCCTGGGAGCTGAAGTGAGGCCAAATGGCAAGGCCACAAACTGGTAGTGTTGATCCATCAGAGCGAACCTGAGGAACCTTTGATGACCTGGGAACACAGGAATATGAAGATAAGCATCTTTGATGTCCACAGAAGTCATGAAATCCCCTTGGCGCAGGGAACTGATGGCAGAGCGCAGAGTTTCCATGCGAAAGCGCCTGCCCCTGACAAACTTGTTGAGAATCTATAAGTCCAGGATGGGCCTGACAGAACCATCCTTTTTGGGTACTGTGAATAGGTTGGAGTAAAAGCCCTTGCCTTTTTCTCTTAAAGGGACCTGGCAGATGACCCCCAGCTCCAGGAGGCCTTGCACTGCTTGCACTAGCTCCTGAGCTGACACAGGGTCCTGAGGAATCCGGGATCTGATGAATCTTGGAGGGGGGCAGGCAGCAAACTCCAACTTGTAACCGGAGGACACTACCTCCTGAATCCACCGGTCTGAGACATGAAGCCTCCAGACGTGAGCGAAGTGCTGCAGCCGTCCCCCCACCCGGATGGGTGAGGGCACCCCATCATGCCTGAGGGGGCTTGGGGGATGATTTTGCTTTGGAACCCAAGTCCTCTGCCCCTGCCCTAGAAATCTCCCTGGGTCCCAGGAAAGGAAACCCCCCCTCCCCTGTCTGGCACCACGGTAAGGGGAGGGGAAGGAACCCTGACCCCAAAAGGGCCGAGATTGCCGCCTGCGCTGGGGTAACCTGCCTCCCTTAGCAAAAAGGTCCAGGCGGTCCCCAAAGAGGCGCAGTCCTTTAAAGGGAAACCCAGTGAGGGCCTTCTTGGCAGCGTTGTCAGCAGCCCACTGGCGCAGCCAAACCGAGCGGCGTATAGCCACCACGAGGGCAGAAGTTCTGGCACATATTCTGATGGTGTCATCCAATGCTGAGAGGACAAAATTTACAAAAACATCACAACTGGAGAGTGCATTAAACACATCACAAGGCAAATCATCAGGGGCACTATCAAGCAAATTTCTGATAAGGGTTCTAGTGGCCACAGCAGTAATGGCAGAGGCACAGACCGGGCGCAGCGCCGTCCCCGCACATGCAAAGGCGTGGGATGCCAGCTGATCAATACGCCGGTCTTCAGCATCCCGCAAGGTAGTAGAGTCAGGGGAATGCATGACAGAGGTGTTAGATAGCCCTAGGATCGGGGCATCCACCTCGGGGGGGGGGGGGGGGGGATGACCAACATTTAACCACATCAGCAGGAAAGGGATACTTCCTATCCTAACTCTTTGGAACCCCGGGAAGCTTACTGGGGTGCTCCCATTCCTTGAGCACAAGGTTATGGAAATGTGCCTGCTCTGGAAATTCCAAACGTGATCTTGCTGTATGGAAAAGCTCCCCTCTTTGCCTGGGAGCCTCAACAGGGAGAGAGATGGACAGAACCTCAAAAATCTGGGTCAATAATCTGTCAGTGTCATCCGGGGCACAGGGGTCAGAGCCAGAATCGTCATGACCCCTTGGTCTCTCATCAGATGAGCCTGAGTCAGAAAAGAGCTCCCCTTCATCAGACGGGGTATAGCCACAAAGATTCCAAAACTCCTCAGTTCCCAGAGGGAAAATAGTGACATTAGGCGTCAAGTGCCGCTTCTTAGCAGGGGCCTTACGCGCTAAGGACTTTGCAATAATCTGTTCAACAGTAGCCAGTCTAGAAGACACGTCAGGCTGAGAATCCCCACTAGTATGCAACTCAGCAGGAGTGAGATTTAAGCTTGGGGGAGTAGGTGAAGTGAAGCGAGGGGCAGCCACTGGCAGGCCAGATTGCAATGCAAGCACCTGCTCAGCACAGGGTACACAGACCCGCGCCCTGTCAGCGTCAGCATGAGGCTGCCCACAAGCTACACACAGCCGGTCTTGTCCCGAAGGGACCCCAGTCACATTATCCTGAGATGCCTCCATATGGTGATTATAGCGGCGCTATACGCCGATAGGGAATAACGCTATATAGCAACCCTGGATGCCCCAATAACCCGCTAGGGACGTGGGAGTATTAACAAGGCCTACTAGTTATATAACTAATAAAGGGCCGGGAGAAGCCAAAAAAGGGTTCGCCCCACCTGAAAGACATAAGAAGACAAGACCGTAAGCACATAGTAATAAAAGGAAGAATATAAAGCCGCCCGCGAGGGTACTTACGGACCGCGGTAGGTAGGGGTCCGTCGCGCATGGGCCAACCAAGGAGGTTAAAGATGGCATCGGTATACCTCGAGGGGCGGGCCGGTATCAGTGATGACGCGGAGCGTGCCATAGACGGGCCCCGCCCCCCTCCCCCCCCGAAGAGCGCGAAGCCAGGACGTGACGAGCAGCAAATGACGGCGCACCAGCGCCTGAGGTAATGCCGCTGCCAACCATAACCGGATCAATCCGTCAGGGAAAGGATACCGTCTAACCAAGCCCTTAGGAACGGACGGTAGCTTGTTGGGCCTTTCCCATTCCTTAAGAATCATGTTAGAAAAATGCGGCTGCTCCGGGAAAAACCCGCCGCTGTCTTTCAGGCCGAAACAAATCACCCTTTTTCCTCTTAGCCGTTCTGGGAGGAACAATGTGTAAGGTATCAAAAACGGCAGAAAGCAAACTTTCCGTATCATCTGGAAGGAAGGAATCCTCATCTGAAGAGGAGCCAGAGATGCTATCGTCTCCGGCGGAGAGCAACTCACCCACTGAGAGTGGGTCATCTGGCGACTCACCTTCCTCCGCAGATCCCAAAGAATCATAAAAATCATCATCCGAGTAAACCGGCTCCAAATGCCGCTTCTTACTCGAGGCCTTTTTAGGGGCTGCCAACGAGATCTGTTTCTCAAGGCTAGCCAGCCTGTGCGCAAGATCAGCATGTGTCCCCCTGTTAGCTCCTCCTTCACTAGGGGCTGACTGCAGCAGCGGAGGATCTGGAGAGGCTGATGGTAACGCAGGACTAGGGTCAGGAGCGACCGCCCGCTCATGGTCCAAAGCAATGCCTCTGGTGCAAGTGGAACAAATTGTGCTGAATCCGCCCAGGGGATTCCGTCTGCACAAGGGGCAGAGTCTGTCCTGCCAAAATGGGGCCCCGGCTCACTATCCCCTGATGCCTCCATTATGGTGATTCTGAATAAAAAATTCAATAAGGCTAATAGACACTAACGGCCTAAGCCTAATAGCCTATCCCTCTTTTTAATAATGGGGACTGGGAGAAACCACAACCCTCAACCTTCAGTCCACAGTCTAAAAACAAAAAGTGAAAAGACAGCAATTACAAAATGACCCACAATGTCATGCATTAACATATAAGAATCATAAATATATACATGCAATAAAATAAAATAAGCATACAGTGACATACAGTGCAGAATACAGTCTTGCCCCCTTTATCCCCCTAAAACAGGACAACCACAAGAGGGACTCGCGACGGCGCCGCTCACGCAACGCCAGGAGAAACAAGAGGCGCTGTCTCCCCGATCACAGCCGGGGACCCCAAAGCGCCGAGCACAAGCGCTTCTAGAAGGTCAGCCGGGGGAGCGTCACAGGCGCGACAGTCAGCCTACGCGCCGCCGCCCGTGACTCGCCCCGCCGCCCGTGATTCGCCCCCCCCCGGAACGTCACATCGGGCCTAGTCGCGGCACCACTTGATGTGGCGGCGCCCCCCCCCGCCGACCAGCGAGGAGCCAGCAGGGCGCGAGAGCCCTTGGGGCGCGTCTGCCAGCATGAGGAGCTCTCCACCGCTCCCCATAAGTAGCACCAAGCACAACATACACATAAAATTACTAATAAAGCAGGTGAGAGAGGGGAGGGTATATATACCCCCTCAGCACTTTGCCCTGAGGAAGTAGTGTGGGTACACTACGATACGCGTTGGCGACGGTTTGTGGGGGCGCCCTTGGTCGGTTTGCATACTCACCATTTCTTTTTCTTGTGCCCACCCAGGTGCGTTGTTTTGCACCTGGCTGGGACTTCCTGGTAGATACTGAATAATCCTTTGGAATATATTTATTTGGTTTACTGTTTTGCACCTTGCACTTATATAGCACTTTGCACTTTTGATTGTGTGATTAGAAAGATTATCTACAATGTATTTTGTTCAAATAGTATTTGGAATGAATTTATTCACTATGTACTTTATGTAGGACCTCTGGCGCCCTCTGGTGTTGTTGTTTTATGTTTGTAATGTTAGTGTCTATATGTGATTTTAAATTGTAGCTCATCATGTATTAAATTGTAATAAATTTTGATTTTTTAGATATACTGTGGGGTGGTGCCACTTTCTCTTTAACACCTTGTGGGAGGTTTGGTCTCCTCCCTATACGCTTGTTTTTTGATACATTTGGTGTTTAGATTGGTGTGCACACCACGTTCTATACTATATACTATAGTTGGTTATTTTTGGGCAAATAGTTTAGTGCGGCCCTTCTGCTTGTTTGTTTGGTATACATATATATATATATATATATATATATATATATATATAGTACATATATCTGCGGTTCCCCAGCAGGCCCACCATAGAATGCCTGCGGCCGACTACTTTTTGTTAATAAAGTCTGCGGCCCAGAGCCATGTGCTCTGCCAGAACGCCCCAGACCCCGGCGTTTCACCCGACCGTACACGGATCCCCGGTAATCAGCCAAAGCTGGGAGGCAAGGATGGGTCAGAAGAGATCCGAGGAAATAGAGTCCTGCAGCCGGCCAGCAGGGGGCCCCGCTCTGCTGCCAAATTCAGAGTCAACTGCAAGATAAAGAACTGGGACTGGATTGAGGGGCAGCTGCCTTTATAGGGGGCCGGGAGGAGCTACATCTTTTGATCTTGCAGTCAGCGCCCCCTAGGGGCGAACACCCATCTGTAAGTACTTCTGGACGGCCTGGAATGGATGGAGGAGAAAAAGAGTCTATCTTGTATGTTCCCCCCCCTGTACATACAGATTAATCCGGACCTTCACCCTGAATAAGAGCCTATCTTATATGTTTCCCACACCCTGTACATACAGATTGCTCACATTAATCCGGACCTTCACCCTGAATAAGAGCCTATCTTATATGTTTCCCCTCTGTACATACAGATTGCCCACATTAATCCGGACCTTTACCCTGAATAAGAGCCTATCTTATATGTTTCCCACACCCTGTACATACAGATTGCTCACATTAATCCGGACCTTTACCCTGAATAAGAGTCTATTTTATATGTTTCCCCCCTGTACATACAGATTGCCACATTAATCCGGACCTTCACTCTGAATAAGAGTCTATCTTATATGTTTCCCACACCCTGTACATACAGATTGCTCACATTAATCCGGACCTTCACCCTGAATAAGAGTCTATCTTATATGTTTCCCACACCCTGTACATACAGATTGCCCACATTAATCCGGACCTTCACCCTGAATAAGAGCCTATCTTATATGTTTCCCACACCCTGTACATACAGATTGCCCACATTAATCCGGACCCTCACCCTGAATAAGAGCCTATCTTATATGTTTCCCACACCCTGTACATACAGATTGCCCACATTAATCCGGACCTTCACCCTGAATAAGAGTCTATCTTATATGTTTCCCACACCCTGTACATACAGATTGCTCACATTAATCCGGACCTTCACCCTGAATAAGAGCCTATCTTATATGTTCCCCACACCCTGTACATACAGATTGCTCACATTAAAAATCATCCTACCTGCATCTACTGCATGTTATGAGCCTTTAAACACCCAAGATGGCAGCTCATGGAGCATCAGGCAGCCTGCAAACAGGAAGAGCCTTTTGACTGTGCCGCACTGCATTCTGGGATTGCTGACCTTTTCCTGACCCCAGCTCTGCTCTGTCTGTGCTAAGCACAGCTATAACCCCGCCCCCTGCACTTTATCTCGCTCTCCTCTCCTCAGCATGTGATGCTTCTGATTCAAGATGGCGGCGCCCGTATCCTAGAGTCCTGAACAGAGTTGCAGCCCGATGGGAGAAAGAATGATAAGTAAGCTCCTAAAAACTTAAAATATATTAATTGTAGATGCTGGGGAATCGCTTTTTTAAGGGTTCGGGCTTTTCATTAAATGATGCTGAAGGTCCGGTTTAAAGGGACATTCCAGTCTAAACAACTCTTGTGGTTCATGGGAGCAGCCATGAAGGTATTGCCTGCGGCTGCCGCCCCGTTGCCTTCTATTTAGAGAAGAAGGAGGGGAGCGGCTTTGTCTCATACATCTCAATAGAAGACAATGGGACGGCAGCCGCAGGTAATCCCATCATGGCTGCTCGCATGAACCACAAGGGTTATTTAGACTCTACTGTCTCTTTAAAAACCACAAGATGTCATAAAGAAGATATTAAAGTGGACCAAAACCCAGAATTTTGACTATCCTGTTTTGGTGCTTGCCCCCGGGGCGCCCCGATCGGGGATGTGTGAAACCCCCCAGATCACCCGAATAAACTCACCTCTTCCCGGTCCTAGGGTGCATGTGCGGCCACTTGTCCAATCAGAACGCTCGGAGCTGCTGATGTCACGTCGTCTAAGGCTTTGTCTAAGGCCAGCGGCTCCGAGCGCGCATGCAGCCGCATCCCCCGCCTCCCTCTAACAGGGAGCGCGCCATTCACAAATGCCTGGAGCATGCATGCGCCCTGCTAAAGGGAAGCAGGGATGCGGTTGCACATGCGCTGTAGGACCGGGAGACAAGGTAAGTGTATGGGGTGACCTGGCGGGTGTCACACAGCGGGGCATCCCCATTTAGGATGCCCCGGGGGGGAGGGAATCAATCGACCCCGATCGCGGTGGGTTTTGGTCCCCTTTAATGGGCGGTGTAAAGGAGCGCTCCGCTGCCATCCTTCACATTAGTGAGACGAATAAAAGAACTGGCAGCGATATGAGGTCATCAGCTAACTCTCCACCGGCCAATCAGCAGCCTCGCTGCTTGCGGTGAGCTCTCATCTGACACCACAGCTGTGATGCCGCAGTGTGTCACCAGCAGAGAGGATCAGAGGTGTCAGCCCCGCCCCCCGCGCTAATCTCCATCCAATCACTAATCTGACAGCCGACCTCAGAAAGTCCCTAAACACTCTGCTAATCCTAATTACAAATCCCGCGCCAAGGACGCCACGCCCCCCCCCCCATTGAGAGGAATGTCACCCCTGTGCTCTGTACAGCGCTGTGGTATATGTCAGCGCTATATAATGTATAATAACAGTGTGTGAGTGTGGAGGAGACATTAGAGTGTGAGCTCTGAGGGACAGGAGGTCATGTGACTGCTTCTATGTACAGCGCTGTGGTATATGTCAGCGCTATATAATGTATAATAACAGTGTGTGAGTGTGGAGGAGACATTAGAGTGTGAGCTCTGAGGGACAGGAGGTCATGTGACTGCTTCTATGTACAGCGCTGTGGTATATGTCAGCGCTATATAATGTATAATAACAGTGTGTGAGTGCGAAGGAGACATTAGAGTGTGAGCTCTGAGGGACAGGAGGTCATGTGACTGCTTCTATGTACAGCGCTGTGGTATATGTCAGCGCTATATAATGTATAATAACAGTGTGTGAGTGTGGGGGAGACATTAGAGTGTGAGCTCTGAGGGACAGGAGGTCATGTGACTGCTTCTATGTACAGCGCTGTGGTATATGTCAGCGCTATATAATGTATAATAACAGTGTGTGAGTGTGGAGGAGACATTAGAGTGTGAGCTCTGAGGGACAGGAGGTCATGTGACTGCTTCTATGTACAGCGCTGTGGTATATGTCAGCGCTATATAATGTATAACAGTGTGTGAGTGTGGAGGAGACATTAGAGTGTGAGCTCTGAGGGACAGGAGGTCATGTGACTGCTTCTATGTACAGCGCTGTGGTATATGTCAGCGCTATATAATGTATAACAGTGTGTGAGTGTGGAGGAGACATTAGAGTGTGAGCTCTGAGGGACAGGAGGTCATGTGACTGCTTCTATGTACAGCGCTGTGGTATATGTCAGAGCTATATAAATGTATAATAACAGTGTGTGAGTGTGGAGGAGACATTAGAGTGTGAGCTCTGAGGGACAGGAGGTCATGTGACTGCTTCTATGTACAGCGCTGTGGTATATGTCAGCGCTATATAAATGTATAATAACAGTGTGTGAGTGTGGAGGAGACATTAGAGTGTGAGCTCTGAGGGACAGGAGGTCATGTGACTGCTTCTATGTACAGCGCTGTGGTATATGTCAGCGCTATATAAATGTATAATAACAGTGTGTGAGTGTGGAGGAGACATTAGAGTGTGAGCTCTGAGGGACAGGAGGTCATGTGACTGCTTCTATGTACAGCGCTGTGGTATATGTCAGCGCTATATAATGTATAACAGTGTGTGAGTGTGGAGGAGACATTAGAGTGTGAGCTCTGAGGGACAGGAGGTCATGTGACTGCTTCTATGTACAGCGCTGTGGTATATGTCAGAGCTATATAAATGTATAATAACAGTGTGTGAGTGTGGAGGAGACATTAGAGTGTGAGCTCTGAGGGACAGGAGGTCATGTGACTGCTTCTATGTACAGCGCTGTGGTATATGTCAGCGCTATATAAATGTATAATAACAGTGTGTGAGTGTGGAGGAGACATTAGAGTGTGAGCTCTGAGGGACAGGAGGTCATGTGACTGCTTCTATGTACAGCGCTGTGGTATATGTCAGCGCTATATAATACCATTTTGTGAATACTCACCTGTAAAATGGGTATTATAAGTATGTCACACACCCCGCTTCAAAACATTAATAATTACAATAGGGTTAACTCACCGCTAGGTGGCAGCATTGCAGAGAATCTCCAAAAAATTCAACAGGCCCCTCCCGGTCTATACATACCTGGTACCTCCCAAGAATCACCCAGTATTAGAACAGCAGTAAGACAAGGTACCAGAAACAAACAATGTAACCCTCAACGTAAAGAACTAAACTTCACCATATAAAGAGCCAGGATACCGAAAAGGGC
The DNA here is from genome assembly GCA_027917425.1 of Gastrophryne carolinensis. NCBI lineage: Eukaryota > Metazoa > Chordata > Amphibia > Anura > Microhylidae > Gastrophryne > Gastrophryne carolinensis. The sequence continues at coordinate 481,827,054 of CM051237.1, read as the reverse complement.
GGGTGAAGTGGGGTGTGTGACATACTTATAATACCCATTTTACAGGTGAGTATTCACAAAATGGTATTATTCTAAGTATGTCACACACCCCGCTTCAAAACATTAATAATTACACTAGGAACATCCAACAGCAGTGTCCAGAAAAGGGCGGGTATCCAACCAGGCAATAATGCAGAAAAGACTCAAACCACTGCAGCCTGCAAAACCTTGCGGCCAAAAACAGCATCCGCTGAAGCCCGCACATCAACCTTATAGAACTTAGAAAAAGTATGAACAGAAGACCAAGTTGCAGCCTTACACACTTGAAAAGCCCAGTACGCACCAACCGCACGAGTAGAGTGAGCAGTAACGCGAAAAGGAGGATCCTTCCCCTTGGCCGAATAAGCTCCAACAATGGCCTGACGAATCCATTTACTAATGGAAGACTTGGCCGGAGCCAAACCCTTCCTAGGCCCACATGGCACAACGAAAAAGGCATCAGTCTTACGAAAAGAAGACGTAGCACGTAGATAGTACCTGACACAACGTACAACATCCAAGCAGTGCAAAGCACTCTCCTTGACATTCCTAGGCTTAGTACTAAAGAGATGTGGGTATGCACCGTCCTACTCATAAAAATGTAACATGAAAAGGTGCTGTAAAGCCCGTATGGTCAAACAACTGTAATATCCCCAAATTAGTGAGAGGAGCCTGGGTAACTCCTCTCAAATGACCACCATATAACAGGCCGCACTCAAAGTAATAAAAGTAAATACATTTTTATTTATTACTGAATTACAATCATAAAAATTTAGATATTTAGATCAATACATAACAACACTATTGACATAATTAAAAAACATATAGACAAACACAAGGGGGGACCTATCTACAAATGGAGACTATGTACATGAGTATATTGAATATTAATATTAAATGGCGTGTCGCAGATATCTCTGAAAGGTAAGTATATATAATATTTCTACTTGTATGCGCTAGTGAATACAAAAAGCCATGAGCTATATCACATGGTAAAGTGCATAGTGCCTAATGTGCATAATATGTGCAATTATATGTGTGTGAGAAAGTATCTATATACAAAAGTATCTAAAAGATAAACAATGTGACCCTATAAACCTGAACACAAATAAACCAAAAGCTAACCTTGAAGTACAAAGAAGTGCTGAAATAACAACAAAACTAACAAATGATTTAAGGTGCTGTAGTGAGAGACAATACAGCGCGCACACGCTAACACAATGAATAAGAGTGATGATATGATACAAAGCTGGCACACCAAAAGATCAAAAATGTCAAAAATGTAATAAAGTAACAAAGTTTACGTCACCGGTCTCCAGGGGTCCCCCGCAGCAGCCGCCACCGACGCGTTGCGTGCCCTATAGACACTTCGCCAGGGTGAGGTGGCTGCTGGGGATCCCCTTCCCTAAATACTCAGGATGAAACAACGTGCTCCAATGGCGACGAGCGGCCGCCGCCGCCCACACGTGCGCCCCGCCCAGCCGACAATGCAGGCCGTAAGGGCAGCACGCCAGACGGCACGTAACCGCGTCACCACCGGCCGTCAGGTCAGTGTGCGGCCGCGCGAGACCCACCGCCGGGCGCGCGGCCGGCGGGACGCACTCCCCTGCACAAGGAGGCGCCCGCCAACCACCCGCCCGGCGGCGTGCACAACGCGCAGCCGCACACCGCCCACCCAGCAGCTGCTGAAATGTCAGGTGCAGGAACGTGGGAGGTAAGTATTCAGGGAGGAGGGGAAACAAAAGCAAATCAAATATATAGCCAGTAACAAAGACATACGACATGACAATGACAATATGGGCTGCAATTCTATATGGATAAGTATATCTTGAGCAGCAACCATAAGTCCGTGCACACATATAATATAGCGTTGCAAGAAAGATATTGATTTATTAATCTATTAATAAAACAATCAGAATGGATAAGTGTATGCAAATAAATCAATTAACAACTACATATATTAATGGAATAATCGTTTGCATGATAAAGGTCCATTTGAGTTGTGGCATGATGAAAGGATAGATATAAGCACCATATGGGACCACCCCTGATCATTCGGGAGGGGACATGTCTAACATGTCCATATGTTCTATACATGTACCCCCACCCCTATGGTATCAACCCCATAAATTGATTCTGGACACGGGAGGTATTTGTAATCATTTTGTTTCATGCTGTATACATGATATTTGATTTAAATCATCCAAACTGGAACATAGTCTCTTCCATATTACGCATATGGCACTTTCAGTGCCTACTATTGGTGTAATGCTTTCATCCCGTTCACTTTTAACGCTTAATTATATCCTTGCTGTGGGTGGCCAATATATAGTGATCTTGTATAGTATTGGTGGATTTATCCCTCTTTCTGGATTTTGGGACCTTGAATACCTCCCGTGTCCAGAATCAATTTATGGGGTTGATACCATAGGGGTGGGGGTACATGTATAGAACATATGGACATGTTAGACATGTCCCCTCCCGAATGATCAGGGGTGGTCCCATATGGTGCTTATATCTATCCTTTCATCATGCCACAACTCAAATGGACCTTTATCATGCAAACGATTATTCCATTAATATATGTAGTTGTTAATTGATTTATTTGCATACACTTATCCATTCTGATTGTTTTATTAATAGATTAATAAATCAATATCTTTCTTGCAACGCTATATTATATGTGTGCACGGACTTATGGTTGCTGCTCAAGATATACTTATCCATATAGAATTGCAGCCCATATTGTCATTGTCATGTCGTATGTCTTTGTTACTGGCTATATATTTGATTTGCTTTTGTTTCCCCTCCTCCCTGAATACTTACCTCCCACGTTCCTGCACCTGACATTTCAGCAGCTGCTGGGTGGGCGGTGTGCGGCTGCGCGTTGTGCACGCCGCCGGGCGGGTGGTTGGCGGGCGCCTCCTTCTGCAGGGGAGTGCGTCCCGCCGGCCGCGCGCCCGGCGGTGGGTCTCGCGCGGCCGCACACTGACCTGACGGCCGGTGGTGACGCGGTTATGTGCCGTCTGGCGTGCTGCCCTTACGGCCTGCATTGTCGGCTGGGCGGGGCGCACGTGTGGGCGGCGGCCGCCGCTCGTCGCCATTGGAGCACGTTGTTTCATCCTGAGTATTTAGGGAAGGGGATCCCCAGCAGCCACCTCACCCTGGCGAAGTGTCTATAGGGCACGCAACGCGTCGGTGGCGGCTGCTGCGGGGGACCCCTGGAGACCGGTGACGTAAACTTTGTTACTTTATTACATTTTTGACATTTTTGATCTTTTGGTGTGCCAGCTTTGTATCATATCATCACTCTTATTCATTGTGTTAGCGTGTGCGCGCTGTATTGTCTCTCACTACAGCACCTTAAATCATTTGTTAGTTTTGTTGTTATTTCAGCACTTCTTTGTACTTCAAGGTTAGCTTTTGGTTTATTTGTGTTCAGGTTTATAGGGTCACATTGTTTATCTTTTAGATACTTTTGTATATAGATACTTTCTCACACACATATAATTGCACATATTATGCACATTAGGCACTATGCACTTTACCATGTGATATAGCTCATGGCTTTTTGTATTCACTAGCGCATACAAGTAGAAATATTATATATACTTACCTTTCAGAGATATCTGCGACACGCCATTTAATATTAATATTCAATATACTCATGTACATAGTCTCCATTTGTAGATAGGTCCCCCCTTGTGTTTGTCTATATGTTTTTTAATTATGTCAATAGTGTTGTTATGTATTGATCTAAATATCTAAATTTTTATGATTGTAATTCAGTAATAAATAAAAATGTATTTACTTTTATTACATTCCTAGGCTTAGGACACAAGGAAGGAAGAACAATGTCCTGGTTAAGATGAAAAGCAGAGACCACTTTAGGGAGAAAGTCTGACTTGTATCGAAAAACCACTTTGTCCTGATGATCCTCGAAATAAGGAGCCTGAATAGACAAAGCTGCCAACTCTGAAACACGCCTAACCGAAGTGATGGCAACCAGAAAGGCAACCTTCTGAGTAAGAATGGACAAAGCAAAATCCCGCAAAGGCTCAAAAGGAGGAGCCTTAAGAGCAGAAAGAACCAAATTCAAATCCCACACTGGGAGCAAAGGCTTCCTAGGAGGCCGCACATGCGAAACCCCCTGGAAAAAGGTCTTGACCAAGGAATGACTAGCAAAAGACTTCTGGAAAAAAATAGACAAAGCAGAAACCTGCCCCTTCAAGGTACTCAGCTGAAGACCGGAGTCCAGCCCTGACTGAAGAAACTCCAAAATCCTAGACACAGAAAAGACCCGGCAAGGCAAAGACCTAGCCTCACACCAATCAATATAAGATCTCCAATACCTGTAATAGATGGAAGAAGAAGATCTCTTCCTGGCACTAATAAGAGTCCGAATGACCGCATCCGAAAGACCCTCCTCCTTTAAGATGGAGGTTTCAGCAGCCAAGCCGTCAAAGCCAGCGTTTGTAAACTGGGGTAACATAGTTGACCCTGTGTGAGAAGATCCGGCCGAAGAGGCAGATCGAACTGATCTACGGCCAGACGAACGATGTCCGCGAACCACACCCGCCTTGGCCACCTTGGAGCCATGAGAATGGCGGGAACTCCCTCCAAAACTAACTTTCGCAGAACCCTGCCTAGCATGGGAATCGGAGGAAACAGATAAAGAAACCCCAGGTCCCTCCAGCTCAGGGCCATGGCATCCACCGCCAGAGCCAGAGGGTCCCGGGACAGGGACACAAAGGACGGAAGCTTGTGATTGTGACGAGAGGCAAACAGATCCACCTCCGGCGTCCCCCACCGGAGACAAAGCGACCGAAACACCTGGGGATGGAGAGACCACTCCCCCCGACGGGACGCACACCGGCTCAGAAAGTCCGCCTCTGTGTTTTCCACTCCCGGAATGTAAACTGCCGAGATGCAAGGGACATGAGTCTCCGCCCAGACCAAAATCAGAGAAACCTCCCTGTGGGCACCCAGACTGCGAGTCCCTCCTTGGTGATTGATGTAAGCAACCGCCGTCTGATTGTCTGAGCGAACCTGAACCGGCAGACCTTGTAAATGATGCGTCAAGCGAGACAGAACCAACCTGATGGCTCGCAATTCCAGAACATTGATGGGCAAGTGGGCCTCCTGAGGGTCCCACTGCCCCTGAAACCGAAGATCCTTCCAAAAACCTCCCCAGCCTGACAAACTGGCATCCGTGGTGACAGTTTCCCAAAGCGGGGTCAGAAACGACCTGCCCTTCAGAAGGTTGTCCGAGACCAACCACCACAGAAGAGACTGCCGAACCCGAGGGGACAACCGGAAGGACCGATCCAACGACTCCGGATGCCGGTTCCAAGACGCCAAAAGATGAAGTTGCAGAGTCCTCGTATGAAACTGAGCAAAGGGAACTGCCTCGAACGAGGCCACCATCAACCCCACCAGTCTCATCCCCAGACGAATGGACGGATGAGGATGGGAGAGGAGCAGCTGGACCAATTCCTGAATCATCAGAACCTTGGCCTGAGATAGAAACACTCTGTGCTGGCAGGAGTCCAACGACATCCCCAGAAAGGTCACCACCCTGGCCGGAACCAGCGAGGACTTGGGGTAATTGATCACCCAGCCGAACCTCTCCAACAAAGACACCACCGTGCTGGTGTCCCCCTCTGCTTGACTGAAGGAAGGTGCCATGATGAGAAGATCGTCCAGGTAAGGCACAATGCGAATCCCCTGAGCTCTGAGCAGGGCCATCACCCCCGCCAACACCTTGGTGAACACTCTCGGAGCAGAGGTGAGGCCGAATGGAAGAGCCACAAACTGAAAGTGCCGATCCTCCACCACGAAACGAAGGAACCGCTGATGAGCTGGAAAAATCGGAATGTGCAGGTACGCATCCTTGATGTCTATGGACGTCATAAAGTCCCCCTGCCGAAGCGAACCGATCGCAGACCGCAGGGTTTCCATGCGGAACTTCCGGGGACGAATAAACCTGTTGAGAAACTTCAAATCCAGAATAGGACGGAAGGACCCGTCCTTTTTGGGAACAGTGAAGAGATTGGAGTAAAACCCGCGCCCTACCTCTGAAGAAGGAACCGGGCAAACGACAGCTAAGTCTAGAAGATTCCTTACCGCCGCCAGGAGCCCCTGCGCGGCCAAAGGATCCAAAGACACCCGAGACCTGAAGAACCTTGGAGGAGGACGGGACACGAACTCCAACTTGTAACCGGCCGAAACCACCTCCCGGATCCATCTGTCCGAGACCTCCTGGTCCCACACCCGGGAGAAAAGTTGCAACCGTCCCCCCACCCGAACGGGTGAGGGCGCCCCCTCATTGCTGAGTGGGCTTGGCAACCGGCTTGGGCTTGGCACCCCAGACGCGAACGGGACGGCCACGGCCTCTACCCCTATTCCAACTGGCGCCCCTGGGGGCCGAGGAGCCCGCACCCCTTCCGGCTCCGGCTCCCCGAAAGGACGGATTGAACGAGACCGTCCCCCGAAAGGAACGGCGAAATTTCTTGCGCTGAGGTAACTTACCTCCCTTGGCAACAGAATCCAGCCTCTCACCAAAAAGCCTCAAACCCAAAAAGGGCAGAGCCGTGAGCGATCTTTTAGAATTAAAATCAGCCGTCCACTGTCTCAACCACACACAGCGCCGGATAGCCACCAGCAAGGCAGTAGCCCTGCCACACATCAACATGGCATCCTCTTGAGCGGCCAGGATAAAGGACAAGAAAGAATCGCAGCGCTTAAGCGCAAGGGACTCATCACTGGTAGGCTCGAGATCCACACCCAAGTCCCTGACAATAGACCTGACCGCAAAAGTCAAAAGAGCCGAAGCACAGACAGGCCTTAACACCGAACCCGCACATACAAAACCATGACGGGCAAGCTGATCAACCCGGCGATCCTCGCCGTCCCTGAGCGAAGTCGTGTCAGGGGAATGCACGACCGCCGTGTTGGACAGTCCCAAGACCGGAGTATCTACCTCAGGGGGGACAGACCAACGCTTCATCAATTCCGCCGGGAAGGGATACTTCCTATCCCAGCTAGACGGCACACCAACAAGACGTGTAGGTTGCTCCCATTGCTTGAAAACAATTTCTTCAAAATACTGTTGGCTGGGAAACTCCAAACGCTGCTTGGACACCCCAAAAAGCTGACCCTTAGGCCTAGGAGCAACCACCGGAGGATCCAAATCCAAAACCTCAAACATCTGGGTCAGAATGGTAGAGGAATCGAGAGGGAGGCCGTCAGCCTGATCCCCCTCAGTACCCAGCAACTGCTGAACATCAGAATCTTCTTCCTCAATGAGCTCACCATCTTCAAGGGGACGATCCGACCAATCCAGATCTCCCACAACTTCCTCATCTGATTCCGGCGGAGTCGGAGACAGATGCTTCTGCTTAGCTGGAGCCTTCTGAGCGGCCATAGCAGAAAACCGCTTCTCAAGGCTGGTTAAACGGGCACATACATCAGACTGCGAATCCCCGCCCAGGACAACGTCACACGGGGTCCGGAATAAGCGAGGGGGAGAGGGAGATGGCGCGGCCGAAGAAGTGCTAGGCACCGGAGTACTGGACTGCCGTGCAATGTTCTGCTGCGCACAAGGAATACACAAAATGACATCATCTCCCTGGAGCGGAGTCCCACAACCCCCGCACACCTTGGATTGTCCCGAAGAACCATTCCCGGTATCTGTGGCAGCCTCCATGTGGTGAAATTTATGGTATTCGCAGAACCCAGGGATTTATGCAGTACGCGACCCGGGATGCCCCTTAATAACCTAACAATTGTCTAAAGATTGTCAAAAATCCTGACCCAGGGGAATAGCATAAAAACCCTTATATATATATATATATATATAGTGTAATGAAAACACCCCCCACAAGCCAGGTATATAAGACCGGGAGAGCCCTGCCAGACGGGATCCCAGGATCTGAAAGACACAAAAGAACAGGGACAACAGTCAATCCAGGCACAATAATACCTATACAAACATACAAGCCTAACATATAACCCCCCTCCCCCCCCCCCCCTCATTAACCATAGACAAAAGGAGATGATTAAAATACACAACCAGCACTTTAAAAAGACGTGCAGGAGCGAGGAGGCGGGAGAAGGAGGGGACGTAATACGGGGGGCAAGGCCACCACCTTTATGTGACCAAAAACATCCCCCGCAAGATATCAGAAAACGCCTACCTGAGAGAGAGCACCAGCGCAGAGAGGCACCGCAGAAGATGGCGGCCCGAACACCGCTCCGTGACAGTGAGGGAGGGGAAGACGAGCCCCGGGAGCGCGGGAGCCGAGAAGGCCCCGCCCCTCCAGAACAGCCAATCAGCGCGCGACCCGCGCGCGCGCGGTCCCGCCCCCCTGCGGCGTCAGCACAAGCAGACAGTGAACCGCGCTCAGCCTCCAAGACGGGACCGGCGGAGCAACCTGCCGGTCCCAAGTGCGCACACAAACACACACACACACGTTCATCTCCCTCTGTTCCCCCCTGTGCAGACCGGACACGCCAGGCTGCAAGCGCCGAGCACGGCGCTCAGCCACAGGCGGGACCGCGGCGCAGCGCGCCGCGAGGCCCCGCCCCCCCGGCTCCTGAGGGGAGAGACGCCATTCACACCAACAGCAGCTGAAAATAAAGACACACAAGGCAGATCCACAAACAAAAATCGCCACAGTAAACAGCGCATAAGCCCTCACAAACCAGCAGCGCAGCAGCCACACTCACACCGCCATGTCACCGGTCCCAAAGCGCGCCACACACCCCGGAGTGAAGGAATAACTAAAGTCCCAGGGCTAGGCACATCCTGACCGCTAACCTACTATTAAATGGGGGCATCCCACATCCGGATCACCACTCCGGGAATCCCGCTATGCCCCGCAATGAAGGGTCGAGCGGAGGAGCTAATCTCCTAAGCACCAATGGTGCCGGCTACCTTTTTGCCCGGCCTACAGCCGAAGCTGGGAGGCTGCCAGTAAACAGATATACTACAAAACAAGAGCCGGGCAGAAATAGACCATGGGGGGGGGGGGGGGGGGCCGGGGGGATACCCCGGCTACCTGCAAGCAGGAGACTTCTTTCTTCTGTCTTGTCGCCACCTTGCAGAGAACAACACTGGGAGGTTCTTGGGAGGTACCAGGTATGTATAGACCGGGAGGGGCCTGTTGAAGTTTTTGGAGATTCTCTGCAATGCTGCCACCTAGCGGTGAGTTAACCCTATTGTAATTATTAATGTTTTGAAGTGGGGTGTGTGACATACTTAGAATAAATGTATAATAACAGTGTGTGAGTGTGGAGGAGACATTAGAGTGTGAGCTCTGAGGGACAGGAGGTCATGTGACTGCTTCTATGTACAGCGCTGTGGTATATGTTGGCGCTATATAATGTATAATAACAGTGTGTGAGTGCGGAGGAGACATTAGAGTGTGAGCTCTGAGGGACAGGAGGTCATGTGACTGCTTCTATGTACAGCGCTGTGGTATATGTCAGCACTATATAATGTATAATAACAGTGTGTGAGTGCGGAGGAGACATTAGAGTGTGAGCTCTGAGGGACAGGAGGTCATGTGACTGCTTCTATGTACAGCGCTGCGGTATATGTCAGTGCTATATAATGTATAATAACAGTGTGTGAGTGTGGAGGAGACATTAGAGTGTGAGCTCTGAGGGACAGGAGGTCATGTGACTGCTTCTATGTACAGCGCTGCGGTATATGTCAGTGCTATATAATGTATAATAACAGTGTGTGAGTGTGGAGGAGACATTAGAGTGTGAGCTCCCCTGGCGCAGAGACATACGGGTGGCACTGGGTCGCCATTGGTTGGAGACATACCTGGGCACACAGCTGGGGGAGCAGCGGTCAACCTCCCATGTAGCGAAGAGGTTCATGGCCACCGGGGGAGAGCCGAGCCCCTCGCACTTCATGGTGGCCCCTCCCCCGGGGGAAATGGGCCCCACATCCATCCCTCGGACGAGGCACAGTGATTGGTTCCCGCCATTCCCCGATAGGCTCATTGCCGTGGTGACGAGTACCCCGCCTCCACGCTCGGCCATGGCTCGCTGGGGCTCCTCGGGGGACCTGCCCGAAAAAGAAGACAAAAAGTTAGGCAAACAGTCCTTTAAGAAGCAATATGCAACCAGTGGGGGGCGATGCATCGCAAACATGCTGCCGATGTTCAGGCTAAAGCTGCCACTCAGTGGGCAGATTATACGGGAGAAGAGCTTACACTCTATTAGGGTATAAGGGAGGATACAGTAGGAGAAGAGCTTACAATCTATTAGGGTATAAGGAAGGATACAGGAGGAGAAGAGCTTACACTCTATTAGGGTATAAGGGAGGATACAGGAGGAGAAGAGCTTACACTCTATTAGGGTATAAGGGAGGACATAGGAGGAGAAGAGCTTACACTCTATTAGGGTATAAGGGAGGACATAGGAGGAGAAGAGCTTACACTCTATTAGGGTATAAGGGAGGATACAGGAGGAGAAGAGCTTACAATCTATTAGGGTATAAGGGAGGATACAGGAGGAGAAGAGCTTACACTCTATTAGGGTATAAGGGAGGATACAGGAGGAGAAGAGCTTACAATCTATTAGGGTATAAGGGAGGATACAGTAGGAGAAGAGCTTACAATCTATTAGGGTATAAGGAAGGATACAGGAGGAGAAGAGCTTACACTCTATTAGGGTATAAGGGAGGATACAGGAGGAGAAGAGCTTACACTCTATTAGGGTATAAGGGAGGACATAGGAGGAGAAGAGCTTACACTCTATTAGGGTATAAGGGAGGACATAGGAGGAGAAGAGCTTACACTCTATTAGGGTATAAGGGAGGATACAGGAGGAGAAGAGCTTACAATCTATTAGGGTATAAGGGAGGATACAGGAGGAGAAGAGCTTACACTCTATTAGGGTATAAGGGAGGATACAGGAGGAGAAGAGCTTACAATCTATTAGGGTATTAGGGAGGATACAGGAGGAGAAGAGCTTACACTCTATTAGGGTATAAGGGAGGATACAGGAGGAGAAGAGCTTACAATCTATTAGGGTATAAGGGAGGATACAGGAGGAGAAGAGCTTACACTCTATTAGGGTATAAGGGAGGATACAGGAGGAGAAGAGCTTACAATCTATTAGGGTATTAGGGAGGATACAGGAGGAGAAGAGCTTACACTCTATTAGGGTATAAGGGAGGATACAGGAGGAGAAGAGCTTACACTCTATTAGGGTATAAGGGAGGATACAGGAGGAGAAGAGCTTACACTCTATTAGGGTATAAGGGAGGATACAGGAGGAGAAGAGCTTACACTCTATTAGGGTATAAGGGAGGATACAGGAGGAGAAGAGCTTACAATCTATTAGGGTATTAGGGAGGATACAGGAGGAGAAGAGCTTACACTCTATTAGGGTATAAGGGAGGATACAGGAGGAGAAGAGCTTACAATCTATTAGGGTATAAGGGAGGATACAGAAGGAGAAGAAGAGCTTACACTCTATTAGGGTATTAGGGAGGATACAGGAGGAGAAGAGCTTACAATCTATTAGGGTATAAGTGAGGATACAGGAGGAGAAGAGCTTACACTCTATTAGGGTATAAGGGAGGATACAGAAGGAGAAGAGCTTACAATCTATTAGGGTATAAGGGAGGATACAGAAGGAGAAGAAGAGCTTACACTCTATTAGGGTATTAGGGAGGATACAGGAGGAGAAGAGCTTACACTCTATTAGGGTATAAGGGAGGATACAGAAGGAGGAGAAGAGCTTACACTCTATTAGGGTATTAGGGAGGATACAGGAGGAGAAGAGCTTACAATCTATTAGGGTATAAGGGAGGATACAGAAGGAGAAGAGCTTACAATCTATTAGGGTATAAGGGAGGATACAGAAGGAGAAGAGCTTACAATCTATTAGGGTATAAGGGAGGATACAGTAGGAGAAGAGCTTACAATCTATTAGGGTATAAGGGAGGATACAGAAGGAGGAGAAGAGCTTACACTCTATTAGGGTATAAGGGAGGATACAGAAGGAGGAGAAGAGCTTACACTCTATTAGGGTATTAGGGAGGATACAGGAGGAGAAGAGCTTACAATCTATTAGGGTATAAGGGAGGATACAGAAGGAGAAGAGCTTACAATCTATTAGGGTATAAGGGAGGATACAGAAGGAGAAGAGCTTACAATCTATTAGGGTATAAGGGAGGATACAGGAGGAGAAGAGCTTACACTCTATTAGGGTATAAGGGAGGATACAGGAGGAGAAGAGCTTACAATCTATTAGGGTATAAGGGAGGATACAGGAGAAGAGCAGAGCATTTAAACCGGACCTTCACCGTGATTTAATGAAAAGCCCAAACTCTTAAAAAACGGTTCCCCAGCATCTAAAATTAATATATTTTACGTTTTTAGTCACTAACTTATTATTCTTTCCCCCACTGGGCTGCAACTCTGTTCAGGAACTCAGGATACGAGTGCCGCCATCTTGACTCAGAAGCATCACACTTACTGAGGAGAGGAGAGCGGGATAAGGTACAGGGGGGCGGGTTATAGCTGTGCTTTGCTCAGACAGAGCAGAGCTGGGGTCAGGTAAAGGTCAGCAGCCCCAGAATGCAGAGCAGCACAGTCAGGAGGCACTTCCTGTTTGCAGGCTGCCTGATAAGGTGGCGGCTTCCATAAGCCGCCATCTTGGATGTTTAAAGGCTCATAACATGCAGTAGATGCAGGTAGGATGATTTTTTTTGTGAACAATCTGTATGTACAGGGGGGGGGGGGGAACATATAAGATAGGCTCTTATTCAGGGTCAGGGTCCGGATTAATGTGGGCAATCTGTATGTAGAGGGTGTGGGAAACATATAAGATAGGCTCTTATTCAGGGTGAAGGTCCGGATTAATGTGGGCAATCTGTATGTACAGGGTGTGGGAAACATATAAGATAGGCTCTTATTCAGAGTGAAGGTCCGGATTAATGTGAGCAATCTGTATGTACAGGGTGTGGGAAACATATAAGATAGACTCTTATTCAGAGTGAAGGTCTGCTTTAATAAAAATTGTGATTCCTTTCTTCAAGAAATAAACATCCCAAAAATCCCGGAAGAATTGAAACAAACATTGGAAAGCCCATTCAACATCAAAGAAGTGGGCAATAAATAATTTAAAAATTAAAAAAAGCATCAGGTAGCGATGGCTTCCCAGCTGAATATTACAAAACTTTTAGAGAAGAGCTGGCCCCACACCTAACTGAATTATTTAATGCATTATATAACAACTACCCACTTAGCCAACAGATGAACAGAGCAATAATAAAACTAATCCCAAAACCTGGCAAAAAACCCGACCAACTGCGCTCACTACAGACCCATATCGCAAATTAATACTGACCTGAAGCTATTCGCAAAAATGATCTGTAAACGACTAGAGGAAGCACTACCCTATGTGATTTCCACTAACCAAGCAGGATTCATGCCAGCGAGAGGAATACATCAAAACATCTCCCTGGCCATGACTGCGCTAAACAAAACCTCAAAGGATAAAACGAAAGCAATCGTATTAGCACTTGATGCAGAAAAAGCATTTGATCGGGTATCTTGGAGATTTTTGGAAGCTACCCTACAAAAGTCGGCTTAGGCCCCAAAGTCTCTGCCAAGATTCGGAGCCTTTATAAAAACCAGTCGGCCCAGATCGAAATAAACGGCTCGCTCACTAACCACTTTCAGATAAGAAATGGAACTAGACAAGGCTGCCCTCTTTCTCCCCCCTTGTTTAATATACATCTAGAACCTCTACTCAGGAAAATTATCGAAGATCCCACGATCAAGGGGATAGGAACGGGAAAAAGATGAAATAAAAATCCTTGCCTATGCCGATGACATCTTACTAACTCTAGGAAATCCCAAAACATCTCTTCAAAGATGTCTACACGTTTTGGATTCCTTTGGACAGCACTCTAACTTTAAACTAAACTTAGGAAAGTCAATCATTTTGCCATTGAATATACCTCAAACAGAATTACAAGAACTTTAAAAAATGGCCAATTTTCACATCGAGGAAAACCTCTTTAAATACCTAGGAATTAATATAACAAAAAACCACAAATAAATGTTCGAGGCAAACTAGTCCAAAAAAAAGGTCCGCACTCCTTAAAAAATTCCAACGCTTTATTATTCTAAGTATGTCACACACCCCGCTTCAAGAATCCATAACATGTGGGTAATATCGTCCTGAAGAGGCGTTCCTGCAGAGATGATAGTAAAAAGAAAGCCCCTCCCTGATCCATAAATACCTGGGCCTCCCACTCACTACCCAGTTTTCCATCTCTGCAAGACGGCGAGCAAGTCAGAAGATGATGTCTCCTCCTTGCATAGGGGGATTTCAGGTAGCCGGGGTAACTCCCGGCCTGTTTTTGTATTATTCCCGCTCGGACTTTCTTTTTCCCTGTTTAGCCCTTAATATACATGCCTCCACAGTCTTGGCTGAGGGCCCGAGCGATGGTATACTGGCACCTCTGGTGCCTAGGAGCAGAGCTCCCCCGTGAGACCCTAAATAAGAGGGTAGGCGGTGACGCCGGGTTGGTGATCCCGGTTTGGGATGCCCGTCCCTTGGTACTTGCCCCTGGGGGGTCCCTCTAGCCTTCCTTTGGTAACTCAGTGGGGGTTGGGGGGGTCTCCTTTCAGGGCCTGTATTTTATCCTGTACTCTTTATTACATGTGTGTGTGTTCACTGTATTATATGTTTTGTGTATTTTTCTTTCAGCGCCGCGGCCGCCATTACGGCCGGGGCACCGGTTCTTTCTTTTTGTGAGGGGAGCTTTCCCCTCACGCACTTTTGGGGGGGGCGGGGCCGGGCCGTGGCGCACTGCCGCGGCCGGCCCCCCGCTGGCTGTCTCCCCGCCGGGCAGGGCGGGTGCTCCGCTGTTTGCTGCGGTCGCACCCGCCTGCAGTGTGATTTAGACCGGCGCCGCGGCATGCGGCGGCGCCGGTCTCTGTATAGTTATGCGAGGGAGCTTCTCCCCTCGCATCTCCGGAGGGGGGGCGGGGCCGGGCTTTCGGCGCGTCGCCGCGGCTCCGCCCCCCTTTGATTCCGTGAGGTTGCTAGCGGTGATTGCTATTTGCGCGGTTCGCGCTGACCACGCCCCCATTGCTCTTGTTCCTTCTGGATCTGTGAGTGGCCCTTGGGCCTTATTTATTATTCCTTCTCCCTTGTGTGTCCTATTTTGGCATTTATGGGGTTTTTCTTTTCTGTCTTTTAGGCGGAGGCTTTTACAGGAGGATCTTCAATTGTATTTAGGGGGTTCTCCCGGTCCTAGATCCCTGGGCTCACTTAGTTATAAATCCTCCCACTCGGGACATTAAAGGGGCATCCCGGGTTGCTTATTGGCGTAATTCCCTGGGTCATTGCGACTATTAAAAGTTCACCTTATGGAGGCATCCCCGGATACTGAGGCAGGGACCCCTTCGGGGCATCCCAAAAGATGCATGTTGTGTGGTGCATCCATTTCTGGGGACGATGTACTGCTTTGTATACCTTGTGCACAGCAAACTATTGCGCGGCAGTCCGGACCCCAGGCGTCTGGGTCAGCACCGCCGGCCGAGTCATCTCAACCTCCCATCCTGACACGCGCTCCGTGTGATGTTGTCATGGGCAGGGATCTGCAGTCTGAGATGTGCGCCAGATTGGCCAACCTTGAGAGAATTGTTTCCAGTTCGGTCGCCCGTAAGGCTCCGGCTAAGAGGAAGCATTTGTCTCCGGCTGCGCCGGTTGATGTTCTGGATGAGTTTAATAATCTGGATTGGTCTGATTATTCTGGGCTAGAAGAAGGTGAAGTTTCTGAGGGTTCAGAGGTCTCGGACGATGAGCAGTCTGCTGGCGCTGATGCGGAGTTTAGTGAGTTTGGGAGATCCTCGGATTCTTCTCACGCCCTGGCGCTGATGTTGGAGGTTCTGAATATCTCCCCCCCCCCCGAGGTGGCGTCACAACAGGAGGGTGAGTTGTTTGAAGAGTCCAGGCCGCGCTTGGAGTTTCCTACGCAACGGCACTTTGACAAAATCATTGACAAGGAATGGGACAGGCCGGCTAGGCTCCCTGGTATCCCTCAAGGGTGGGATAGGAAATATCCTTTCCCTTCGGAGGCGGTTAAGCGCTGGGCTTCCCCACCCGAGGTCGATGCTCCGGTTTTGGGATTGTCTAATTCCTCGGTTTTAAATAGACCGGATTGTTCCACCCTTAAGGATGGGGAGGATAAACGTATTGATCAAATGGCTTGTCATGGCTTTACTAGCATTGGGTCAGCCATAAGGCCTGTGTGCGCCTCAGAGCTTATGGTGTTGGCTGCCAGGTCTGTGGTCAGGGACTTGTTGACCTCTTCCGGGCTTCGACCTGGTAGTGCCGAGTTCCTTAGTCTCAAACGGTGTGAGTTGTTTTTATCCTTTGTATTAACAGCCTTGGATGACGCTTTGATGATGTGTGGTAGGACGTCGGCTTTGTTGGTGACTATTCGGCGGTCGGTGTGGCTGCGCCAGTGGGCGGCCGATTTTATGTCAAAAAAGTCTCTGACGGCTTTACCCTTTGTTGGCTTGAGGCTCTTTGGTGAAACTTTGGACTCCGTCACCAAGGGTGGTAGGTTGCCTCAACGTAAGAAGCAGCGCCGTCCCTTTCGGGGGGCGCCTGCCTTTACAACTTCCTTTCGTGGAGCCAGATCTGGCAGAGGCTCTGCATTTCCCTCTTCCAGAGGAGATTCCGGAAACAGGGGCAGAGGGCGTGCCCGTTCTGGATACAGTTGGGGCTCTAAGCCCAAACCGGCTGTTAAGCCAGCTCAGCAATGAGGGGGCGCCCTCACCCTTGCGGGTGGGGGGACGGCTGAGACACTTCTCCCAGATCTGGGATCAAGAAGTCTCGGACAGATGGATCCGGGAAGTGGTGTCTTCCGGTTACAAGCTAGAGTTCGAGCTCCGCCCCCCCTCCAGGTTCTTCAGGTCTCGGATGCCTTCGGAGCCTCTGGTGGCGCAGGGGCTCCTGGTGGCAGTACAGAATCTTCTGGACATGGCTGTCATTTGCCCAGTGCCCCCCTCGGAACAGGGCAGGGGCTTCTATTCCAATTTGTTCACGGTTCCCAAGAAGGACGGGTCGGTCCGCCCTATCTTGGATCTGAAGTTTCTCAACAGGTTTATTCGGCCGCGCAAATTCCGCATGGAAACGCTGCGCTCGGCCATTCACTCTCTTCGTCAGGGAGACTTTCTGACGTCCATAGACATCAAGGATGCTTATCTACACGTTCCGGTTTTTCCAGCACATCAGCGGTTTCTCAGGTTTGTGGTGGAGGATCGGCACTTTCAGTTTGTGGCACTTCCTTTCGGTCTCACCTCGGCCCCTCGGGTTTTCACCAAGGTGCTAGCGGGGGTGATGGCACTGCTCAGAGTTCAGGGTATCCGCATTGTGCCCTATCTGGACGATCTACTGATCATGGCCTCTTCTTTCAACCAAGCGGAGTTGGACACCGGAGTGGTGGTGTCCACTCTGGAGAGGTTCGGTTGGGTGATCAACCACCCCAAGTCTTCTCTTTGTCCGTCCAGAGTTGTGACTTTTCTGGGGATGTCTCTGGACACCTCGCAGGCCAGGGTGTTTCTGCCCCAGGCCAAGATTCTTTTGATTCAGGAGTTAGTTCAGCTTCTCTTGTTGGCTCCTCATCCGACCATCCGGCTAGGGATGAGGCTGGTGGGGCTAATGGTGGCCTCATTCGAGGCAGTTCCCTTTGCGCAGTTCCATACGAGGGCTTTTCAGCTGCATCTGTTGACGGTTTGGGACAGGTCGCAGTCGTCATTGGACCGGTCCTTCCGGTTGACTCCCCGAGTTCGTCGTTCCCTACAATGGTGGCTGGGGTCTGTCAATCTGTCGAAAGGCAGATCCTTCCTGGCTCCACGTTGGGAAACGGTGACCACGGATGCCAGTCTGTCAGGTTGGGGGGGTGTTTGGAAGGACCTCCATTTTCAGGGTCTGTGGAGTCCTCAGGAGGCTCACGAGCCCATCAATATTCTGGAGTTGAGAGCCATCAGGTTGGTTCTGTTTCGCTTGACTCTTCAGTTGAGAGGCCTGCCTGTTCAGGTCCGGTCGGACAACAGGACGGCGGTTGCTTACATCAATCACCAAGGGGGGACTCGCAGCAGGGGTGCCCTCAGGGAAGTGTCTTTGATTCTGGACTGGGCGGAGACCCACGTCCCGTGTATCTCAGCAGTCTACATTCCGGGAGTGGAGAACACGGAGGCGGACTTGCTGAGCAGGGCCTCCTCTCGTCAGGGGGAGTGGTCTCTCAGTCCCAGGGTGTTTCGTTTGATATGTCGCAGGTGGGGGGTCCCAGCGGTGGACCTCTTTGCCTCTCGTCACAATCACAAGCTTCCAGTCTTTGTGTCTCTCTCGCAGGATCCTCTGACTCTGGCCGTGGATGCCATGTCTCTGTCCTGGAGGGATCTGGGATTCCTTTATCTGTTCCCTCCGTTTCCAATGCTAGCCAGAGTGGTGCGCAAACTGGCCTTGGAAGGCGCGTCGGCGATTCTCGTGGCCCCGAAGTGGCCAAGGCGCGTTTGGTTCGCAGATCTTGTAAGGATGGCAGAGGATCAGTTCGCTCTGCCTCTACTGCCGGACCTGCTCACCCAGGGTCGGCTACGCTATCCCAATTTACCATCGCTGGCTTTGACGGCGTGGCTGCTGAAACCGCCATCTTAAAAGACGAAGGTCTTTCTGACGCGGTGATTCAAACTCTTATCAGCGCCAGGAAGCGGTCTTCCTCTTCTGTTTACTATAGGACCTGGAGGTCCTATATTGATTGGTGTGAAGGTAGGTCTTTCTCTTGTCGTGAGTTCTCCATTCCTAGGATTCTGGAGTTTCTTCAACATGGTTTGGATCTGGGGCTCCAAATTAGTACCTTGAAAGGGCAGGTTTCTGCCCTGGCGGTGTTTTTCCAAAGGTCCTTTGCACTTCATCCTTTAGTCAGGACCTTTTTCCAAGGAGTCACGCATGTACGTCCGCCTAGGAAGCCCTTGGTTCCAGTTTGGGATTTGAATCTTGTTCTCTCTGCTCTTCAGGGTCCTCCGTTTGAGCCCTTGAATGAGGTTGCCTTGTCTTCGCTTACTCAAAAGGTGGCCTTTTTGGTGGCTATCACTTCGGCTAGGCGTGTGTCTGAGTTGGCAGCTTTATCCATTAAAGCTCCATACTTTGAGAAGCATCAGGACAAGGTTGTCTTTCGTTTCAAGCCGGATTTTCTTCCTAAGGTGGTCTCGGCTTTTCATCTGAATCAGGACATAGTTCTGCCTTCTCTATGCCCTAATCCTAGCAACGACAAGGAAAGGGCGTTGCATTCCTTGGATGTAGTTCGTGTTGTGGAACATTATCTTGAGGTTACGTCTTCCTTTCGTAAGACGGACGCCTTTTTTGTGGTGCCCTCCGGGCCTAGGAAAGGTTTGGCTCCTGCCAAATCTTCCATTAGTACATGGATTCGTCAGGCCATCATTGGGGCCTATTCTGCCAAGGGGAGGAGTCCCCCTTTTCGTGTTACTGCTCATTCTACTCGTGCGGTTGGAGCGTCTTGGGCTTTTCAGCACCAGGCTTCTGTTGAGCAAGTTTGTAAGGCCGCTACCTGGTCGTCTGTTCACACTTTTTCCAAGTTTTACAAGGTTGATGTTTGGGCGTCCGCGGATGCTGTCTTTGGACGCAAAGTTTTGCAAGCTGCAGTGGTTTGAAGTTGTGCATTGTTGCCTAGTTCTGGATCCCCGCCCTTGTTTCTGGACACTGCTGTTGGATGTCCCACATGTTATGGATTCTTGAAGCGGGGTGTGTGACATACTTAGAATAATACCATTTTGTGAATACTCACCTTGTAAAATGGGTATTATAAGTATGTCACACACCCCGCTTCACCCGCCCTTTTCTGTATTCAGGATCCTCTATTTTGTGAACTTTGCGTGGTTGCGTTTTATATTTGCCTCTTCCTGGTCCCTTATCTTACTGCTTCTGTATACTGGGTAGTGAGTGGGAGGTCCCAGGTATTTATGGATCAGGGAGGGGCTTTCTTTTTACTATCATCTCTGCAGGAACGCCTCTTCAGGACGATATTACCCACATGTTATGGATTCTTGAAGCGGGGTGTGTGACATACTTATAATACCCATTTTACAAGGTGAGTATTCTCAAAATGGTATTATTCAAAAAAGTTAAAATGGTCTCCAAATAGAAAAATGCAGAATAAAATCCAGTAAATGACCCCGGCAGTTGACTATTGAATAAGGACCCGCTTAGCGTCCGAAACGCGTTAGACAACATGTGGCAATAGTCAACTGCCGGGGTCATTTACTGGATTTTATGCTGCATTTTTCTATTTGGAGACCATTTTAACTCTTTTGAATAATAAAGCGTTGGAATTTTTTAAGGAGTGCGGACCTTTCTTTGGACTGTTTGGACAATTACATGGGTGTAAGGGGATGCCGGACACCCTTCTCTCTTAAGCCAGGTAATCCCCAATCTCCACCGCCTCTTCTGCCTTTAGACAAGTCCCCGCTCGCTGGAGACGCGGATTATGCCTCTCCAGACTCGGTTACCCCCAGGTCTTAATTGGCGCAAAGATTACTGGCTTAAGGTGGAGATGGATGAACAGCAGGGTATCCCGAAGATGGGTGCCGGGGTGAAAATTGGTTCGAAGGTGGAAACCAACCAAGAAGTCCAAAACAAGCCAAGGTCAAGCCGTGTGGTCACAGAGCGCGGTATCCAAGGGGTCAAACGTAGAAGTGTCAAAACAAGCCGAGGTCAAAACCAGAAGAGCTCCGAAACGCGGTATCAAAAGGATCAGGCAGGGACGTAGTCAGACAAGCAAATGGTCAGGGCAGGCAGCAGACAAGGATGGTCAGAGACAAGGCCGGGTAATAATTATAAGGAAGAACTAGAGGAGCACACCCTTTCAACCAGAGGCTATAACGGGCACTGGAGGACAGGGCAAGACAGCATTTAAGGAAGTACTGGCCAATAGGGAAGGGGAACCTGGAGTCAGGTGATTGGGAAGGGAAGTGTACTGATTGGTGCACTACAATATCAATGGGAATAGCCCCAGGGACTGGACCGCCCTGGCCAGACGAACTGTCCAGTCCCTGGGTCCGTCTCACTCCAAGACAGGAAAAAGCTAATGAACTTGCCCCCGGCGGATGCGCTGGGAGCAGCGCTGCCGAGGGGCATAAAGAGAACGTGCTCGCGCGCGCGGGCGAGCACGACGTTGGCCGGGCGCGCCCCCTGCAGGGAGGGAAGCGACCGCGCCAGCTGCAGAGTCAGAGGGACCGCCTGTCCCCGCCGCGGAACAACCAGGGAGACAGCCGCGCCCCGCTACCGCCGCACCCGGCGCCTCAGAGTGGCGCATAGAGGCAGCCGGCCGATGGGGCTGCCGGAAGCCAGGCGGCGGAGCTCCCCGGGAGGACACGCCGCGGGACAGGCGACGGAGAACAGGTAAGATCCTAATAATGGGGCTTGGGATTGCCCCTGGCTCTGCACCCGTCCTTGACCAGTGTGCGTTTACACCATTCTTCTTTTTTTGCATGTTTCGAGGCAAACTTCTCCCCCCTCATCACTTCACTAAGGGAAACCGTAAAAAGGTGGAATAAGTTACCATTGAATATGTTAGGAAGAATAGCACTAGTTAAAATGTTTTTTTTTTACCCAAACTAATCTTCCTTTTCCAAGTAATACCGATAAACCTACCAGGAAAATACTTCCTGGAAATAAACAGAATCGTTTCAGACTTCATATGGAGAGGGAGAAAACACAAGGCAAAATCTAATTACCTCAGCCGCCCCTTGAACTATGGAGGACTGAGCGCCCCCAACATTAAACAATATAACCAAGCTGCACAGATACAAAGAATCTTCAGATGGAAACACTCAGTATATACAGAACCCTGGCCACAACTGGAATTAGACCCCATCAAAATAGATGACGCGTTCTCTTTAAACCCAAAAACTCTAACAGAAGTCTTGCGTCTCACATCACAACCACTGGCACATTCAACTCTCATCACCTTAAAATGTCTAATCCTTGACCAGACAAAATCCCCACTCCCTCAAAGACTTATAAGCTTGGAAAAAAAGAGGGTAGTACAAGAAGAAACAGGGAAATACAATATTAAGTTGGAATTCTCACGGGAGTTCATTAGGATACAAGACATTTGGTCAAATGAAATAGAAATTGCCCAAATATACTGCAAAGAAAAAAATAAGCCACAATCTCAAAGTGAACCAACACTCAGGATTTTGACTATCCTGGGTTTTGGTCCACTTCGGCGGGGCACCCCGAATGGGGGGTGCCCCGCTGTGTGAAACCCCCCAGAAACCGCGAAAAACTCACCTCTCCTCGCTCCCACGTGACCACCGCCGACGGACAAGCGGGAGGCAGCGACGGACAAGAGAGCGCGCCCGCCTCCCGCGCGTCACTCTTACAGGGCGCGCACGCGCCGGCCATTCACAAACAGCCGACACGGGTGCGCGTCCTGTTAGAGGGACGTGCGGGAGGAGGCGGCGGGCGCCTCTGGATCGAGGATAAGGTAGGGTTTTAGGGGTTTCTGGGGGGTTTCACACAGCGGGGCACCAGTCAGGGGTTTCACACAGCGGGGCACCAGTCAGGGGTCTGATCGGTCCGGGAATCTTATAGATTCCCGGGCCGATCATGGGAGGGTGTTGTTCCACTTTAATACTCTTCTAAAGTATACTAAAGCCACTAACATCCTTAGAGACCATAGTCAACCAGATACTATTCCTCCCTTATCCAGCTTGCAATCATTATTTTTCACCTTAGACACTCGACCCAAACAGCTACGGGCTTATTACAGGATACTCTGTGACGTGGCCCCGACTGAAGATAGTAAACCCGATTCATTCAAGGAAAAATGGGAGGGAGACATTCAGAAATCACTCTCGGGCACAGACTGGCAGAATATCTACAAGGAAAATGCTCTTATACTATCAGCCCCACTAAGAATCTTCTCCTTCAAATACATTACGGGGAGGCCGATTCATTAATAGCGCCAGGTAGCGACAGATGAGCGCCAGTAGCGTGATTTTCACAGCGCCAGCTAGTATTCGCTGTGCTTGGCCGGGGTTTGCTTGTTGACAGCGAGTCAGTCGGTGTGCGGTAATGTTGAATACGGGGTTAGGGGTCGCTGTTTCACAGGTTCCGCGTTGTATGGGTGCGCCTGACAGCGAATGGCCAGAGCGAACGGCTTGCTGCAGATTCATTAACAAATCACGCTCAAAAATTTCTCGCGCTGTGAATTCCTTGTTTAAACCCCAGAGCGCTGGTGGCGATGTGTGTAAAGTAGTTTTTAACCCCCAAACAACCATTTTTGTTTTATGTAAAAATTATACAAGTTTTTCTAAACATTGTGTAATATGAATACATGAATATCAGACCTGTAATATCAATTCTGCACATTTTTTTTTTTTTTTTTTTGTTTTTACTTTAAAAAAAATCCTAACATTGCAGAAGTGGTCACAGAATTTTTGACATTAAAAAAAATAAAAAAAACATTAATATCAATTAATTATGATTATTTAAAGATTGCTCCATTGAAATGCATTGGACAACGCCAGGGAGCGCCAGGTCATACCTGTCGCTGTGATGGGATTAGCAGCGGCGCTGTTCGTTGCAGTCGGCTACATGATGAATCCCGCGCTAGCTGACGCTCTCGCCGGCGCTAGCCTCATTTAGCGTGATAAATGCGTCATTGTGACCGCCGCCGGGCGTACTTGATTCGGTAGCCGCCGTTAGCTGGCGGTACCTGGCGCTCGTCAGACACTACCTGGCGCTAGCCCTTGATAAATAAGGCCGTAGGTTCTACTTAACCGCTGACCATAATAAGAATATGTCCCCTTACCTCTGTTGGTGGTGCAAACTTTTCCCAAACACAGTACAACATATCTGGTGGGAATGTGGCCACGTCACAGCGCTTTGGCAGGACAAAATTCATTTCGGAAATGCGATAGAGGGGATAAACCTCACACTAGACAAAGCAAGAATTTCTTCTAAATATCCCAATTCCGGACTTACCCAAGGCTAAGAGGTCCTTGATCAAAATTATTATAATGGGCTCCAAATACTATATCGTCAATCATTGGCGCAAGCCTACCCCACCTACTTTTGGAAAGTGGTCAAAAAAGATGTTAGAAATTATAAATATAGAAGCCGAGGTGAATACACAGGTTGAAATCAGGAAACAACTCCTTCAATCCGGTAATGAACTGTCAGAAAGACTCAAACAAGTAACGCCTGGAGAGGATGAGTAAAATGATAGGGGAAAAAAAAAATGTGTATATGTGTGCTTATGTATCTATATGCATATATGTATATATGTATATAAATATATACATGTTTGTAGGCATGTTTATATGTATATATGTAGCTAGACAAATCAATTATTCCCGTGGTATGGCTAGGGAGGGGGTGTATTAAAGAGGAAGGGGGGGGGGGTAAAAAAAAGAAAATTCTATGTATATATGCATGCGTGTGTGCGTGTGTATATACATATTGATACTTTCTATCTCTAGGTGGAGGGGATCATAGGTAAGGTATAACCAAGAACTAATTAGGCAGCACCCGCAAATGATGATAAAAGGACCCCACCTGCTGATGAAAGACTATGAATCTGAAAACAGCAAAGGGAGACTTAATTCTGAGTGGAAAAAAAAAAAAAAGAGAAGAGCTTACACTCTATTAGGGTATAAGGGAGGATACAGAAGGAGAAGAGCTTACACTCTATTAGGGTATAAGGGAGGATACAGAAGGAGAAGAGCTTACAATCTATTAGGGTATAAAGGGAGGATACAGGAGGAGAAGAGCTTACACTCTATCAGGGTATAAGGGAGGATACAGGAGGAGAAGAGCTTACACTCTATTAGGGTATAAGGGAGGATACAGGAGGAGAAGAGCTTACACTCTATTAGGGTATAAGGGAGGATACAGGAGAAGAGCTTACAATCTATTAGGGTATAAGGGAGGATACAGGAGGAGAAAAGCTTACACTCTATTAGGGTATAAGGGAGGATACAGGAGGAGATGAGCTTACACTCTATTAGGGTATAAGGGAGGATACAGGAGGAGAAGAGCTTACACTCTATTAGGGTATAAGGGAGGATACAGAAGGAGAAGAGCTTACACTCTATTAGGGTATAAGGGAGGATACAGGAGGAGAAGAGCTTACACTCTATTAGGGTATAAGGGAGGATACAGGAGGAGAAGAGCTTACACTCTATTAGGGTATAAGGGAGGATACAGGAGGAGAAGAGCTTACAATCTATTAGGGTATAAGGGAGGATACAGGAGGAGAAGAGCTTACACTCTATTAGGGTATAAGGGAGGATACAGAAGGAGAAGAGCTTACACTCTATTAGGGTATAAGGGAGGATACAGGAGGAGAAGAGCTTACACTCTATTAGGGTATAAGGGAGGATACAGAAGGAGAAGAGCTTACAATCTATTAGGGTATAAGGGAGGACACAGGAGGAGAAGAGCTTACACTCTATTAGGGTATAAGGGAGGATACAGAAGGAGAAGAGCTTACAATCTATTAGGGTATAAGGGAGGATACAGGAGGAGAAGAGCTTACACTCTATTAGGGTATAAGGGAGGATACAGGAGGAGAAGAGCTTACACTCTATTAGGGTATAAGGGAGGATACAGAAGGAGAAGAGCTTACAATCTATCAGGGTATAAGGGAGGATACAGGAGGAGAAGAGCTTACACTCTATTAGGGTATAAGGGAGGATACAGGAGGAGATGAGCTTACACTCTATCAGGGTATAAGGGAGGATACAGGAGGAGAAGAGCTTACACTCTATTAGGGTATAAGGGAGGATACAGGAGGAGAAGAGCTTACACTCTATTAGGGTATAAGGGAGGATACAGGAGGAGAAGAGCTTACACTCTATTAGGGTATAAGGGAGGATACAGGAGGAGAAGAGCTTACACTCTATTAGGGTATAAGGGAGGATACAGGAGGAGAAGAGCTTACACTCTATTAGGGTATAAGGGAGGATACAGAAGGAGAAGAGCTTACACTCTATTAGGGTATAAGGGAGGATACAGGAGGAGAAGAGCTTACACTCTATTAGGGTATAAGGGAGGATACAGGAGGAGAAGAGCTTACACTCTATTAGGGTATAAGGGAGGATACAGGAGGAGAAGAGCTTACACTCTATTAGGGTATAAGGGAGGATACAGGAGGAGAAGAGCTTACACTCTATTAGGGTATAAGGGAGGATACAGGAGGAGAAGAGCTTACACTCTATTAGGGTATAAGGGAGGATACAGGAGGAGAAGAGCTTACACTCTATTAGGGTATAAGGGAGGATACAGGAGGAGAAGAGCTTACACTCTATTAGGGTATAAGGGAGGATACAGGAGGAGAAGAGCTTACACTCTATTAGGGTATAAGGGAGGATACAGAAGGAGAAGAGCTTACAATCTATTAGGGTATAAGGGAGGACACAGGAGGAGAAGAGCTTACAATCTATTAGGGTATAAGGGAGGATACAGAAGGAGAAGAGCTTACACTCTATTAGGGTATAAGGGAGGATACAGGAGGAGAAGAGTTTACACTCTATTAGGGTATAAGAGAGGATAAAGGAGGAGAAGAGCTTACACTCTATTAGGGTATAAGGGAGGATACAGGAGGAGAAGAGCTTACACTCTATTAGGGTATAAGGGAGGATACAGGAGAAGAGCTTACACTCTATTAGGGTATAAGGGAGGATACAGAAGGAGAAGAGCTTACACTCTATTAGGGTATAAGGGAGGATACAGGAGGAGAAGAGTTTACACTCTATTAGGGTATAAGAGAGGATAAAGGAGGAGAAGAGCTTACACTCTATTAGGGTATAAGGGAGGATACAGAAAGAGAAGAGCTTACACACTATTAGGGTATAAGGGAGTATACAGGAGGAGAAGAGCTTACACTCTATTAGGGTATAAGGGAGGACACAGGAGGAGAAGAGCTTACACTCTATTAGGGTATAAGGGAGGATACAGGAGGAGAAGAGCTTACACTCTATTAGGGTATAAGGGAGGACACAGGAGGAGAAGAGCTTACACTCTATTAGGGTATAAGGGAGGATACAGAAGGAGAAGAGCTTACACTCTATTAGGGTATAAGGGAGGATACAGAAGGAGAAGAGCTTACACTCTATTAGGGTATAAGGGAGGATACAGAAGGAGAAGAGCTTACACTCTATTAGGGTATAAGGGAGGATACAGGAGCTGTCATTGTCTAGCTGTCACAGCGGAGGAGCAAAAGGCATTCTATCGCCACCTGCTGTTGTAGGACTATAATTCCCAGCATGCTCTGTAGCGGCAGTCAATGTTAAAGACGCGCTTGGCATGCTGGGAGTTGTAGTCCTGCAGCAGGGATGGCAGGATAACGGTTTGGCAGCACGTACACAGCGGGCACAGGTATCCGCCGCCTATGTACCGGATGCCGCAGCCACAGGTGGGCGAGGCGGGAGGGGAGGGGCCGGGTACCGGGCGGAGGGGGAGGGGCATTCTCCCACAGACAAGCTCACCGATCGACGCTGGGCTTCAGCGGCTGGAGCGCCAGTGACGTCACCCCACCACGTGAACACGATGAGCCTTCGTGGGGCGGGGCCGCTCTTCGGCCGGAGTGTACACTGGTTTCCTGGGCAACGTCAGGCCCGCCCACTCTTTCATCTGACAGCGTCACGTGACACAGAAAAGACGCCGCTAAGGATTCTATTCCTCATTACCATAGCAACCATGGCAAAAAGATGAAAGCTGATTGGTCGCCATAAGCAGCAGCTTCACCTTCTTTTGCGACTCATGTTGTCATTAGTAACCAATAAGATGAAGATGTAATTATTATAGGAAATGGAGGCCAGTGTTGTTTCCCATAGCAACCGATAGAAGGCAAGGTAAAATCTGATTGGTTGCTATGGGTAACACCTTTACTTTTCCATAATGTGGCTCAAGGGGAAGTGAAAGGTATGATGAGGGCAAAGATGGTGAAACCCAGGGCAAAGATAGCGACAGCCAGGGCAGAGATAGCGCAGGGCAAAGATAGTGAAACCCAGGGCAAAGATAGCGAAACCCAGGGCAAAGACAGCGAAAGCCAGGGCAGAGATAGCGACACCCAGGGCAGAGACAGCGACACCCAGGGCAGAGACAGCGACACCCAGGGCAGAGACAGCGACACCCAGGGCAGAGATAGCGACACCCAGGGCAAAGATAGCGACACCCAGGGCAAAGATAGCGACACCCAGGGCAGAGATAGCGACATCCATGGCAGAGACAGCGATACCCAGGGCAAAGATAGTGACACCCAGGGCAAAGATAGCGACACCCAGGGCAGAGATAGCGACACCCAGGGCAGAGATAGCGACACCCAGGGCAGAGATAGCGACACCCAGGGCAGAGATAGCGACACCCAGGGCAGAGATAGCGACACCCAGGGCAGAGATAGCGACACCCAGGGCAAAGACAGCGACACCCAGGGCAGAGACAGCGACACCCAGGGCAGAGGTAGCGACACCCAGGGCAGAGATAGCGACACCCAGGGCAAAGATAGCGACACCCAGGGCAGAGATAGCGACACCCAGGGCAGAGATAGCGACACCCAGGGCAGAGATAGCGACACCCAGGGCAGAGATAGCGACACCCAGGGCAAAGACAGCGACACCCAGGGCAGAGATAGCGACACCCAGGGCAGAGATAGCGACACCCAGGGCAGAGATAGCAACACCCAGGACAAAGATAGCGACACCCAGGGCAGAGGTAGCGACACCCAGGGCAGAGATAGTGACACCCAGGGCAAAGATAGCGACACCCAGGGCAGAGATAGCGACACCCAGGGCAGAGATAGCGACACCCAGGACAGAGATACACCCAGGACAGATAGCGACACCCAGGGCAGAGATAGCGACACCCAGGGCAAAGATAGCGACACCCAGGGCAGAGATAGCGACACCCAGGACAGAGATAGCGACACCCAGGACAGAGATAGCGACACCCAGGGCAAAGATAGCGACACCCAGGGCAGAGATAGCGACATCCAGGGCAAAGATAGCGATACCCAGGGCAGAGATAGCAACACCCAGGGCAAAGATAGTGACACCCAGGGCAAAGATAGTGACACCCAGGGCAAAGATAGTGACACCCAGGGCAGAGATAGTGACACCCAGTGCAGAGATAGTGACAACCAGGGCAGAGATAGTGACACCCAGGGCAAAGATAGTGACACCCAGTGCAGAGATAGTGACAACCAGGGCAGAGATAGCGACACCCAGGGCAGAGATATACCCAGGGCAGAGATAGCAACACCCAGGGCAAAGATAGTGACACCCAGGGCAAAGATAGCGACACCCAGGGCAAAGATGGTGACACCCAGTGCAGAGATAGTGACAACCAGGGCAGAGATAGTGACACCCAGGGCAAAGATAGTGACACCCAGTGCAGAGATAGTGACAACCAGGGCAGAGATAGTGACAACCAGGGCAAAGATAGCGACACCCAGGGCAAAGATAGTGACACCCAGGGCAGAGATAGTGACATCCATGGCAGAGATAGCGACACCCAGGGCAAAGATAGCGACACCCAGGGCAGAGATAGCGACACCCAGGGCAGAGATAGCGACACCCAGGGCAGAGATAGCGACACCCAGGGCAGAGATAGCGACACCCAGGGCAAAGATAGCGACACCCAGGGCAAAGATAGTGACACCCAGGGCAGAGATAGCGACATCCATGGCAGAGACAGCGATACCCAGGGCAAAGATAGCGACACCCAGGGCAAAGATAGCGACAACCAGGGCAGAGATAGCGACACCCAGGGCAGAGATAGCGACACCCAGGGCAGAGATAGCGACACCCAGGGCAGAGATAGCGACACCCAGGGCAGAGATAGCGACACCCAGGGCAGAGATAGTGACACCCAGGGCAGAGATAGCGACACCCAGGGCAGAGATAGTGACACCCAGGG
The DNA here is from genome assembly GCA_027917425.1 of Gastrophryne carolinensis. Lineage (NCBI taxonomy): Eukaryota > Metazoa > Chordata > Amphibia > Anura > Microhylidae > Gastrophryne > Gastrophryne carolinensis. Next base: position 481,797,039 of record CM051237.1, on the reverse strand, counting down.
CAAAGATAGTGACGCCCAGGGCAAGGATAGCGACATCAAGGGACAGACATCTACAGTATGTTTAGGGACACCCTGGGGCAAAGAAATTCCCACCCAGGGTAGGGCAGGGGCTGAAATGGACAAGACAAGAAGATGAACCCGTAATGGGGGATTTGCGGGGAGGGGATTCAGTTACGCTGCCTATAATGGGGGATTTGCAGGAAGGAGATTCTGTCACACTGCCTGTAATGGGGGATTTGTGGGGAGGAGATTCAGTCACACTGCCTATAATGGGAGGATTTGTGGGGAGGAGATTCTGCCACACTTCTTATAATGGGAGGATTTGCGAGGAGGAGATTCTGTCACACTGCCTGTAATGGGGTATTTGGCGGGGAGGAGACTCTGTCACACTGCCTGTAATGTGGGATTTGTGAGGAGGAGATTCTGTCACACTGCCTATAATGAGGGGATTTGGGAGGAGGAGATTCTGTCACACTGCCTATAAAGGGGGATTTGGCGGGGAGGAGAATCTGTCACACTGCCTGTAATGTGGGATTTGCGAGGAGGAGATTCTGTCACACTGCCTATAATGAGGGGATTTGGGGGGAGGAGATTCTGTCACACTGCCTGTAATGGGGGATTTGCGAGGAGGAGATTCTGTCACACTGCCTATAATGAGGGGATTTGGGGGGAGGAGATTCTGTCACACTGCCTGTAATGGGGGATTTGGCGGGGAGGAGATTCTGTCACACTGCCTATAATGGGGGGATTTGCGGGGAGGAGATTCTGTCACACTGCCTATAATCGGAGGATTTGGGGGGAGGAGATTCTGTCACACTGCCTATAATGAGGGTATTTGGGGGGAGGAGATTCTGTCACACTGCCTATAATGAGGGGATTTGGGGGGAGGAGATTCTGTCACACTGCCTATAATAGGAGGATTTGCGGGGAGGAGATTCTGTCACACTGCCTGTAATGGGGGATTTGGGGGGAGGAGATTCTGTCACACTGCCTATAATGAGGGGATTTGGGGGGAGGAGATTCTGTGACACTGCCTATAATTGGGGGATTTGCGGGGAGGAGATTGTGTCACACTGCCTATAATGGGGGGGATTTGCGGGGAGGAGATTCTGTCACACTGCCTATAATGAGGGGATTTGGGAGGAGGAGATTCTGTCACACTGCCTATAATGGGGGGGATTTGCGGGGAGGAGATTCTGTCACACTCCTATAATGAGGGGATTTAGGAGGAGGAGATTCTGTCACACTGCCTATAAAAGGGGATTTGGCGGGGAGGAGATTCAGTCACACTGCCTATAATGAGGGGATTTGGGAGGAGGAGATTCTGTCACACTGCCTATAATGAGGGGATTTGGCGGGGAGGAGAATCTGTCACACTGCCTATAATGGGGGGATTTGGCGGGGAGGAGAATCTGTCACACTGCCTATAATGAGGGGATTTGGGAGGAGGAGATTCTGTCACACTGCCTATAAAAGGGGATTTGGCGGGGAGGAGATTCAGTCACACTGCCTATAATGAGGGGATTTGGGAGGAGGAGATTCTGTCACACTGCCTATAATGAGGGGATTTGGGAGGAGGAGATTCTGTCACACTGCCTATAATGAGGGGATTTGGCGGGGAGGAGATTCAGTCACACTGCCTATAATGAGGGGATTTGGGAGGAGGAGATTCTGTCACACTGCCTATAAAAGGGGATTTGGCGGGGAGGAGATTCAGTCACACTGCCTATAATGAGGGGATTTGGGAGGAGGAGATTCTGTCACACTGCCTATAATGAGGGGATTTGGTAGGAGGAGATTCTGTCACACTGCCTATAATGAGGGGATTTGGCGGGGAGGAAAATCTGTCACACTGCCTATAATGAGGGGATTTGGCGGGGAGGAGAATCTGTCACACTGCCTATAATGAGGGGATTTGGGAGGAGGAGATTCTGTCACACTGCCTATAATGAGGGGATTTGGGAGGAGGAGATTCTGTCACACTGCCTATAATGAGGGGATTTGGCGGGGAGGAGAATCTGTCACACTGCCTATAATGAGGGGATTTGGGAGGAGGAGATTCTGTCACACTGCCTATAATGAGGGGATTTGGGAGGAGGAGATTCTGTCACAATGCCTATAATGAGGGGATTTGGGAGGAGGAGATTCTGTCACACTGCCTATAATGAGGGGATTTGGGAGGAGGAGATTCTGTCACACTGCCTATAATGAGGGGATTTGGGAGGAGGAGATTCTGTCACACTGCCTATAATGAGGGGATTTGGGAGGAGGAGATTCTGTCACACTACCTATAATGGGAGGATTTGCGGGGAGGAGATTCTGTCACACTGCCTATAATGAGGGGATTTGGGAGGAGGAGATTCTGTCACACTGCCTATAATGAGGGGATTTGGGAGGAGATTCTGTCACACTGCCTATAATGAGGGGATTTGCGGGGAGGAGATTCTGTCACACTACCTATAATGGGGGGATTTGCGGGGAGGAGATTCTGTCACACTACCTATAATGGGGGGATTTGGCGGGGAGGAGAATCTGTCACACTGCCTATAATGGGGGGATTTGCAGGGAGGAGATTCTGTCACACTACCTATAATGGGGGGATTTGGGGGGAGGAGATTCTGTCACACTGCCTATAATGGGGGGATTTGCAGGGAGGAGATTCAGTCACACTACCTATAATGGGGGGATTTGGCGGGGAGGAGATTCTGTCACACTGCCTATAATGGGGGGATTTGGCGGGGAGGAGATTCTGTCACACTGCCTATAATGAGGGGATTTGCAGGGAGGAGATTCTGTCACACTGCCTATAATGAGGGAATTTGGGAGGAGGAGAATCTGTCACACTGCCTATAATGAGGGGATTTGGGGGGAGGAGATTCTGTCACACTGCCTATAATGAGGGAATTTGGGAGGAGGAGAATCTGTCACACTGCCTATAATGAGGGGATTTGCAGGGAGGAGATTCTGTCACACTGCCTATAATGAGGGGATTTGCGGGGAGGAGATTCAGTCACACTGCCTATAATGAGGGGATTTGCGGGGAGGAGATTCAGTCACACTGCCTATAATGAGGGGATTTGCAGGGAGGAGATTCAGTCACACTGCCTATAATGAGGGGATTTGCAGGGAGGAGATTCAGTCACACTGCCTATAATGAGGGGATTTGCAGGGAGGAGATTCAGTCACACTGCCTATAATGAGGGGATTTGCAGGGAGGAGATTCAGTCACACTGTGTCAGGGATCGCTGGACACCCCTCTTTCATAAGCCAACAATCCCCAATCTCCTCCGCCTCTTGTGCCTATAGACACGCCCCCGCTTGCTGGAGACACGGGTTATGCCTCTCCAGACGCGGTTGCCCCCAGGACTTACTGGCGCAAAGATTGCTGGTTTATGGAGAAGATAGGTGAACGGCGGGGCATCCCGAATCGGGAGTTCAAGCGGGTCCGAAACGTCGAGTCCAGCAGGTTAGGCAAGAATGGTCGAGACGAGCAGGGGTCAGAGCCGGGTGGTCACATGGTGCGGTATCCCAGGGGTAAGGCAGAGACAAGGTCAGACAGGCGGATGGTCGGTGCGGGCAGCGGGCATAAAAGGACACTTTTAAAGTGGACCAACACCCAGGATTTTGACTATCCTGGGTGTTGGTCCACTTAGGTGGGGCACCCCGATCGGGGGTGCCCCGCTGTGTGAAACCCCCCCGATCGCCGCAAAAACTCACCTCTCCCCACTCCCACGTGACCTCGTCCGGCCAATGACAGCGCTCAGAGCCGCTCTGGTATGCGCGTCCAAAGCCGCTTGGACGCGCATACCAGAGCGCTGTCATTGGCTGCGTCTCTCGCTTCCCTCTAACAGGGAGCGCTCCTGCGCCGGCCATTCACAAAACGGCCGGCGCGGGAGCACGCCCTGCTAGAGGGAAGCGAGAGACGCGGCCGCGTCTCGCGCATGCGCCGTTGGATCACCGGTAAGGTGAGGATTGTGGGCCTCCTGGGGGGTTCCTCCCCGCGGGACATCCCGATTTCGGATGCCCCGTGGGGAGGGATCTGATCGGTCCGGGAATCTTATAGATTCCCGGGCCGATCCCCCCTGGGTGTTGGTCCACTTTAAGGGGGAACTGGCCAATGGGAAAAGGGGAATGTCAGATGGGTGTATGTAGTGATTGGTGCATACCTTAACTCTGCTCCTGATAGGAGCCCCCCCAGGGACTGGACCGCCCTGACCAGCCAGGCTGTCCAGTCCCTGGGTTCATTTACCCGGAGGACCCCCCCCTTCCCCTGGACCTGGATGGGTCCTTTTAAACTTGCCCCCGGCGAATGCGCTGGGAGCAGCGCCACCAGGGGACATAACTAGAACGTGCTCGCGGGGAGGACGCGCCGGCAGAAGCTGCAGAGCCGCCGCCGGGGACACCAGCCGCCGCCGAGCAGGAGGCAGAAGCCGGAGCCCAGCGAGGGGGAGCGACGGCGAGGCGGCCGTCCTGCGCAGCCGCCGGAGGACGCCCAGGACTGAGCGGAGGAGCCAGGTAAGTACCTTACACACTGCCTATAATAGGAGGATTTGGGGGCAGGAGATTCTGCCGCGCTGCCTATAATGGGGGGATGCGATCTAGGGGGCCCCACTGTGTGACACCCCACAGGTCACCCAAGGACCAAGTGATCAGACGATTAACCCAGACCTTCACCATGATTTATTGAAAAGCCCAAACCCTTATAAAACGATTCCCCAGCATCTAAAAATTAATATATTTTACGTTTTTAGTCACTTATTATCCTACCCCTCACTGGGCTGCAACTCTGTTCAGGACTCTAGGATACGGGCGCCGCCATCTTGGCTCAAAAGCATCACACTTACTGAGAAGAGCGGAATAAAGTGCAGGGGGCAGGTTATAGCTCTGCTTTGCTCAGAGAGAGCAGAGCTGGGGTCAGGGAAAGGTCAGCAATCCCAGAATGCAGAGCGGCACAGTCAGAAGGCACTTCCTGCTTTCAGACTGCCTGATGCTCCATGAGCCGCCATCTTGGATGTTTAAAGGCTCATAACATGCAGTAGATGCAGGTAGGACGATTTTTAATGTGAGCAATCTGTATGTACAGGGGGGAAACATATAAGATAGACTCTTATTCAGGATGAAGGTCCGGAGCTGTGTGTAACCTTTTATTCCCTCCCCACGGAGGATAAAGACAAACAAGCAAAGACAGAAAGTGCCCTGTGTAACCTTTTATTCCCTCCCCGAACAAGGACAAACAAGCAAAGACAGGAAGTGCTGTGTGTAACCATTTATTCCCTCCCCACGGAGGAGAAAGGCAAACAAGCAAAGACAGGAAGTGCCGTGTGTAACCTTTGATTCCTTCCCAGACCGGTCACAGTGATGGGAAGGTAACAGTGAAGTACTGGGACAGGATGGCCTCCACTTCCTCCGGCTCGTAGTCTCGCACCATGAAGGTCCGTCCGTTCTCCGCCCCCCGGATCATGGCCGAGAGCACTGCCAATAAAAACACAACGGAAACATTAGCTGGGAGGAAACGCTGCTTCTCTGCCTTTTGGCGAAGATCAAGTGTAGTATCTGTTCTTATCATGTAGGACCATGAAAAGCACTAGATCAGTGGTTCTCAACCTTTCTAATGCCGTGACCCCGCAATACAGTTCCTCATGTTGCTGTGACCCCGCAATACAGTTCCTCATGTTGCCGTGACCCCGCAATACAGTTCCTCATGTTGCCGTGACCCGGCAATACAGTTCCTCATGTTGCCGTGACCCCGCAATACAGTTCCTCATGTTGCCGTGACCCCGCAATACACTTCCTCATGTTGCCGTGACCCCGCAATACAGTTCCTCATGTTGCCGTGACCCCGCAATACAGTTCCTCATGTTGCCGTGACCCCGCAATACAGTTCCTCATGTTGCCGTGACCCCGCAATACAGTTCCTCATGTTGCCGTGACCCCGCAATACACTTCCTCATGTTGCCGTGACCCCGCAATACAGTTCCTCATGTTGCCGTGACCCCGCAATACAGTTCCTCATGTTGCCGTGACCCCGCAATACAGTTCCTCATGTTGCCGTGACCTCGCAATACAGTTCCTCATGTTACTGTGACCCCGCAATACAGTTCCTCATGTTACTGTGACCCCGCAATACAGTTCCTCATGTTGCAGTGACCTCGCAATACAGTTCCTCATGTTACTGTGACCCCGCAATACAGTTCCTCATGTTGCAGTGACCTCGCAATACAGTTCCTCATGTTACTGTGACCCCGCAATACAGTTCCTCATGTTACTGTGACCCCGCAATACAGTTCCTCATGTTACTGTGACCCCGCAATACAGTTCCTCATGTTGCAGTGACCTCGCAATACAGTTCCTCATGTTACAGTGACCCTGCAATACAGTTTCTCATGTTGCAGTGACCCCGCAATACAGTTCCTCATGTTACTGTGACCCCAAACCAAATAATTATTTTGGTGGCTACTTCAAAACTGTAATTTTGCTCCAGTTATGGTTCGGGATGTAAATACCTGATATGCGTTATGTATTCTCATTGCTACAAATCAAACAGAATTTAAACATAGTGATTAATCACAAAAACAATATTTAATTATATGTTGAGAAATATTTATTACTAATTCCAATAAATAACATTTCACCATGGCAGAGCATGTGTCGGAAACTGTCATTTCTCCGCCTCTTATTGAAATTAATAGGAGGCTGCGACAGATTGTGTGGTAACTGGAGATTCTTGGGAGCTCTCCCACAAAATCCGTCACACTCACAATGAAATCAGTAGGAGGCGGATTCAATGCCAGAAACTGCTGATTTCAGCAGTTTCCTCATTCAGAATATGGGAAAATAGTGGAAGATATGGGAGATAATTATACATTGGGGAACAGTGTGAACTCCATCTTATAGTGTCTCTTATAGTATAAGACACTGTGTAAATGTTTGGTGCTTTGTGTAAGTGTGTACTGTGTAATGATTACACACAAAGCACCTTACACTTACACAGTATTGTGTGTATGGTGTGTGCACTGTTATTACACCAGCAGGCGTCTCGCAGGCTCTCTTGGCTTCTGTCCTCCGGCGCTTGCTGCGTCCGCCCACTGATGATGTCAGCAAGCACCGGACACACGTAATGCGCTGCTATGGACTGTGGAGCGTTCCCCCCGCTTCCCCCGCCCCTTAGGCCCCGGACGGATGATGCAATCACGCATGCGCGCAGGCATACAGTTTGGAACGCGCATCCATAACGGCGTGCGTTCCAGCTGAATAGTGCCGCTGCAGATGGTAGTGCGACCTCTCAGCGGCTAAAGTATGTATTTTCCAATGGCTTTAGGCGACCCCTGTGTTTTGGTTGTTCGACCCCCCGCTGAGGTCCCGACCCACAGGTTGAGAAGCGCTGCTCTAGCTGGAATGGCGGCTGGTGGGACTGCTCCCCCCACGTGGCGCACCCCGCAATACAGTTCCTCATGTTGCCGTGACCCCGCAATACAGTTCCTCATGTTGCCGTGACCCCGCAATACAGTTCCTCATGTTGCCGTGACCCCGCAATACAGTTCCTCATGTTGCCGTGACCCCGCAATACAGTTCCTCATGTTGCCGTGACCCCGCAATACAGTTCCTCATGTTGCCGTGACCCCGCAATACAGTTCCTCATGTTGCCGTGACCCCGCAATACACTTCCTCATGTTCCCGTGACCCCGCAATACACTTCCTCATGTTCCCGTGACCCCGCAATACACTTCCTCATGTTGCCGTGACCCTGCAATACAGTTCCTCATGTTACTGTGACCCCGCAATACAGTTCCTCATGTTGCCGTGACCCTGAAATACAGTTCCTCATGTTACTGTGACCCCGCAATACAGTTCCTCATGTTGCAGTGACCCCGCAATACAGTTCCTCATGTTGCAGTGACCCCGCAATACAGTTCCTCATGTTGCAGTGACCCCGCAATACAGTTCCTCATGTTACTGTGACCCCGCAATACAGTTCCTCATGTTGCAGTGACCTCGCAATACAGTTCCTCATGTTACTGTGACCCCGCAATACAGTTCCTCATGTTACAGTGACCCTGCAATACAGTTCCTCATGTTACAGTGACCCTGCAATACAGTTCCTCATGTTACAGTGACCCTGCAATACAGTTCCTCATGTTACAGTGACCCTGCAATACAGTTCCTCATGTTACAGTGACCCTGCAATACAGTTCCTCATGTTGCAGTGACCTCGCAATACAGTTCCTCATGTTACTGTGACCCCGCAGTACAGTTCCTCATGTTGCCGTGACCCCAAACCAAATAATTATTTTGGTGGCTACTTCAAAACTGTAATTTTTCTCCAGTTATGATTGGGAATGTAAATACCTGATATGCGTTATGTATTCTCATTGCTACAAATCAAACAGAATTTAAACATAGTGATTAATCACAAAAACAATATTTAATTATATGTTGAGAAATATTTATTACTAATTCCAATAAATAACATTTCACCATGGCATAGCATGTGTCGGAAACTGTCATTTCTCCCCCTCTTATTGAAATTAATAGGAGGCTGCGGCAGATTGTGTGGTAACTGGAGATTCTCGGGAGCTCTCTTCCACAAAATCGGCCGCACTCACAATGAAATCAATAGGAGGCAGATTCAATGCCGGAAACCTCTGATTCCAGCAGTTTCCTCATTCAGAATATGGGAAAATAGTGGGAGATATGGGAGATAATTATACATTTGGGAACAGAGTGACCTACATCTTATAGTGTCTCTTATAGTATAAGACACTGTGTAAATGTTTGGTGCTTTGTGTAAGTGTGTACTGTGTAATGATTACACACAAAGCACCTTACACTTACACAGTATTGTGTGTATGGTGTGTGCACTGTTATTACACCAGCAGGCGTCTCGCAGGCTCTCTTGGCTTCTGTCCTCCGGCGCTTGCTGCGTCCGCCCACTGATGATGTCAGCAAGCGCCGGACACACGTAATGTGCTGCTATGGACTGTGGAGCTTTCCCCCCGCTTCCCCCGCCACTTAGGCCCCGGACAGATGATGCAAGCACGTCAGCGCATGCGCGCAGGCATACTGTTTGGAACGCGCATCCATAACGGCGTGCGTTCCAGCTGAATAGCGCTGCTGCAGATGGTAGGGCGACCTCTCAGCGGCTAAAGTATGTATTTTCCGATGGCTTAAGGCGACCCCTGAGTTTTGGGCATTCGACCCCCGGCCGAGGTCCCGACCCACAGGTTGAGAAGTGCTGCACTAGCTGGAAAGGCGGCTGGTCATGTATGGGAGCAGATCTGCAAATATCTTGGCCTAGGGCCGGGGTTGCCAATGACGCCATCATGTCGTGTACCCTGGGGTGGCGCCCAGTCCACCACGGCTGCTCACCATAGGTTGCACATTATGGTTTAGCGCACTATACACTTCTTGCTTTTTTATGCACGCTCTTTGTGGCGCGGCCCTCCGGGTTTCGGCCGGAGAATTTGTATAGGCCGGAGGACCCGCCTCATAACTCCACAGGCGCACTCACTACCCCCCTTTTTTTTGTCTAAGCCCGATCTCACCTTTTTTGTCACCTATTTTTGCCACTAGCGGCTCCCCATGGACCCTCTCCCTTAAAGCGGTCCTTCACCCTGAATAAAAGCCTATCTTGTATGTTTCCCACATTAATTAGGACCTTCACCTTGAATAAGAGCCTATCTTGTATGTTTCCCACACCCTGTACATACAGATTGCCCACATTAATCAGGACCTTCACCCTGAATAAGAGCCTATCTTATATGTTTCCCCCCGTACATACAGATTGCTCACATTAATCTGGACCCTCACTCTGAATAAGAGCCTATCTTATATGTTTCCCACATTAATCTGGACCCTCACCCTGAATAAGAGCCTATCTTGTATGTTTCCCACACCCTGTACATACAGATTGCCCACATTAATCAGGACCTTCACCCTGAATAATCAGGACCTTCACCCTGAATAAGAGCCTATCTTATATGTTTCCCACACCCTGTACACACAGATTGCCCACATTAATCCAGACCCTCACCCTGAATAAGAGCCTATCTTATATGTCCCCCCCCCCCCCCTGTACATACAGATTGCCCACATTAATCCGGACCTTCAGCCTGAATAAGAGCCTATCTTATATGTTTCCCACACCCTGTACATACAGATTGCCCACATTAATCCGGACCTTCAGCCTGAATAAGAGCCTATCTTATATGTTTCCCACACCCTGTACATACAGATTGCCCACATTAATCCGGACCTTCACCCTGAATAAGAGCCTATCTTATATGTTTCCCACACCCTGTACATACAGATTGCTCACATTAATCTGGACCTTCACCCTGAATAAGAGCCTATCCTATATGTTTCCCACACCCTGTACATACAGATTGCCCACATTAATCCGGACCTTCACCCTGAATAAGAGCCTATCTTATATGTTTCCCACACCCTGTACATACAGATTGCTCACATTAATCCGGACCTTCACCCTGAATAAGAGCCTATCCTATATGTTTCCCACACCCTGTACATACAGATTGCCCACATTAATCCGGACCTTCACCCTGAATAAGAGCCTATCTTATATGTTTCCCACACCCTGTACATACAGATTGCTCACATTAATCCGGACCTTCACCCTGAATAAGAGCCTATCCTATATGTTTCCCACACCCTGTACATACAGATTGCCCACATTAATCCGGACCTTCACCCTGAATAAGAGCCTATCTTATATGTTTCCCACACCCTGTACATACAGATTGCCCACATTAACCTCCCTGGCGTTATGATTATATGTGCAATTTTGTGCACAAAGCGTCCGGATGACGTTTAAATCTGCCGACCAGTTCTGCCCCCATGAGCCTCTGCGGCTCACAGAGACGGAACCAGGAAGTCAGACGGACGCATCTGCCGGGGCTCTCACCTGCGATCACAGCGGGGACATCGCTGGATCGCAGGGAAAAAGGTAAGGAGACTGCTCCTCTGCCCAATCTACCCCGAGCGTGACTCGGGGTTACCGAGTTACCGCAGCGAAAATTAACCCCGAGTCACGCTCAGGAAGACCGCCAGGGAGGTTAACATCAGGCAACCTGCAAGCAGGAAGTGCCTTCTTTTTCTGACACCAGCTCTGCTCTGAGCAAAGCCCAGCTATAACCCTGCCCCCTGCACTTTATCCCACTCTCCTCTCCTCAGCAAGTGTGATGCTTCTGAGTCAAGATGGCGGCGCCCGTATCCTAAAGTCCTGAACAGTTGAGTTGCAGCCCAGTGGGGGAAAGAATAATAAGTAAATGACTAAAAACGTAAAATATATTAAATTCTAGATGCTGGGGAATCTTTTTATAAGATTTTGGGCTTTTCTTTTTTTAAAAGTTTCTTTTTATTTGCAGTTCAACAAACATCAAAACACCAAAACAGGTTACAGATCACATTATGGTGCCGCAGGCACCAATTTCAGTTACAAAGATTCAATCAACAATTTAGACACGACAACCATTCACCCCACATACATACCTTCTGGACTCAGACATCTAAATTAACTACTCGCTGGGATGGAGAAACCGGTCGGTGCACCACATCTCCCAAGATGCTTCTACTGTCTCTCAATTCCTCCTTTAACACATTCAGCGATTCAACCAAACAATGGTCAGCAGCTTTACCCCATCCAGCGGACCCACCCCCTCCTTAATTATCCTCTGAAGCTGTGTCCTGACTCTGCAGCCAAGGACCCCACACTTTTCCAAATTTATCAGGCACCCCCCTGGCAGCGTACGTCAGTTTGTACATGGTAAGTTTCTGGTTAACCAGAGCCTTCCACGCCTGTACAGATGGTTTGGCCGGGTGTTTCCAATTCAACAGAACGCATTTCCTAGCGTAAAAGAGCAATAACCTAAATAGTGACTTCAGCGCACTTGTTTCCGACAGTGGTTCGACCACCCCCAGAAGACATAAAGAAATTGAACCGCTGATCCGGATACCCACTACCTTCCCAATCAAGTGCATTACCTCACCCCAATAGCTCGCCAGAACTGCACAGGACCAGGTTACATGCACCCATGTACCAGCCTCCCTCTCACACCTGGGACATAAATCACTAGCCCGTAATCCCATCCTATGCATATGTATCGGTGTGATGTAGGCTTGATGTATCCATTTGGTCTGGATAAATCTGTTTCTAGCTTCTATGACCGAGGAGTGTAGGTTATCCAAGATTTCCTCCCAGTCATCCCGGTCCAAGGTTTGGTCTAGAACCTGCCACTTGCTTTCAATTTTCCCCCTAGGAGACTCCAACTCAGCAATCAAGCATTTGTACAATGTAGAGACAGGCTTCTCCAAGTCCGTCCCTCTGACCACATTCTCCACTCGCGACACCGAAAAATTCGGACTGTCCCTGTGGAATTGAGTCTGCAAAGCGTGCCTGAGTTGCAGATAGCGGAAGAAGTCCCGATGGGAAATTCGAAACGTCTCCCTAATTTGGTCAAACGACATGAGCACTCCATCCTTATACACCTGGCCTAACGTCTGGAGGCCCCTTCCATCCCAAAACTGCGGATCCTGCATAGAGACCAACTCAGAGAGCTTGGGGTTACTCCAGAGAGGAGCAAAGGGGGACCAATACTGGGCCTCATCTGGATTCCTGTTCAACCCGGCCACCCTTTCCCATATATTACACACTGCCCTCATACAACCTGTCGCCTCCCGGATCCCCCGAACCCCCCTATACGCCAGGGAGGACAGTCTCCCAGAGGAGCCCAACACCGCCACCTCCAGACTCGCCACCGGATTATTCTGCGGCTGACAGAGCCACCAGTACACAAACAGGAGCTGCGTGGCGTAGAAATACATTTGCATGTGAGGGACCGCCAGTCCCCCCTCCGCTACCTGCGCTTTCATTATTTGTCTGTTAAGCCTAGGTGGAGACTGCCCCCAGATAAAGCCAAACAGAATGGAGTCCAATATCTTAAAGTGGGAGACTGGCAGCAACACAGGCGAGGCCTGATATATATATAGAAATTTTGGAAGGAATATCATTTTATATATATTAATTCTGCCCATGACTGACAGCGGCAGGTTCGCCCATTGAGCAACCCGCTGCCTCAACTTAGCCACGACAGGGGAGACATTGAGAGATATGAACTCACTTGGTTGCCTACTAATCATGATCCCCAAGTATTTGAATTGTTGAACTATTTTTAGTTGAGACCTCGGGGAAATGTCCGGAGAGACAAGCTCATCCACTAGCATTAGACTGGATTTATCTCAATTAATCCTCAACCCGGAGAACCCCCCAAACACTCCAATAGTGTCCAGTGCTGCGTCCAGGGACTCATGACCATCCGCCAGGTATAACAGTGTATCATCTGCATAGAGTGAAATCTTTTCCTCTGCTGCTCCTATTTTCCATCCAGAGATACTTGGGGAGCTCCTGACAATAATCGCCAGGGGTTCGATAGCTAAGGCAAAGAGTAGCGGCGATAGCGGGCACCCCTGTCTTGTCCCTCTATGCAACGCAAATGAATTCGAGTAGCACCTATTAACCCGTATCCGTGCCGTTGGCCGTTCATACAATAATTTAACGTATTTAATAAAACTAACGGGAAGCCCAAATCTTTCCAATACTGCCCAAAGATATTCCCATTCTATCGAATCAAAGGCTTTCTCGTTATCTAATGAGATAATCACCCGTTTCCCATGATTGTCATGTACAATTTGGAGGTTTGACATCAGTCTGCGCAGATTCACACAAGTGGTGCGCCCCGGCATAAACCCTGACTGATCCGGCCCGATCAAATGTAGAATAACCTTGTTTAGCCTAGTGGCCAGTATTTTTGCTAAGATTTTGGCATCTTGGTTCAACAGGGATATAGGCCGATAAGACGCGCAGGAGTCAGGGGGTCTCCCTTCCTTATAGATAAGGATCACATGCGCCTCATGAAAAGAGGCCGGTAGGCACTCACTTTCAAGCGCTTGTTTCAGCACCTCCCATAGCTTAGGTGTCACTTGCTCAAGGTCCTGTTTATACCACTCTGCCGGTATCCCATCCGGTCCCGGTGCCTTCCAGCTAGAAAGCATTCTGATGGCACCAGAGACCTCGTCCATGGTAATAGGGGAATCCAAAGCCTCCTGATCCTCCTCAGGCAGTCGCGGGAAGTCAATCTGATCTAGGTAAGTACCCAGTTCAGTCGCTCCATAGTACGCCCTTGAGGAATACAAGGCAGAGTAGTACTCAAGGAACCGCTGGGCTATCTCCTTCCCTTCAGTTACCCTCGTCCCATTGTCTAGGATTCCAGCTATGTTGTTAGATTGGCTTTCAGCTCTCGCTAAGTAGGCCAGGGTCTTACCGTTCTTATCTCCTTTATCAAAGATTGTTGCCTGCTTATATAGCAGCAGTTTCCTAGCCGAATCAGTCAAAAGCAGATTATACTCTCTTTTCAATGTCAACAGTGTTGAATGGTCCCTACTGTCCAATGTTGTAATAAACTTCTCCTCCGCCACCGCTAGTTTACTCTCGAGATCTGCCACTTCCCTCCCCTTCATCCTCCTAGCCGCAGCGATAGCGCTGATGGCCGCCCCCCTAGTGACAGCTTTGAAGGCATCCCTTACTTCTATCGATGTCTCCACAGTATTGCATGCCCAGAAAGCCTCAGTAGAGGATTGCAGACTACTCTTAATTTCAGGAGAATCCAACCACAAAGGGTTTAGGGTCCATCCCACCCGGGTCTCCCGCCTCATCGACAGTCCCGCTGTTATCAACAAAGGGGAATGATCCGAGACCCCTCTCGGGAGATAACTGCAGGTCGCCACTTTGGTCAGGAATTCAGGGGATGAGAACGCAAGGTCAATTCTAGACAGGGACTTGTGCGTGACAGAGTGGCAGGAATATGCCTTATCGGTGGGGTGCTTCCACCTCCAAAGCTCTTGTAACCCCAGCGTCTCCGCCCATAGTGCCAATTGGGTCTTGGGACCCGGATTCTTACCCATCCTGTCCAGCGCCGAATCCAAAACCATGTTGAAATCTCCCAATAGCAGTATCGGGACAGGGGGGTAGGACAGCACCTTCTCCATTACTCTATCAAGTATCTGTGCAGAAAGAAAATGGTGGGGGGACATACACTCCCACTATTATTATATCAGTATCCATGATCTTGGCATGGAGGATAACATAGCAACCCTCCCGATCAATATGTACTGAATACAACACAAATGGGGTGCCTTTGGAGATCAGTATGGATACACCTCTTGAGTATGTCGAGAAGGGAGCATGAAAGGAGCTCTGAATCCATGGTTTCTTTAACGCCAGGACTCTCTGACCCACCAGATGGGTCTCTTGGAGAATAACTATGTTTGGTTTGTGTCTCTTAACAAACTGGAGGACAGTAGCCCTTTTGATCTTATCATTAAGCCCCCGGACATTCCAGGAGAGAAATTTACACTCACCCATTATTGCCACTTAAAGTTCTATCGTCAAGGTCACCTCTCTGCGGCTCACCGCCACCCCCCAGAGATCTCTTCATTACCCGAGTCCAACATCCATACTTCACAGTCATACCAACACACAAACAACAGTACACAGAACAGATAATACAACACATTAACCAGTACCTACAATACCCGTACCCAACCACCCCCACCCGGCTCCACCATCCCCAAACTTTGGCGAGCATCAAACCCTCCCAACCACAAATACAACACAGGTGAAACTAGTTGCAACTGGGGTGCAGGTACCCAACGCCTAATGGGCCTGCAACATAGGATAACCACTGAATTATACAGGTCGGCAGGCTAACTGCCATGGGTTCCCAGGGGCATGAAAGCAGGCGGGAGGGGGAGCAGATAGGATGGGGAGACGGGAGGAGCAAAGGGTGGGAAAGAAAATAGGGAGTCACAGAGACCCAGGAGGGGGAAGGGGGAAGGGGGGGGGGGGGCCATCACTCCCTGGGAAACCAGAGCTAGAGCTCCCCTGTACTACGCAGATCAGGATACAGTGGTAACTTGAGCAGCCGAACGAAACTAAACTAAGCGGCAATACCGAAGTCGACCGGCAGGGCCAAACAAGCCCTTACCCCGGGCCACATTAGGATGCCTGGCGGCAGGCCGCCAGGCGCCAGAATGAGGGGGAGCGCCCCCGCCAGGCCCACAGCCATCACAGATGAAGGGATCAGGAACAATCAGCTCGCTCCAACCCAGAGCCCAGTCTGTCAGGCCCCAGGCAGAGAGTCCAGCCAGGCGCAGGCCTCCTCGGCAGAAGCAAAAAATCTGGTAGATTCCCCGTCTTGCACTCGCAGGCGAGCAGGGAACATCATGGAATATTTAATTTTCCTTTTCCTTAGCCGCTCTCTGACTGCATTGAAGGAGCGCCGCATCTTCTGAACCTCGGAGGTGAAGTCCGGAAAGAAAGACAGCCGGACATTATCAAAGGTCACCACCCCCTTCATTCTAGCGGCAGCCAGGATAGCGTCTCTGTCCCTGTAATGGAGGACCTTGAATATGAAGGGTCTTGGAGGAGCTCCTGGGGGGAGGGGTCGCATGGGGATTCTGTGTGCCCTCTCTACCGTGAAGAAACTGGTTAGATTGATCGGAGCCAGGGCCTCTCTTATGAGCTTCTCAACAAATTGCTCCGGGGAGGTCCCCTCAGCCTTCTCGGGCAGCCCCAGGATCCTAACATTATTACGCCGATTCCTGTTTTCGGCGTCTTCAGCCCTCCCCATCAGGGTGGTCACCTGCCTCCGCAGGGTAGCAAGTTCGCCCGCCTGAGCAGAAAGACGGTCCTCTGTCTCTCCGATTCTCCTCTCTGCTTCTCCAGTACGGTCTCGGATTTTATCCAGATCATGGCGGACATAGTTAAACTGCTCTTGGAGGGTATCAAACTTGGCCGTGAGGGCGCTCTGGCACGAGGCTATAGCCGCCATAATAGCTGCAGTATCAGGGTTGGAGGGTTCCTGCCCGACCCCTCTCTGGGCCTCCATCGTTTGCGTACTATTGGTGACCAACGCCGTCCTACGTTTTTTACTTCCTCTCATGTGTAGGGGGGGGGCCCTCCCGCAGGGACCGTATCGGGACAGCCCTCAGGTGGCTACCCGGCTCCGCCAGAATAAATGTGCAGTCCTTGTAGGTATGTGCTCTATAATTAGATGAACTGTGGCTGTTGTATGGTAGGCCTGGGAGGTCAGGTACTCCAGGTGATTCCCCCCTCCACTGAGGTCAGGGGAAACCCCCCCCCCCCCCCCTTGATGGTCGAGTGCACTGTCGGTTGCAGACAGTGTCCCACTATGGGAACTGCACAGTCAGGGGCTGCTGAGCACTGAGTCTGTCCTGGTCCCACACAGTCTCTCAAACACGGGCGAGGACAGGTCACGGCTGGTATTATTTTTATTCCCAGAGCTGCAGCTCTAGCCCTGCTCGTCTTCACCTCCCCTCTCACAGGATCAACAAAATGGCGCCTGACTGCCTCTTCACCGGCGCCTGCCCCGCAGCAGAGACACACACGCCGGCAGGGACTCAAGACCCGCCCCCCGACGCCCGTCTCCAGTCACCGCCACAGCCCGGGGTTTAGTGACAGTCCCGCCGCTCACCCGATCCGGCCAGCCGCCTCCTCTGCAGAGCGCGCGGGGAGCGCACGTGTTCCAGTCCCGCTGTCAGTGTCTAGCCCGTCCAGCCGCACACACCGCCGTCCAGCTGCACGCACCTCCCGGGGCCGCCGCCATCGCCGCTCACCGACGCCTGTCGCCACAGCCCGGGGAGTAGTAACGCCGCTCACCCGATCCGGCCAGCCGCCTTCTCTGCAGAGCGCGCGGGAAGCGCACGTGTTCCAGCCCCGCTGACAGTTTCCAGCCACCGCCGCCGCCGCTCACCGCAGAGGCTCAATCCCGCAGACAGGGAGAGCCAGATGGGGCCCACAGACTGCCCAGTCACCAGGTATGATGGGGTAAATCAGGATAAGTTAGCGGAGCCCAGCACAGCACGTCCGCTCAGATCGCCATCTTGGCCACGCCCCCCAGATTTTGGGCTTTTCAATAAATCATGGCGATCGTCCGGTTTAAGACCTGGAGTCGGAAGTCATAGGACTTCTGGACTTGCTTCCGGCCCCTGCCCGCGAGTAGAGGGCGGCGAACCCCGGGAAAGTGGCTTCCAAAGCCCGTCCTAGTACTCGCATCTGAATCCGAGGAACGGCAGGCTGCGGAGGCGACTAGTACTGGGGCGAGCGACTATCGAAAGCAAGGAACGGCGGGCTGCGGAGGCGACTAGTACTGGGGCGAGCGACTATCGAAAGCAGGGAACGGCGGGCTGCGGAGGCGACTAGTACTGGGGCGAGCTACTATCGAAACCAGGGAACGGCGGGCTGCGGAGGCGACTAGTACTGGGGCGAGCTACTATGGAAACCAGGGAACGGCGGGCTGCGGAGGCGACTAGTACTGGGGCGAGCGACTATCGAAACCAGGAAACGGCAGGCTGCGGAGGCGACTAGTACTGGGGCGAGCTACTATCGAAAGCAGGGAACGGCGGGCTGCGGAGGCGACTAGTACTGGGGCGAGCGACTATCGAAAGCAGGGAACGGCGGGCTGCGGAGGCGACTAGTACTGGGGCGAGCTACTATCGAAAGCAGGGAACGGCGGGCTGCGGAGGCGACTAGTACTGGGGCGAGCTACTATGGAAACCAGGGAACGGCGGGCTGCGGAGGCGACTAGTACTGGGGCGAGCTACTATGGAAACCAGGGAACGGCGGGCTGCGGAGGCGACTAGTACTGGGGCGAGCTACTATGGAAACCAGGGAACGGCGGGCTGCGGAGGCGACTAGTACTGGGGCGAGCGACTATCGAAACCAGGGAACGGCGGGCTGCGGAGGCGACTAGTACTGGGGCGAGCGACTATCGAAACCAGGGAACGGCGGGCTGCGGAGGCGACTAGTACTGGGGCGAGCTACTATGGAAACCAGGGAACGGCGGGCTGCGGAGGCGACTAGTACTGGGGCGAGCGACTATCGAAAGCAGGGAACGGCGGGCTGCGGAGGCGACTAGTACTGGGGCGAGCGACTATCGAAACCAGGGAACGGCGGGCTGCGGAGGCGACTAGTACTGGGGCGAGCTACTATCGAAACCCGGGAACGGCGGGCTGCGGGGGCGACTAGTACCGGGGCGAGCGACTATCGAAAGCAGGGAATGACGGGCTGCGGAGGCGACTAGTACCGGGGCGAGCGACTATCGAAAGCAGGGAACGACGGGCTGCGGGGGCGACTAGTACCGGGGCGAGCTACTATCGAAAGCAGGGAACGACGGGCTGCGGGGGCGACTAGTACCGGGGCGAGCTACTATCGAAACCAGGGAACGGCGGGCTGCGGGGGCGACTAGTACCGGGGCGAGCGACTATCGAAAGCAGGGAACGACGGGCTGCGGAGGCGACTAGTACCGGGGCGAGCGACTATCGAAAGCAGGGAACGGCGGGCTGCGGGGGCGACTAGTACCGGGGCGAGCTACTATCGAAAGCAGGGAACGACGGGCTGCGGGGGCGACTAGTACCGGGGCGAGCTACTATCGAAAGCAGGGAACAGCGGGCTGTGGAGGAGACTAGTACCGGGGCTAGCGACTATTGAAAGCAGGGAATGGCGGGCTGCGGAGGCGACTAGTACTGGGGCGAGCTACTATCGAAACCAGGGAACGGCGGGCTGCGGGGGCGACTAGTACCGGGGCGAGCGACTATCGAAAGCAGGGAACGACGGGCTGCGGAGGCGACTAGTACCGGGGCGAGCGACTATCGAAAGCAGGGAACGACGGGCTGCGGGGGCGACTAGTACCGGGGCGAGCTACTATCGAAAGCAGGGAACGACGGGCTGCGGGGGCGACTAGTACCGGGGCGAGCTACTATCGAAACCAGGGAACGGCGGGCTGCGGAGGAGACTAGTACCGGGGCGAGCGACTATGGAAACCAGGGAACGGCGGGCTGCGGGGGCGACTAGTACTGGGGCGAGCGACTATCGAAAGCAGGGAACGGCGGGCTGCGGAGGCGACTAGTCCTGGGGCGAGAGACTATCGAAACCAGGGAACGGCGGGCTGCGGAGGAGACTAGTACCGGGGCGAGCGACTATCGAAAGCAGGGAACGGCGGGCTGCGGAGGCGACTAGTACCGGGGCGAGCGACTATCGAAAGCAGGGAACGGCGGGCTGCGGAGGCGACTAGTACTGGGGCGAGCTACTATCGAAAGCAGGGAATGGTGGGCTGCGGAGGCGACTAGTACTGGGGCGAGCGACTATCGAAAGCAGGGAACGGCGGGCTGCGGAGGAGACTAGTACTGGGGCGAGCTACTATCGAAAGCAGGGAACGGCGGGCTGCGGAGGCGACTAGTACTGGGGCGAGCGACTATCGAAACCAGGGAACGGCGGGCTGCGGAGGAGACTAGTACTGGGGCGAGCGACTATCGAAACCAGGGAACGGCGGGCTGCGGAGGCGACTAGTACTGGGGCGAGCGACTATCGAAACCAGGGAACAGCGGGCTGCGGAGGAGACTAGTACTGGGGCGAGCGACTATCGAAACCAGGGAACGGCGGGCTGCGGAGGAGACCACGTGTCACGGTGCTTTGCACTCACGGCGGCTTCGATTAAAGCAGTTTCTCTCGCACTTTCACTATTTTTTTCTTTCTATCCCTATCTTTCCTTCTCTCTTTCTTTTTCTGCATCCCTATCCAACTCTCCCACTTTTTCTCTCCTCTTCCTTTTTCCTTCCCTCAACTTTTCCAGTTTCTTTTTTTTTTTGTTTCTTTCTCTACATCCCTATTCAACTCTCTCTCACTTTCTATTTTTCCCCCTTCTTTTACTTTCTCTCTTTCGCTCCGTTTCTTTTTCTGAATCACTATCCCTATTTCTCTCTCCCGTTATATTTTTCTCTCTCACGTTTTTTTCTTTACCTCTCTATTGTCTCTCTCTTTCCTTCTTTTTTGTGTTCCTATCTCTCTTGCTTTCTTTCGTGGGGACGGAGGAGGGGTGCGTAAAAAAAAGGAGGGACATGGCTCCCCACTTTCTTACTTTGCCTTGAGAAAGGGACTCAGGAGGTCTCGAAACGCGTGGGCTCTGCTGCGCTGTTAGCACATTCGGATATGTAAGAATATTGGATAAGATTATATGTTCTGTGCTCTTCTCTTATTGCAGTTTATTCCTGGATTTGGACATCATTTTTGCACATGTTCTATTGGAAACAAATGCACTTTATTAAGCACTAGTACTTTTTGATTGCATAGTCATTTGCACAGATATGTAGAAATTTTGTGTGTGGATTGGGACAGTCATAATCCCTAGTTCTAGTCCACTTTAAAGCGGATAAAAATGTAAAAGACTCGAGGGCCGGCTGTGATTGGTTCAGTTACAGGTCTGAAGTGCAGGTTACAGGTGAGTAATACAGAGCAGCCACCGGGGGGCGCCATCCTGAAATCTTGTGACACTTACCCTATGGCTGGCCTTGTGATTGGTTTAGTTACAGGTCTGAAGTGCAGGTTACAGGTGAGTAATACAGAGCAGCCACCGGGGGGGCCGGATCCTCAAGACTCCTCCCATACATCCAGTGTGTGGATCGGGATGCCCCCGGGATAGTCGTAATCCCTAGTTCTAGTCCACTTTAAAGCGGATAAAAATGTAAAAGACTCCAGGGCCGGCTGTGATTGGTTCAGTTACAGGTCTGAAGTGCAGGTTACAGGTGAGTAATACAGAGCAGCCACCAGGGGGCGCCATCCTGAAATCTTGTGACACTTACCCTATGGCCGGTCCTTTGATTGGTTCAGTTACAGGTCTGAAGTGCAGGTTACAGGTGAGTAATACAGAGCAGCCACCGGGGGGCGTGAGGCAGCCAGATCCTCGGGACTTCTCCCATACATCCAGTGTGTGGATCGGGATGCCCCCGGTATAGTCAAATTCCTTAGTTTTAGTCCACTTTAAAGCGGATAAATATTTAAACGACTCCAGGGCTGGCTGTGATTGGTTCAGTTACAGGTCTGAAGTGCAGGTTACAGGTGAGAAATACATTTGTAATACAGAGCAGCCACCAGGGGGCGCCATCCTGAAATCTTGTGACACTTACTCTATGGCTGGCCTTGTGATTGGTTTAGTTACAGGTCTGAGGTGCAGGTTACAGGTGAGTAATACATTTGTTATACAAACCAGCCACCACAGCTCGCGCGTGCGCTGTTGGACCGGGAAAGGAGGTAAGTGAATGGGGCGACCTGGGGGTCTCCGTGGATTTTGCTCCACTTTAACGTGCGGCTGTTAGCTCCTTCTCTCAGCACACCGTTCTTTCCCATCATGCACTGCTCTGTCTCACAATTAAAGTGGACCAAAACCCACGGTGATCGGCCCAGGAATCGATCAATTCCCCCCCCCCCCGGGCATCCAAAATCGGGATGTCCCGCTGTGTGATACCCCCCAGGTCGCCCCATACACTTACCTTGTTTTCCGGTCCAACAGCGCATGCGCGAGCTGCATCCCCGCTATCCCTCTGGCAGGGTCAGGCATTTGTGAATGGCCGCGTGGCCAGCTCCCTATTAGAGGGAAGCGGGGGGTGCGGCCGTCAGTGTGTTCGGAGCCGCTGGCCTTAGACGACGTGACGCCAGCGGATCCGAGCGTGCGGATTGGACGAGCGGCCGTGCATGCGCCGTAGGACGGAGTGTGCATCGGCGATCTGGGGGGTCTCACACAGCGGGGCCCCGGGGGCAATGACCAAAACCCAGGATAGTCAAAATCCTGGGTTTTGGTCAACTTTAACTCCCCTTTCCTAGCTCAACGTCTGTTCCCATCATGCCTTGCGTTTCCTCCAGTCACTGTATTACATAAGTATAGCAGCCGTCTCTAGTAACAAGGTAAGTGGTGGGGTGGAGGGTTTAAAGGGGCACCCCGGGATTTACAGGGGCGGGGCGCAGCACTCACCTCGCCCGCTGGCCGGTCGGAAGAGGCAGAGGATCTTCTTGTCCATGGCCACCGCCCGGCCCAGCTCGTAGCCGACCCCCAGCGAGGGCTGCGTCACCTCCGCCACCACCACATCGGCCTGCTGCAGCCACCGCACGTCCCTGTCGTGGATGAACCGGTCCCCGGCCTCCTTGGCGTCCTCCCCTGTAACACACAGAGAGCGCGTGTGAATGTCAGCTCCTATTCCCAGCATGCACTGCTCTAGGCCGTAAGCTCATATTCCCAGCATGCACTGCTTTAGGCCGTCAGCTCATATTCCCAGCATTCACTGCTCTAGGCCGTCAGCTCATATTCCCAGCATTCACTATTCTAGGCCGGCAGCCCCTATTCCCAGCATTCACTGCTCTAGGCCGTCAGCTCCTATTCCCAGCATTCACTGCTCTAGACCGTCAGCTCCTATTCCCAGCATTCACTGCTCTAGGCCGTCAGCCCCTATTCCCAGCATTCACTGCTCTAGGCCGTCAGCTCATATTCCCAGCATGCACTGCTCTAGGCCGTCAGCTCATATTCCCAGCATGCACTGCTCTAGGCCGTCAGCTCCTATTCCCAGCATTCACTGCTCTAGGCCGTCAGCTCCTATTCCCAGCATTCACTGCTCTAGACCGTCAGCTCCTATTCCCAGCATTCACTGCTCTAGGCCGTCAGCCCCTATTCCCAGCATTCACTGCTCTAGGCCGTCAGCTCATATTCCCAGCATGCACTGCTCTAGGCTGTCAGCTCATATTCCCAGCATGCACTGCTCTAGGCCGTCAGCTCATATTCCCAGCATGCACTGCTCTAAGCCGTCAGCTCATATTCCCAGCATGCACTGCTCTAAGCCATCTGTTCCCATTCCCAGCATACACTGCTCTAAGCCATCAGCTCATATTCCCAGCATGCACTGCTCTAGGCCGTCAGCTCATATTCCCAGCATGCACTGCTCTAGGCCGTCAGCTCATATTCCCAGCATGCACTGCTCTAGGCCGTCAGCTCATATTCCCAGCATGCACTGCTCTAGGCCGTCAGCTCATATTCCCAGCATGCACTGCTCTAAGCCGTCAGCTCATATTCCCAGCATGCACTGCTCTAAGCCATCTGTTCCCATTCCCAGCATGCACTGCTCTAAGCCATCAGCTCATATTCCCAGCATGCACTGCTCTAGGCCGTCAGCTCATATTCCCAGCATGCACTGCTCTAGGCCGTCAGCTCATATTCCCAGCATGCACTGCTCTAAGCCGTCAGCTCATATTCCCAGCATGCACTGCTCTAAGCCATCTGTTCCCATTCCCAGCATGCACTGCTCTAAGCCATCAGCTCATATTCCCAGCATGCACTGCTCTAAGCCATCAGCTCATATTCCCAGCATGCACTGCTCTAGGCCGTCAGCTCATATTCCCAGCATGCACTGCTCTAGGCCATCTGTTCCCATTGCCAGCATGCACTGCTCTAAGCCATCAGCTTCCTGACACATCACGCCATCTTTTCCCAGCATGCACTGCTCTGTCACATCTCTGTAAGCTTGAAGTCTATTCCCAGCATGCCTTCATCACTGTGATAGGAGGGAAATCCTCTGCCATCTGCATGTAAATGAGTAAAGGGGAGCTCTACCGCCATCTGCAACTGAATAAAGAGAGGGAGGAGGAAGGAAGGAGGAAGAAAAGAAGGAAGAAATGAGGAACAATACGGAAGAAGGAATAAAAGGGAAGAAGAAAAAGAATACAGTCAAAAAAGGAGGAAGAAGAAGAAGAAGAAATAAGGAAGGAAGGAAGGAAGGAAGGAAGGAAGGAAGGAAGAAAGAAAGAAAGAAAGAAAGGAGGGATAAAAAGGAAGATGAAGGAAGGAGAAAAAAAAAAAAGGAGGAAACAAAGGAAGAAGGAATTAAGGGAAGAAAGAAGAGGAAAGGAGGAATAAAGAGCAAGAAGAAAAAAAGAAGAAGATGAAGCAAGAAGAAAGGATTAAGAGGATGCTATCTGCATAGACATAAGAAAAGAATTCATAAAGGGGAGCTCTGCAACTAAATAAAGAGAGGGAGGAGGGAGAAAGGGCGAAGAAAGAAAAGGGAAATAAAAAGGGAGAAGAAAAGGAAGGCATAGAAAAGATGGAAGAAAAGATGAAGGAAGGAGGAACAATAGGGAAGAAGAAAAAGAATACAGTCAAAAAAGGAGGAGGAAGAAGCAGAAAGGAGGAAGAAAAAGGAAGGAAGGGGGGATAAAAAAGGAATGGAAGGAAGGAGGAAACAAAGGAAGAAGGAATTAAAAGGAAGAAAGAAGGAAGGAGGAATAAAGAGCAAGAAGAAAAAAAAGAAGATGATGAAGAAAGAAGGCTGCTATCTGCAGAGACATAAGAAAATAATTCATAAAGGGGAGCTCTGCTGCCATCTGAAATTGAATAAAGGGAAACTGTTGGAAAAAAAATAAATCTATTATAACAGTAGAACTTTGCTGCCACCATAAAGGGGTTAGATGTAATAAAGGTTAAATTAAAAAAAATAAAAAATGATAGGGCCTAGATGCGATAAAGGGGAACTCTGCTGTCATATATAACTAATTAGAGGGTAACATGCGATAAAGGGGAACTCTGCTGTCATAGGAAATAAATTATACAGTTAGATGTGATAAAGGGGAACCCTGCCACCGTTCGGGATCAAGGGGAATTCCCCGTTCTCGAATGTCAGCAGCGTCCCCTTTTGTACCCCTCTAAGGGCAGGGAGTTCCCCTTGACCTGTCGAATGGTGGTACCTTTCTAGAGGGGTGCGAAGGGGAACTCTGCCGCCGCCACAGAGACAAAGGGGAACTCAGCCGCCACAGAGACAAAGGGGAACTCTGCCGCCGCCACAGAGACAAAGGGGAACTCTGCCGCCGCCACAGAGACAAAGGGGAACGAGGCCAAAGGCGAACTCCGCCGCCATTAGAGAGGCCAAAGGCGAACTCCGCCGCCATTAGAGAGGCCAAAGGCGAACTCCGCCGCCATTAGAGAGGCCAAAGGCGAACTCCGCCGCCATTAGAGAGGCCAAAGGCGAACTCTGCCGCCATTAGAGAGGCCAAAGGCGAACTCCGCCGCCATTAGAGAGGTTAAGGGGATCTGCACCATCATAGAAACTTAGAGGATTATTAATCATTTGGGGAAGAATTAGATGTGATAAAGGGAAATTCTGCTGCCATATGAAATAAATTATAGGGTTAGATGTAATAAAGGGGAACTCTGCTGCCATATCAAATTAATTATATGGTTCAATATAATTATACCATTAGATATGATAAAGGGGAACTCTGCGGCCATATGAAATTAATTATAAAGTCAGATGTGATAAAGGGGAACTCCACTGCCATTAGAGGTAAAGTATTTTGTCTGACAAAGGGGTAAAGATAAAACACTATGTTGGGCCCCCCCGGATGCCGCACATGTATTTTATGTCCTCGGTCCTGGGCGCCGCCATTTTGCCGTAGACACACACACACACACACGCGGGCGGCTCATTACCGGACTCGGTGATCTCCGGTCGGGCGATGTGCTCGGTCAGCACGGTGCCATAGCGCTGCAGCACCCCCACGATCCTCTCGTACAGGGGCCGGTCCTCTCTGCCGCCCCGAATACTTCCGCAGAAATACACCGACAGAGCCGCCATTGCCCTGTGCGGAAAAAAAACGCGGCAGCCAATAGGAAGCGGAGAGGCCGAGTCACGTGACTACTCCCAGAGGTCGAGATCAAAATCCAAAGGTCTGGGGGGGGGGGGGGGGGGGTCTTATTGGTGATGGGCGTGGTCACTGCATGTCTGTCAATGGGAGGGGCGGAGTCACTCCGTAGGGAGGCGTGTGCAGAGGCTTGTGATGGGCGTGGTCACTGTCTCATGTAGTTCCGTCAGTGAGAGGGGCGGAGTCATTCCTTAGGGAGGCGTGTGCAGAGGCTTGTGATGGGCGTGGCAGAGAGGGCGTGGTCACCGTCTCCATGTAGGTCCGTCAGCGGGAGGGGCGGAGTCACTCCTTAGGGAGGCGTGTGCATAGGCTTGTGATGGGCGTGGTCACTGTCTCCATGTAGTTCCGTCTGCGGGAGGGGCGGAGTCATTCCTTAGGGAGGCGTGTGCAGAGGCTTGTGATGGGCGTGGTCATTGTCTCCATGTAGGTCCGTCTGTGGGAGGGGCGGAGTCACTCCTTCGGGAGGCGTGTGCAAAGTCCACATTTGCAGTGGGAGGGGCGGGTCTATTCCCGCTGCTGGGCGCGCCTTTTTGGGTGTGGCATTCTTCCTCGCAAGCGATGGGGTAGGGTGCGCTTGGGAGTCTTTCGTTAGGTTGCAGCGTGTTGGGAAGTTTTTTTGTTACTTTCAGGCTGATTCATCACTAACGCCAGGTAGCGACAGATGAGCGTCTGTAGCGGCATTTTCAGAGCGCCCGCTAGTAGTCGCTGTGCTCGGCCGTGGGTCGCTAGTTCTTAGCGACTCAGTTGCTGTGCAGCAATGATGAATACATTGTGAGGATTCGCTATATGAGCAGTACAGCGCTGTATGGGAGCGAACGGTAGCGACTGGTTAGTGCGACCGACTCACACCATATTCATCAAAAAAACAGCCTCACACACAGCCGACGCTCAAAAATGCTTCGCTGAAGCCTAGAGCGCCGAAGGTTGTGTGATTAAAGGCTGTTTCTGAACACGCATCCACCAGTAACAAAGCGAAAACATATGGAATGACATTGTTATAACATTGTAACATGAACACTTTAATGGCAGAGCTGTAATGTCATTTCTGCAGAAATATATAAAAATTTAAAAACATATGAAAAAAAATTGCATTTTCTAGGGCAGGAGAGGTCACAACATTATTTGAGCTTAAAAAAAAATCAATTAATATTAATATAATTAATAATAAAACCACCCTGTTTAAAGAGGAGTAAAAGAACGTCCATTGAAATGTATGAGAACAGGTAAGATGTGGCGCTCTGCAAGGCTGAACGCCGGCGCTGTAGGCTGAGCCTGGGATAATGATGAATCGGACGCTACATGGCGCTGTTATAGTCACTCTCCAGATTCTGCATGATAAATGTGTAATTGCTGCCGTGTCCGGCGTTCACCTGTCGCTACCTGTCGTTTACAAGGCGCTACCTGGCGCCATCCCTTCATGAATAAGGGCCTTTGTCAGGTTGCAGCATGTTGTGAATTTTTTTTTTTTTTTTACTTAGAGCCTTATTCATGAAGGGACAGCGCCAGGTAGCGCCTTGTAAACGACAGGTAGCGGCAGGTGAACGCCGGACACGGCAGCAATTACACATTTATCAAGCAGAATCTGGAGAGTGACTATAACAGCGCCATGTAGCATCCGATTCATCATTATCCCAGGCTCAGCGTACAGCGCCGGCGTTCAGCCTTGCAGAGCCCCACATCTTACCTGTCGCTACCTGTCGCTCTCCCATACATTTCTATGGACGATCTTTTACTTCTCTTTAAATAGGGTTTTTATTATTATTTTTTTTATTCTCAAATAATGTTGTGACCTCTCCTGGCCTACAAAAAGACATTTTTGAAAATATTTTTCATGTTTTATATATTTCTTCAGAAATGACATTACAGCTCTGCCATTAAAGTGTCATGTTACAATGTTGTTACAATGTAATTCCATATGTTTTCGCTTTGTTACTGGTGGATAGATGCTGAAAAACAGACTTTAATCACACCGCCTCCTGCGCTCTGGGCTTCAGAGAAGCATTCTTGAGCGCCGGCGCTGCGTGAGGCTGTTTTTTTGCTGAATATGGTGTGAGTCGGTCGCACTGACCAGTCGCTCCCATACAGCGCTGTACTGCTCATATTGCGACTCCCCACAATGTATTCATCAGCGACTGAGATGCTCTGAACTAGCGACCCACGGCCGAGCACAGCGACTACTAGCGGGCGCTCTGAAAATGCCGCTACAGACGCTCATCTGTCGCTACCTGGCGTTAGTGATGAATCAGCCTGTTAGTTCATTTACTTTCTTTCACGCGACAGTATAATGGGTTTCCGGAGATTCAGAGCCTCCTCAATGGCGACCCGGGAGCCCATAGACCTACCAGTGACCTGAGCAGAGGGGCCGGTGTATTGCAATACAGGATAAACCTTTTGTTGGGTTTGTTGGGGAATTGTTGATGAATGTAATGTAAATGGAAAAGATGTTTGAGATGATATGGTTATTAATATGTATTATTGTGTCTTGCCTTATGCATTTCATGCTTATCTTTGACTATGATATTGATGCTGTTGATACTTGTATTGTTATTTTTTGAATTTTCAATAAAGCTTTTTCAAAAAAAAAAAAAGAGGGGCTGTATTTACTATTGGGCAACCCAAGCCTGTGCCTAGGGCGGCCACCTGCAGGGGGCGCTGACATTGCAAGTAGTGTAAGAAGAAAAGGAAATTTGATTGCTGCTGTCCCCTAATGAGAGCCGCAGTGTGTACAGGAGGAGAGGGCGCAAAGGGCTAAATGCAATCCATAGCCGGAGCTCCTCCCCCTCACTTTGGTCATGTGACTACTGTGTGTCAGCAGCAGGGAAACCAGTAAGATGTTGTACGCTCATCTGTACTTAAAGCGGACCTTCACCCTGAATAAGAGCCTATCTTGTATGTTTCCCCCCTGTACATACAGATTGCTCACATTAATCCGGACCTTCACCCTGAATAAGAGCCTATCTTGTATGTTTCCCCCCTGTACATACAGATTGACCACATTAATCCGGACCCTCACCCTGAATAAGAGCCTATCTTGTATGTTTCCCCCCTGTACATACAGATTGCCCACATTAATCCGGACCCTCACCCTGAATAAGAGCCTATCTTGTATGTTTCCCCCCTGTACATACAGATTGCCCACATTAATCCGGACCCTCACCCTGAATAAGAGCCTATCTTATATGTTTCCCCCACCCTGTACATACAGATTGCCCACATTAATCCGGACCTTCACTCTGAATAAGAGCCTATCTTATATGTCCCCCCCGTACATACAGATTGCTCACATTAATCCGGACCTTCACCCTGAATAAGAGCCTATCTTATATATTCCCCACACCCTGTACATACAGATTGCCCACATTAATCCGGACCTTCACCCTGAATAAGAGCCTATCTTATATGTTTCCCACACCCTGTACATACAGATTGCTCACATTAATCCGGACCTTCACCCTGAATAAGAGCCTATCTTATATGTTTCCCACACCCTGTACATACAGATTGCTCACATTAATCCGGACCTTCACCCTGAATAAGAGCCTATCTTATATATTCCCCACACCCTGTACATACAGATTGCCCACATTAATCCGGACCTTCACCCTGAATAAGAGCCTATCTTATATGTTCCCCACACCCTGTACATACAGATTGCCCACATTAATCCGGACCTTCACCCTGAATAAGAGCCTATCTTATGTTTCCCACACCCTGTACATACAGATTGCTCACATTAATCCGAACCTTCCCCCTGAATAAGAGCCTATCTTATATATTCCCCACACCCTGTACATACAGATTGCCCACATTAATCCGGACCTTCACCCTGAATAAGAGCCTATCTTATATGTTCCCCACACCCTGTACATACAGATTGCCCACATTAATCCGGACCTTCACCCTGAATAAGAGCCTATCTTATATGTTTCCCACACCCTGTACATACAGATTGCTCACATTAATCCGGACCTTCACCCTGAATAAGAGCCTATCTTATATGTTTCCCACACCCTGTACATACAGATTGCCCACATTAATCCGGACCTTCACCCTGAATAAGAGCCTATTTTATATGTTCCCCACACCCTGTACATACAGATTGCCCACATTAATCCGGACCTTCACCCTGAATAAGAGCCTCTCTTATATGTTTCCCACACCCTGTACATACAGATTGCTCACATTAATCCGGACCTTCACCCTGAATAAGAGCCTATCTTATATGTTTCCCACACCCTGTACATACAGATTGCCCACATTAATCCGGACCTTCACCCTGAATAAGAGCCTATTTTATATGTTCCCCACACCCTGTACATACAGATTGCCCACATTAATCCGGACCTTCACCCTGAATAAGAGCCTATCTTATATGTTTCCCCCACCCTGTACATACAGATTGCCCACATTAATCCGGACCCTCACCCTGAATAAGAGCCTATCTTATATGTTCCCCACACCCTGTACATACAGATTGCCCACATTAATCCGGACCTTCACTCTGAATAAGAGCCTATCTTATATGTTTCCCACACCCTGTACATACAGATTGCTCACATTAATCCGGACCCTCACCCTGAATAAGAGCCTATCTTATATGTTTCCTACACCCTGTACATACAGATTGCTCACATTAATCCGGACCCTCACCCTGAATAAGAGCCTATCTTATATGTTTCCCACACCCTGTACATACAGATTGCTCACATTAATCCGGACCCTCACCCTGAATACGAGCCTATCTTGTATGTTTCCCACACCCTGTACATACAGATTGCCCACATTAATCCGGACCCTTACCCTGAATAAGAGCCTATCTTATATGTTTCCCACACCCTGTACATACAGATTGCTCACATTAATCCGGACCCTCACCCTGAATAAGAGCCTATCTTGTATGTTTCCCACACCCTGTACATACAGATTGCTCACATTAAAAATCATCCTACCCGCATCTACTGCATGTTATGTGCCTTTAAACATCCAAGATGGCGGCTTATGGAACATCAGGCAGCCTGCAAACAGGAAGTGTCTTGTAACTGTGCTGCTCTGCATTCTGGGATTGCTGACCTTTACCTGACCCCAGCTCTGCTCTGTCTGAGCAAAGCACAGCTATAACCCCGCCCCCTGTACTTTATCCCACTCTCCTATTCTCAGTAAGTGTGATGCTTCTGAGTGAAGATGGCGGCGCCCATATCCTAAAGTCCTGAACAGAGTTGCAGGCCAGCGGGGGAAAGAATAATAAGTAAGTGATTAAAAACGTAAAATATATTTATTTTATATGCTGGGGAATCGTTTATAAGGGTTTGGGTTTTCATTGAATCACAGTGAAGGTCCGGATTAATGTGAGCAATCTGTATGTACGGGGGGGGAAACATATAAGATAGGCTTTTATTCAGGGTGAAGGTCCGGATTAATGTGGGCAATCTGTATGTACGGGGGGAAACATATAAGATAGGCTCTTATTCAGGGTGAAGGTCCGCTTTAACTCACCTCTTCCCGGTCCTAAGGCGCGGCTGTTTGCCCAATCAGCACGCTCGGAGCCGCTGATGTCACGTTGTCTAAGGCTTTGTGTAAGAGCGCACCTGACTCTGCCGGAGGGAAGCGGGGGATGCGGATCGCACATGTGCTGTAGGACCGGGAAGAGGTGAGTCTTCGGGAGACCTGGGGGGTGTCACACAGTGCGGCATCCCGAATCTGGGGGAGGAGTGAGTATAGACTCCAGGGTGGGTTTCTCTTTAAGAGCTGGAGGGCAGTGATCTGTCTGTTTATGGGGAATTCGGAATTGTGACGCCCCCCAGATTGCCTGATTTACTCACCCGCAGCCACACCCCCCCCAGCAGCCACACCCCCCCCAGCAGCCACACCCCCCCAGCAGCCACCCCCCCCCCAGCAGCCACCCCCCCCAGCAGCCACCCCCCCCCTCAGCATGCCAACCTATTGGGGGCACCCCCCCCCACCTCATTCCCTGTACCCCGGGCAGCCCCTATGCAGGACTAAGGACTGGCCCCTGGAGAGAGCTTCTATCTTTTTATTTGTTTAATTCTTTCTTCTTTCCTTCTATTATATCTCTCATTCCTTCTAATCTTTTCATTCTTTGCTTCTTTTCTTTCTTTCCTTCCTTCTATTATATCTCTCATTCCTTCTAATCTTTTCATTCTTTCCTTCTTTTCTTTCTTTCCTTCTATTATATCTCTCATTCCTTCTAATCTTTTCTTTCTTTCCTTCTATTATATCTCTCATTCCTTCTAATCTTTTCTTTCTTTCCTTCTATTATATCTCTCATTCCTTCTAATCTTTTCTTTCCTTCCTTCTATTATATCTCTCATTCCTTCTAATCTTTTCTTTCTTTCCTTCTATTATATCTCTCATTCCTTCTAATCTTTTCTTTCTTTCCTTCTATTATATCTCTCATTCCTTCTAATCTTTTCTTTCCTTCCTTCTATTATATCTCTCATTCCTTCTAATCTTTTCATTCTTTCCTTCTTTTCTTTCTTTCCTTCCTTCTATTATATCTCTCATTCCTTCTAATCTTTTCTTTCTTTCCTTCTATTATATCTCTCATTCCTTCTAATCTTTTCATTCTTTCCTTCTTTTCTTTCTTTCCTTCCTTCTATTATATCTCTCATTCCTTCTAATCTTTTCTTTCTTTCCTTCTATTATATCTCTCATTCCTTCTAATCTTTTCATTCTTTCCTTCTTTTCTTTCTTTCCTTCCTTCTATTATATCTCTCATTCCTTCTAATCTTTTCTTTCTTTCCTTCTATTATATCTCTCATTCCTTCTAATCTTTTCTTTCTTTCCTTCTATTATATCTCTCATTCCTTCTAATCTTTTCATTCTTTCCTTCTTTTCTTTCTTTCCTTCCTTCTATTATATCTCTCATTCCTTCTAATCTTTTCATTCTTTCCTTCTTTTCTATCTTTCCTTCTATTATATCTCTCATTCCTTTTAATCTTTTCTTTCTTTCCTTCTATTATATCTCTCATTCCTTCTATTCTTTTCATTCTTTCCTTCTATTATATCTCTTATTCCTTCTAATCTTTTCTTTCTTTCCTTCTATTATATCTCTCATTCCTTCTAATCTTTTCTTTCTTTCCTTCTATTATATCTCTCATTCCTTCTAATCTTTTCATTCTTTCCTTCTTTTCTTTCTTTCCTTCTATTATATCTCTCATTCCTTCTAATCTTTTCATTCTTTCCTTCTTTTCTTTCTTTCCTTCTATTATATCTCTCATTCCTTCTAATCTTTTCATTCTTTCCTTCTTTTCTTTCTTTCCTTCTATTATATCTCTCATTCCTTTTAATCTTTTCATTCTTTCCTTCTATTATATCTCTTATTCCTTCTAATCTTTTCTTTCTTTCCTTCTATTATATCTCTCATTCCTTCTATTCTTTTCATTCTTTCCTTCTATTATATCTCTCATTCCTTCTAATCTTTTCTTTCTTTCCTTCTATTATATCTCTGATTCCTTCTAATCTTTTCATTCTTTCCTTCTATTCTTTTCTTTCTTTCCTTCTATTATATCTCTGATTCCTTCTAATCTTTTCATTCTTTCCTTCTAATCTCTTACTTTCTTTCCTTCTATTCTTTATTTCATTCATCTTTTTCCTCGTTCTGCCATCCCAGAGAAGCAGCTGGTCCTGGATTGCTGTCTGGCCGCTGGTGGGTTTGGTTCCGCTTTAAATATAATCCACAGCTCAGGTCACCACCTGGACAGTTATTTTTACCTTATTACAATTACTGGTAAAAAATAATACCGACCAGGTGGCAACCTGAGTCCCGGCCCAAATATAAGCCCCGCCCCAAATATAAGCCCTGGCCCAAATATAAGTCCCGGCCCAAATATAAGTCCTGGCCCAAATATAAGCCCCGGCCCAAATATAAGTCCTGGCCCAAATATAAGCCCCGGCCCAAATATAAGTCCTGGCCCAAATATAAGCCCTGGCCCAAATATAAGTCCCGGCCCAAATATAAGCCCCGCCCCAAATATAAGCCCTGGCCCAAATATAAGCCCCGCCCCAAATATAAGCCCTGGCCCAAATATAAGTCCCGGCCCAAATATAAGTCCTGGCCCAAATATAAGCCCCGGCCCAAATATAAGTCCTGGCCCAAATATAAGCCCCGGCCCAAATATAAGTCCTGGCCCAAATATAAGCCCTGGCCCAAATATAAGCCCCGGCCCAAATATAAGCCCCGGCCCAAATATAAGCCCCGGCCCAAATATAAGCCCTGGCCCAAATATAAGTCCCGGCCCAAATATAAGTCCCGGCCCAAATATAAGCCCCGGCCCAAATATAAGCCCCGGCCCAAATATAAGTCCTGGCCCAAATATAAGCCCTGGTCCCAAATATAAGCCCCGGCCCAAATATAAGCCCTGGTCCCAAATATAAGCCCTGGTCCCAAATATAAGCCCTGGTCCCAAATATAAGCCCGGCCCAAATATAAGCCTCAGCCCAAATATAAGCCCTGGCCCAAATATAAGCCCTGGTCCTAAATATAAGCCCTGGCCCAAATATAAGCCTCAGCCCAAATATAAGCCCTGGCCCAAATATAAGCCCTGGTCCCAAATATAAGCCCCGGCCCAAATATAAGCCCTGGTCCCAAATATAAGCCCTGGTCCCAAATATAAGCCCTGGTCCCAAATATAAGCCCTGGTCCCAAATATAAGCCCTGGCCCAAATATAAGCCCTGGTCCCAAATATAAGCCCTGGTCCCAAATATAAGCCCCGGCCCAAATATAAGCCCTGGTCCCAAATATAAGCCCTGGTCCCAAATATAAGCCCTGGTCCCAAATATAAGCCCCGGCCCAAATATAAGCCCTGGTCCCAAATATAAGCCCTGGTCCCAAATATAAGCCTCGGCCCAAATATAAGCCCTGGTCCCAAATATAAGCCCCGGCCCAAATATAAGCCCTGGTCCCAAATATAAGCCCTGGTCCCAAATATAAGCCTCGGCCCAAATATAAGCCCTGGTCCCAAATATAAGCCCTGGTCCCAAATATAAGCCCTGGTCCCAAATATAAGTCCTGGTCCCAAATATAAGCCCTGGTCCCAAATATAAGCCTCGGCCCAAATATAAGCCCTGGTCCCAAATATAAGCCCTGGTCCCAAATATAAGCCCTGGTCCCAAATATAAGCCCTGGTCCCAAATATAAGCCCTGGTCCCAAATATAAGCCTCAGCCCAAATATAAGCCCTGGTCCCAAATATAAGCCCCAGCCCAAATATAAGTCCTGGCCCAAATATAAGTCCTGGTCCAAATATAAGCCCTGGTACCAAATATAAGCCCTGGTCCCAAATATAAGCCCTGGTCCCAAATATAAGCCCTGGCCCAAATATAAGCCTCAGCCCAAATATAAGCCCTGGCCCAAATATAAGCCCTGGTCCCAAATATAAGCCCTGGTCCCAAATATAAGCCCTGGCCCAAATATAAGCCTCAGCCCAAATATAAGCCCTGGCCCAAATATAAGCCCTGGTCCCAAATATAAGCCCTGGTCCCAAATATAAGCCCTGGTCCCAAATATAAGCCCTGGCCCAAATATAAGCCCTGGCCCAAATATAAGTCCTGGCCCAAATATAAGCCCTGGTCCCAAATATAAGCCCTGGTCCCAAATATAAGCCCCGGCCCAAATATAAGCCCTGGTCCCAAATATA
This sequence comes from Gastrophryne carolinensis, assembly GCA_027917425.1. Classification (NCBI taxonomy): domain Eukaryota; kingdom Metazoa; phylum Chordata; class Amphibia; order Anura; family Microhylidae; genus Gastrophryne; species Gastrophryne carolinensis. The sequence continues at coordinate 481,760,778 of CM051237.1, read as the reverse complement.
AGCCCTGGTCCCAAATATAAGCCCTGGTCCCAAATATAAGTCCTGGCCCAAATATAAGCCCCAGCCCAAATATAAGCCCCAGCCCAAATATAAGCCCCAGCCCAAATATAAGTCCTGGCCCAAATATAAGTCCTGGTCCAAATATAAGCCCTGGTCCCAAATATAAGCCCTGGTCCCAAATATAAGCCCTGGTCCCAAATATAAGCCCTGGTCCCAAATATAAGCCCTGGTCCCAAATATAAGTCCTGGCCCAAATATAAGCCCCGGCCCAAATATAAGCCCCAGCCCAAATATAAGCCCCGGCCCAAATATAATTCCTGGTCCAAATATAAGCCCTGGTCCCAAATATAAGCCCTGGTCCCAAATATAAGCCCTGGTCCCAAATATAAGCCCTGGTCCCAAATATAAGCCCTGGTCCCAAATATAAGCCCTGGTCCCAAATATAAGCCCTGGCCCAAATATAAGCCCCAGCCCAAATATAAGCCCTGGCCCAAATATAAGCCCTGGCCCAAATATAAGTCCTGGTCCCAAATATAAGCCTCAGCCCAAATATAAGCCCTGGTCCCAAATATAAGCCCTGGTCCCAAATATAAGCCTCAGCCCAAATATAAGCCCTGGTCCCAAATATAAGCCCTGGCCCAAATATAAGCCCTGGTCCCAAATATAAGCCCTGGTCCCAAATATAAGCCCTGGTCGCAAATATAAGCCCTGGTCCCAAATATAAGCCCTGGCCCAAATATAAGCCTCAGCCCAAATATAAGCCCCGCCCCAAATATAAGCCCCGCCCCAAATATAAGCCCTGGTCCCAAATATAAGCCCTGGTCCCAAATATAAGCCCTGGTCCCAAATATAAGCCTCAGCCCAAATATAAGCCCTGGTCCCAAATATAAGCCCTGGTCCCAAATATAAGCCCTGGCCCAAATATAAGCCTCAGCCCAAATATAAGCCCTGGCCCAAATATAAGCCCCAGCCCAAATATAAGCCCCAGCCCAAATATAAGCCCCAGCCCAAATATAAGCCCTGGCCCAAATATAAGCCTCAGCCCAAATATAAGCCCTGGTCCCAAATATAAGCCTCAGCCCAAATATAAGCCCTGGCCCAAATATAAGCCCCAGCCCAAATATAAGCCCCAGCCCAAATATAAGCCCTGGTCCCAAATATAAGCCTCAGCCCAAATATAAGCCCTGGCCCAAATATAAGTCCCGGCCCAAATATAAGCCCTGGCCCAAATATAAGCCCCAGCCCAAATATAAGCCCCAGCCCAAATATAAGTCCTGGCCCAAATATAAGTCCTGGTCCAAATATAAGCCCTGGTCCCAAATATAAGCCCTGGTCCCAAATATAAGCCCTGGTCCCAAATATAAGCCCTGGCCCAAATATAAGCCTCAGCCCAAATATAAGCCCTGGCCCAAATATAAGCCCTGGTCCCAAATATAAGCCCTGGTCCCAAATATAAGCCCTGGTCCCAAATATAAGCCCTGGCCCAAATATAAGCCTCAGCCCAAATATAAGCCCTGGCCCAAATATAAGCCCTGGTCCCAAATATAAGCCCTGGTCCCAAATATAAGCCCTGGTCCCAAATATAAGCCCTGGCCCAAATATAAGCCTCAGCCCAAATATAAGCCCTGGCCCAAATATAAGCCCCGGCCCAAATATAAGCCCTGGTCCCAAATATAAGCCCTGGTCCCAAATATAAGCCTCGGCCCAAATATAAGCCCTGGTCCCAAATATAAGCCCTGGTCCCAAATATAAGCCCTGGTCCCAAATATAAGCCCTGGTCCCAAATATAAGTCCTGGTCCCAAATATAAGCCCTGGTCCCAAATATAAGCCTCGGCCCAAATATAAGCCCTGGTCCCAAATATAAGCCCTGGTCCCAAATATAAGCCCTGGTCCCAAATATAAGCCCTGGTCCCAAATATAAGTCCTGGCCCAAATATAAGCCTCAGCCCAAATATAAGCCCTGGCCCAAATATAAGTCCCGGCCCAAATATAAGCCCCAGCCCAAATATAAGCCCCAGCCCAAATATAAGTCCTGGCCCAAATATAAGTCCTGGTCCAAATATAAGCCCTGGTCCCAAATATAAGCCCTGGTCCCAAATATAAGCCCCGGCCCAAATATAAGCCCTGGTCCCAAATATAAGCCCTGGTCCCAAATATAAGCCCTGGTCCCAATATAAGCCCCGGCCCAAATATAAGCCCTGGCCCCAATATAAGCCCCGGCCCAAATATAAGCCCCGGCCCAAATATAAGCCTCAGCCCAAATATAAGCCCTGGCCCAAATATAAGCCCTGGTCCCAAATATAAGCCCTGGTCCCAAATATAAGCCCTGGCCCAAATATAAGCCCCGGCCCAAATATAAGCCCTGGCCCAAATATAAGCCCCGGCCCAAATATAAGCCCTGGCCCAAATATAAGTCCTGGCCCAAATATAAGCCCCGGCCCAAATATAAGCCCCAGCCCAAATATAAGCCCCGGCCCAAATATAAGCCCCAGCCCAAATATAAGCCCTGGTCCCAAATATAAGCCCTGGCCCAAATATAAGCCTCAGCCCAAATATAAGCCCCGGCCCAAATATAAGTCCTAGTTACAGTTCATGAAAAAAAAAGACCCAACGAGACCCCAAATATAGGTTTGCAACTTCCAAGCCTTGTGAGTGTTACAGGCCGTGTTATAGATGAAGGGATAATTAAATCCCCCCGAAAATAAGCCCTAATGAATCTTTTGGAGCAGAAATTACTATAAGACCCTGTCTTATTTTTGGGGGAAACATGTTAAGCTTTGTATTAATGTTACCTGGGAATCTGACTTTCCTGGGTTTGGTTCCCAATTCAATACTTAAAGTGGAAAAATAACCACCACCAGCCCGTCCTGGAATCTGAAAGGTTCCAGGGCCGGCCGCTGCCTCGCTGTGTGAAACCCCCGTTTGCCACAAAGACTAACCTTCCCACGCTCCAACGGCTCATGCGCGGGCTCTCGTCCAATCAGAGCCGTCTGCTGTGACTGTCATTCATCAGGTGTCTGTCATTAATATGATTGGGGAGCAGCAGCTGCCACACCCCCCGCTCATCTGAATGGCCGCCTGTTGAATGATGTAATCACAGCAGACGGCTCTGATTGGACGACAGCCCGCGCCTGCCATTGGAGTGTGGGAAGGTGAGTTTTTACGGGTGGACGGGGGGGGTTTCACACAGCGGAGCATCCTGATTTGGGATACTCTTGGGGGCCACTGAACAAAACCCAGGAAAGCACCACTTTAACATTAATAAAAAGGTTAACCTGTTTCCCCCTGAAAATAAGACAGGGTCTTATATTAATTTCTGCTCCGAATGATTCATTAGGGCTTATTTTCAGGGAATGTGTCTTTTCATCTATGACATAACCTGTCACATGACTTTGTGTAGATGCCCAGGGAGCCACATGCAAGAGCAGAGAAAATTCCAGTGGCCAGCCCTGGAAACTTTTAGATTCCAGGCCGGCTACTGCTGGACAAAAACCCACACAGATTGGCCCGGGAAGCTATAAGATTCCTGGGCCACTGGATCCCCCCCCCCCCCCGGGGCAGATATTCGCTTCCTTTCCCAGTCCAATGGTGCAAGTGCGAGTAGCATCCCGTGCCCAACGCGGCCACAGATCCGAGCGCGCTGATTGGACGAGAGGCTGTGCATGCGCCGTAGGACTGGTGAGAGGTGAGTTTATTCCAGCATCTGGGGGGTTTCACACAGCGGGGCGTCCCCAATCGGGGTGCCCGAGAGGCAAGGACCAAAACCAGGTATGGTCCAAATCCTGGGGTGCCACATAATCGGGAGCGTCAAGCATCCGCCGCAGATGAGATCACATGCTCTAGTTGTGGCCAATCACAGGCATACCTACCAAGCCACACACCCCTCATTGAGGGATGCACGAAGCCATGCCCCCTCATTGAGGGATGGATGAAGCCACGCCCCCTCATTGAGGGATGGATGAAGCCACACTCTCTCATTGAGGGATGCACGAAGCCATGCCCCCTCATTGAGGGATGGATGAAGCCACGCCCCCTCATTGAGGGATGGATGAAGCCACGCCCCCTCATTGAGAAATGGATGAAGCCACGCCCCCTCATTGAGGGATAGATGAAGCCACGCTCTCTCATTGAGGGATAGATGAAGCCACACTCTCTCATTGAGGGATAGATGAAGCCACGCCTCCTCATTGAGGGATGGATGAAGCCACACTCTCTCATTGAGGGATAGATGAAGCCACGCTCTCTCATTGAGGGATGGATGAAGCCACACTCTCTCATTGAGGGATAGATGAAGCCACGCCTCCTCATTGAGGGATAGATGAAGCCACACTCTCTCATTGAGGGATAGATGAAGCCACGCTCTCTCATTGAGGGATAGATGAAGCCACGCTCTCTCATTGAGGGATAGATGAAGCCACGCTCTCTCATTGGGGGGTCAGATGAAGCCACACTCTCTCATTGAGGGATAGATGAAGCCACGCCCCCTCATTGAGGGATAGATGAAGCCACGCCCCCTCATTGAGGGATAGATGAAGCCACACTCTCTCATTGAGGGATAGATGTAGCCACACTCTCTCATTGAGGGATAGATGAAGCCACGCCCCCTGATTGAGGGATAGATGAAGCCACACTCTCTCATTGAGGGATAGATGAAGCCACGCCCCCTCATTGAGGGATAGATGAAGCCACACTCTCTCATTGAGGGATAGATGAAGCCACACTCTCTCATTGAGGGATAGATGAAGCCACGCTCTCTCATTGAGGGATAGATGAAGCCACACTCTCTCATTGAGGGATAGATGAAGCCACACCCCCTCATTGAGGGATAGATGAAGCCACACTCTCTCATTGTGGGATGGATGAAGCCACGCTCTCTCATTGAGGGATAGATGAAGCCACACTCTCTCATTGAGGGATAGATGAAGCCACACCCTCTCATTGTGGGATGGATGAAGCCACGCTCTCTCATTGAGGGATAGATGAAGCCACACTCTCTCATTGAGGGATAGATGAAGCCACACCCTCTCATTGTGGGATGGATGAAGCCACGCTCTCTCATTGAGGGATAGATGAAGCCACACTCTCTCATTGAGGGATAGATGAAGCCACGCTCTCTCATTGAGGGATAGATGAAGCCACGCCTCCTCATTGAGGGATGGATGAAGCCACGCCCCCTCATTGAGGGATGGATGAAGCCACGCCTCATCATTGAGGGATGGATGAAGCCACGCCCCCTCATTGAGGGATGGATAGGAGATACATTGTAACAGTTACAGCAATAGAAACACTTTGAATAGACAAATGAATCATTTATTGCTGCAGATCTGCATGTTACACCTCAAAGAGAGACAAATGAGAACAACGAGGGACAGGGGGACATGGACTCAAAAGAGGGAGCGTCCCTCCAAATCAGGGACACTTGGCAGGTATACATAACATCCAGGCAGAATTATATTTCTTAAAACCTTTTATTTTTCCATGTGACAAGCTGTAGTGTCGCTCTCCGGCCGCCATGACGCGCAGTGGGGATGATTCCCGGGCGCCAGACTCTCGGGTGACAGCAGCGATGAGGCGTTAGGAGCGGCATCCCCGGCGCTGGAGCTTCTCCACCTTGGACACAAAGTTCTGCAGGTCTCGGGCCAGCAGCTCGGGCTCCTCGAAGGCAGCAAAGTGCCCCCCGCGGGGCAGATAGGTGTAACTGATGATCTTCCGGAATTTCTGCTTTGCCCAAACCTGGGGGAAATGGAAAATCTCGCAAGGGAAGGCGGCCAGACCGACGGGCACATAAACCCCGACCCTGGAAAATACAACCGGAATAATTATATATAATACTGCTGTGCCCCATATTATATCAAATAATGGCTGCTGTGCCATGCTGCCTGACATCACCCCATGTTATATATAATACTGCTGTGCCATGCTGCCCGACATCTCCCCATGTTATATATAATACTGCTGTGCCATGCTGCCTGACATCACCCCATGTTATATATAATACTGCTGTGCCATGCTGCCTGACATCACCCCATGTTATATATAATACTGCTGTGCCATGCTGCCTGACATCACCCCATGTTATATATAATACTGCTGTGCCATGCTGCCTGACATCACCCCATGTTATATATAATACTGCTGTGCCATGCTACCTGACATCACCCCATGTTATATATAATACTGCTGTGCCATGCTGCCTGACATCACCCCATGTTATATATAATACTGCTGTGCCATGCTGCCTGACATCACCCCATGTTATATATAATACTGCTGTGCCATGCTGCCTGACATCACCCCATGTTATATATAATACTGCTGTGCCATGCTGCCTGACATCACTCCATGTTATATATAATACTGCTGTGCCATGCTGCCTGCCATCACCCCATGTTATATATAATACTGCTGTGCCATGCTGCCTGACATCACCCCATGTTATATATAATACTGCTGTGCCATGCTGCCTGACATCACCCCATGTTATATATAATACTGCTGTGCCATGCCTGACATCACCCCATGTTATATATAATACTGCTGTGCCATGCTGCCTGACATCACCCCATGTTATATATAATACTGCTGTGCCATGCTGCCTGCCATCACCCCATGTTATATATAATACTGCTGTGCCATGCTGCCTGCCATCACCCCATGTTATATATAATACTGCTGTGCCATGCTGCCTGACATCACCCCATGTTATATATAATACTGCTGTGCCATGCTGCCTGACATCACCCCATGTTATATATAATACTGCTGTGCCATGCTGCCCGACATCACCCCATGTTATATATAATACTGCTGTGCCATGCTGCCTGACATCACCCCATGTTATATATAATACTGCTGTGCCATGCCTGACATCACCCCATGTTATATATAATACTGCTGTGCCATGCTGCCTGACATCACTCCATGTTATATATAATACTGCTGTGCCATGCTGCCCGACATCACTCCATGTTATATATAATACTGCTGTGCCATGTTGCCCGACATCACCCCATGTTATATATAATACTGCTGTGCCATGCTGCCTGACATCTCCCCATGTTATATATAATACTGCTGTGCCACGGTGCCCGACATCACCCCATGTTATATATAATACTGCTGTGCCATGCTGCCTGTCATCACCCCATGTTATATATAATACTGCTGTGCCATGCTGCCTGACATCACTCCATGTTATATATAATACTGCTGTGCCATGCTGCCCGACATCACCCCATGTTATATATAATACTGCTGTGCCATGCTGCCTGACATCACTCCATGTTATATATAATACTGCTGTGCCATGCTGCCCGACATCACCCCATGTTATATATAATACTGCTGTGCCATGCTGCCTGACATCACCCCATGTTATATATAATACTGCTGTGCCATGCTGCCTGTCATCACCCCATGTTATATATAATACTGCTGTGCCATGCTGCCTGACATCACTCCATGTTATATATAATACTGCTGTGCCATGCTGCCCGACATCACCCCATGTTATATATAATACTGCTGTGCCATGCTGCCTGACATCACCCCATGTTATATATAATACTGCTGTGCCATGCTGCCTGACATCACCCCATGTTATATATAATACTGCTGTGCCATGCTGCCCGACATCACCCAATGTTATATATAATACTGCTGTGCCATGCTGCCTGACATCACCCCATGTTATATATAATACTGCTGTGCCATGCTGCCTTACATCACCCCATGTTATATATAATACTGCTGTGCCATGCTGCCTGACATCACTCCATGTTATATATAATACTGCTGTGCCATGCTGCCTTACATCACCCCATGTTATATATAATACTGCTGTGCCATGCTGCCTTACATCACCCCATGTTATATATAATACTGCTGTGCCATGCTGCCCGACATCACTCCATGTTATATATAATACTGCTGTGCCATGCTGCCCGACATCACCCTATGTTATATATAATACTGCTGTGCCATGCTGCCTTACATCACCCCATGTTATATATAATACTGCTGTGCCATGCTGCCTGACATCTCCCCATGTTATATATAATACTGCTGTGCCATGCTGCCTGACATCACCCCATGTTATATATAATACTGCTGTGCCATGCTGCCCGACATCACCCCATGTTATATATAATACTGCTGTGCCATGCTGCCCGACATCACCCCATGTTATATATAATACTGCTGTGCCATGCTGCCTGACATCACCCCATGTTATATATAATACTGCTGTGCCATGCTGCCTTACATCACCCCATGTTATATATAATACTGCTGTGCCATGCTGCCCGACATCACTCCATGTTATATATAATACTGCTGTGCCATGCTGCCCGACATCACCCTATGTTATATATAATACTGCTGTGCCATGCTGCCCGACATCACTCCATGTTATATATAATACTGCTGTGCCATGCTGCCTGACATCACCCCATGTTATATATAATACTGCTGTGCCACGGTGCCTGACATCACCCCATGTTATATATAATACTGCTGTGCCCTGCTGCCTGACATCACCCCATGTTATATATAATACTGCTGTGCCATGCTGCCTGACATCACCCCATGTTATATATAATACTGCTGTGCCATGCTGCCTGACATCACCCCATGTTATATATAATACTGCTGTGCCATGCTGCCTGACATCACCCCATGTTATATATAATACTGCTGTGCCATGCTGCCCGACATCACCCCATGTTATATATAATACTGCTGTGCCATGCTGCCTGACATCACCCCATGTTATATATAATACTGCTGTGCCATGCTGCCTGACATCACCCCATGTTATATATAATACTGCTGTGCCATGCTGCCCGACATCACTCCATGTTATATATAATACTGCTGTGCCATGCTGCCCGACATCACCCCATGTTATATATAATACTGCTGTGCCATGCTGCCCGACATCACCCCATGTTATATATAATACTGCTGTGCCATGCTGCCTGACATCTCCCCATGTTATATATAATACTGCTGTGCCATGCTGCCTGACATCACCCCATGTTATATATAATACTGCTGTGCCATGCTGCCTGACATCACCCCATGTTATATATAATACTGCTGTGCCATGCTGCCTGACATCACCCCATGTTATATATAATACTGCTGTGCCATGCTGCCTGAGATCACCCCGTGTTATATATAATACTGCTGTGCCATGCTGCCTGACATCACCCCATGTTATATATAATACTGCTGTGCCATGCTGCCTGAGATCACCCCGTGTTATATATAATACTGCTGTGCCATGCTGCCCGACATCACTCCATGTTATATATAATACTGCTGTGCCATGCTGCCTGACATCACCCCGTGTTATATATAATACTGCTGTGCCATGCTGCCTGACATCACCCGATGTTATATATAATACTGCTGTGCCATGCTGCCTGACATCACCCCATGTTATATATAATACTGCTGTGCCATGCTGCCCGACATCACCCCATGTTATATATAATACTGCTGTGCCATGCTGCCCGACATCTCCCCATGTTATATATAATACTGCTGTGCCATGCTGCCTGACATCACCCCATGTTATATATAATACTGCTGTGCCATGCTGCCCGACATCACCCCATGTTATATATAATACTGCTGTGCCATGCTGCCCGACATCTCCCCATGTTATATATAATACTGCTGTGCCATGCTGCCCGACATCTCCCCATGTTATATATAATACTGCTGTGCCATGCTGCCTGACATCTCCCCATGTTATATATAATACTGCTGTGCCATGCTGCCTGACATCTCCCCATGTTATATATAATACTGCTGTGCCATGCTGCCTGACATCTCCCCATGTTATATATAATACTGCTGTGCCATGCTGCCTGACATCTCCCCATGTTATATATAATACTGCTGTGCCATGCTGCCTGACATCACCCCATGTTATATATAATACTGCTGTGCCATGCTGCCCGACATCACCCCATGTTATATATAATACTGCTGTGCCATGCTGCCTGACATCACCCCATGTTATATATAATACTGCTGTGCCATGCTGCCTGACATCACCCCATGTTATATATAATACTGCTGTGCCATGCTACCCGACATCTCCCCATGTTATATATAATACTGCTGTGCCATGCTGCCTGACATCACCCCATGTTATATATAATACTGCTGTGCCATGCTGCCTGACATCACCCTACGTTATATATAATACTGCTGTGCCATGCTGCCTGACATCACTCCATGTTATATATAATACTGCTGTGCCATGCTGCCTGACATCACTCCATGTTATATATAATACTGCTGTGCCATGCTGCCTGACATCACCCCATGTTATATATAATACTGCTGTGCCATGCTGCCCGACATCACCCCATGTTATATATAATACTGCTGTGCCATGCTGCCTGACATCTCCCCATGTTATATATAATACTGCTGTGCCCCATGTTATATATAATACTGCTGTGCCATGCTGCCTGACATCACCCCATGTTATATATAATACTGCTGTGCCATGCTGCCTGACATCACCCCATGTTATATATAATACTGCTGTGCCATGCTGCCTGACATCACCCCATGTTATATATAATACTGCTGTGCCATGCTGCCTGACATCACCCCATGTTATATATAATACTGCTGTGCCATGCTGCCCGACATCACCCCATGTTATATATAATACTGCTGTGCCATGCTGCCTGACATCACCCCATGCTATATATAATACTGCTGTGCCATGCTGCCCGACATCACCCCATGTTATATATAATACTGCTGTGCCATGCTGCCCGACATCACCCCATGTTATATATAATACTGCTGTGCCATGCTACCTGACATCACTACATGTTATATATAATACTGCTGTGCCATGCTGCCTGACATCACCCCATGTTATATATAATACTGCTGTGCCATGCTGCCTGACATCACCCCATGCTATATATAATACTGCTGTGCCATGCCGCCTGACATCACCCCATGTTATATATAATACTGCTGTGCCATGCTGCCCGACATCACCCCATGTTATATATAATACTGCTGTGCCATGCTGCCCGACATCTCCCCATGTTATATATAATACTGCTGTGCCATGCTGCCTGACATCACCCCATGTTATATATAATACTGCTGTGCCATGCTGCCTGACATCTCCCCATGTTATATATAATACTGCTGTGCCATGCTGCCTGACATCACCCCATGTTATATATAATACTGCTGTGCCATGCTGCCTGACATCTCCCCATGTTATATATAATACTGCTGTGCCATGCTGCCTGACATCACCCCATGTTATATATAATACTGCTGTGCCATGCTGCCTGACATCTCCCCATGTTATATATAATACTGCTGTGCCATGCTGCCTGACATCACCCCATGTTATATATAATACTGCTGTGCCATGCCTGACATCACCCCATGTTATATATAATACTGCTGTGCCATGCTGCCTGACATCACCCCATGTTATATATAATACTGCTGTGCCCCATGTTATATATAATACTGCTGTGCCATGCTGCCTGACATCACCCAATGTTATATATAATACTGCTGTGCCATGCAGCCTGACATCACCCCATGTTATATATAATACTGCTGTGCCATGCTGCCTGACATCACCCCATGTTATATATAATACTGCTGTGCCATGCTGCCTGACATCACCCCATGTTATATATAATACTGCTGTGCCATGCTGCCCGACATCACCCCATGTTATATATAATACTGCTGTGCCATGCTGCCTGACATCACCCCATGTTATATATAATACTGCTGTGCCATGCTGCCTGACATCACCCCATGTTATATATAATACTGCTGTGCCCCATGTTATATATAATACTGCTGTGCCCCATGTTATATATAATACTGCTGTGCCATGCTGCCCGACATCACCCCATGTTATATATAATACTGCTGTGCCATGCTGCCCGACATCACTCCATGTTATATATAATACTGCTGTGCCATGCTGCCCGACATCACCCCATGTTATATATAATACTGCTGTGCCATGCTGCCTGACATCACCCCATGTTATATATAATACTGCTGTGCCATGCTGCCTGACATCACCCCATGTTATATATAATACTGCTGTGCCCCATGTTATATATAATACTGCTGTGCCATGCTGCCTGACATCACCCCATGTTATATATAATACTGCTGTGCCCCATGTTATATATAATACTGCTGTGCCATGCTGCCTGACATCACCCCATGTTATATATAATACTGCTGTGCCCCATGTTATATATAATACTGCTGTGCCATGCTGCCTGACATCACCCCATGTTATATATAATACTGCTGTGCCATGCCTGACATCACCCCATGTTATATATAATACTGCTGTGCCATGCTGCCCGACATCACCCCATGTTATATATAATACTGCTGTGCCATGCTGCCTGACATCACCCCATGTTATATATAATACTGCTGTGCCATGCCTGACATCACCCCATGTTATATATAATACTGCTGTGCCATGCTGCCCGACATCACCCCATGTTATATATAATACTGCTGTGCCATGCTGCCTGACATCTCCCCATGTTATATATAATACTGCTGTGCCATGCTGCCTGACATCACCCTACGTTATATATAATACTGCTGTGCCATGCTGCCTGACATCACTCCATGTTATATATAATACTGCTGTGCCATGCTGCCTGACATCACCCCATGTTATATATAATACTGCTGTGCCATGCTGCCCGACATCACCCCATGTTATATATAATACTGCTGTGCCATGCTGCCTGACATCTCCCCATGTTATATATAATACTGCTGTGCCCCATGTTATATATAATACTGCTGTGCCATGCTGCCTGACATCACCCCATGTTATATATAATACTGCTGTGCCATGCTGCCTGACATCACCCCATGTTATATATAATACTGCTGTGCCATGCTGCCTGACATCACCCCATGTTATATATAATACTGCTGTGCCATGCCTGACATCACCCCATGTTATATATAATACTGCTGTGCCATGCTGCCTGACATCACGCCATGTTATATATAATACTGCTGTGCCATGCTGCCTGACATCACCCCATGTTATATATAATACTGCTGTGCCATGCTGCCCGACATCACCCCATGTTATATATAATACTGCTGTGCCATGCTGCCTGACATCACCCCATGTTATATATAATACTGCTGTGCCATGCTGCCCGACATCACCCCATGTTATATATAATACTGCTGTGCCATGCTACCCGACATCTCCCCATGTTATATATAATACTGCTGTGCCATGCTGCCTGACATCACCCCATGTTATATATAATACTGCTGTGCCATGCTGCCTGACATCACCCCATGTTATATATAATACTGCTGTGCCATGCTGCCTGACATCACCCCATGTTATATATAATACTGCTGTGCCATGCCTGACATCACCCCATGTTATATATAATACTGCTGTGCCATGCTGCCTGACATCACCCCATGTTATATATAATACTGCTGTGCCATGCCTGACATCACCCCATGTTATATATAATACTGCTGTGCCATGCTGCCCGACATCACCCCATGTTATATATAATACTGCTGTGCCATGCTGCCTGACATCACTCCATGTTATATATAATACTGCTGTGCCATGCTGCCTGACATCACCCCATGTTATATATAATACTGCTGTGCCATGCTGCCTGACATCACCCCATGTTATATATAATACTGCTGTGCCATGCTGCCCGACATCACCCCATGTTATATATAATACTGCTGTGCCATGCTGCCCGACATCACCCCATGTTATATATAATACTGCTGTGCCATGCTGCCTGACATCACCCCATGTTATATATAATACTGCTGTGCCATGCTGCCCGACATCACCCCATGTTATATATAATACTGCTGTGCCATGCTGCCTGACATCACCCCATGTTATATATAATACTGCTGTGCCATGCTACCCGACATCTCCCCATGTTATATATAATACTGCTGTGCCATGCTGCCTGACATCACCCCATGTTATATATAATACTGCTGTGCCATGCTGCCCGACATCACCCCATGTTATATATAATACTGCTGTGCCATGCTGCCTGACATCACCCCATGTTATATATAATACTGCTGTGCCATGCTGCCAGACATCACCCCATGTTATATATAATACTGCTGTGCCATGCTGCCTGACATCACCCCATGTTATATATAATACTGCTGTGCCATGCTGCCTGACATCACCCCATGTTATATATAATACTGCTGTGCCATGCTGCCCGACATCACCCCATGTTATATATAATACTGCTGTGCCATGCTGCCTGCCATCACTCCATGTTATATATAATACTGCTGTGCCATGCTGCCCGACATCACCCCATGTTATATATAATACTGCTGTGCCATGCTACCTGACATCACTACATGTTATATATAATACTGCTGTGCCATGCTGCCTGACATCACCCCATGTTATATATAATACTGCTGTGCCATGCTGCCTGACATCACCCCATGCTATATATAATACTGCTGTGCCATGCCGCCTGACATCACCCCATGTTATATATAATACTGCTGTGCCATGCTGCCCGACATCACCCCATGTTATATATAATACTGCTGTGCCATGCTGCCCGACATCTCCCCATGTTATATATAATACTGCTGTGCCATGCTGCCTGACATCACCCCATGTTATATATAATACTGCTGTGCCATGCTGCCTGACATCTCCCCATGTTATATATAATACTGCTGTGCCATGCTGCCTGACATCACCCCATGTTATATATAATACTGCTGTGCCATGCTGCCTGACATCTCCCCATGTTATATATAATACTGCTGTGCCATGCTGCCTGACATCACCCCATGTTATATATAATACTGCTGTGCCATGCTGCCTGACATCTCCCCATGTTATATATAATACTGCTGTGCCATGCTGCCTGACATCACCCCATGTTATATATAATACTGCTGTGCCATGCCTGACATCACCCCATGTTATATATAATACTGCTGTGCCATGCTGCCTGACATCACCCCATGTTATATATAATACTGCTGTGCCCCATGTTATATATAATACTGCTGTGCCATGCTGCCTGACATCACCCAATGTTATATATAATACTGCTGTGCCATGCAGCCTGACATCACCCCATGTTATATATAATACTGCTGTGCCATGCTGCCTGACATCACCCCATGTTATATATAATACTGCTGTGCCATGCTGCCTGACATCACCCCATGTTATATATAATACTGCTGTGCCATGCTGCCCGACATCACCCCATGTTATATATAATACTGCTGTGCCATGCTGCCCGACATCACTCCATGTTATATATAATACTGCTGTGCCATGCTGCCCGACATCACCCCATGTTATATATAATACTGCTGTGCCATGCTGCCTGACATCACCCCATGTTATATATAATACTGCTGTGCCATGCTGCCTGACATCACCCCATGTTATATATAATACTGCTGTGCCCCATGTTATATATAATACTGCTGTGCCATGCTGCCTGACATCACCCCATGTTATATATAATACTGCTGTGCCCCATGTTATATATAATACTGCTGTGCCATGCTGCCTGACATCACCCCATGTTATATATAATACTGCTGTGCCCCATGTTATATATAATACTGCTGTGCCATGCTGCCTGACATCACCCCATGTTATATATAATACTGCTGTGCCATGCCTGACATCACCCCATGTTATATATAATACTGCTGTGCCATGCTGCCCGACATCACCCCATGTTATATATAATACTGCTGTGCCATGCTGCCTGACATCACCCCATGTTATATATAATACTGCTGTGCCATGCCTGACATCACCCCATGTTATATATAATACTGCTGTGCCATGCTGCCCGACATCACCCCATGTTATATATAATACTGCTGTGCCATGCTGCCTGACATCTCCCCATGTTATATATAATACTGCTGTGCCATGCTGCCTGACATCACCCTACGTTATATATAATACTGCTGTGCCATGCTGCCTGACATCACTCCATGTTATATATAATACTGCTGTGCCATGCTGCCTGACATCACCCCATGTTATATATAATACTGCTGTGCCATGCTGCCCGACATCACCCCATGTTATATATAATACTGCTGTGCCATGCTGCCTGACATCTCCCCATGTTATATATAATACTGCTGTGCCCCATGTTATATATAATACTGCTGTGCCATGCTGCCTGACATCACCCCATGTTATATATAATACTGCTGTGCCATGCTGCCTGACATCACCCCATGTTATATATAATACTGCTGTGCCATGCTGCCTGACATCACCCCATGTTATATATAATACTGCTGTGCCATGCCTGACATCACCCCATGTTATATATAATACTGCTGTGCCATGCTGCCTGACATCACGCCATGTTATATATAATACTGCTGTGCCATGCTGCCTGACATCACCCCATGTTATATATAATACTGCTGTGCCATGCTGCCCGACATCACCCCATGTTATATATAATACTGCTGTGCCATGCTGCCTGACATCACCCCATGTTATATATAATACTGCTGTGCCATGCTGCCCGACATCACCCCATGTTATATATAATACTGCTGTGCCATGCTACCCGACATCTCCCCATGTTATATATAATACTGCTGTGCCATGCTGCCTGACATCACCCCATGTTATATATAATACTGCTGTGCCATGCTGCCTGACATCACCCCATGTTATATATAATACTGCTGTGCCATGCTGCCTGACATCACCCCATGTTATATATAATACTGCTGTGCCATGCCTGACATCACCCCATGTTATATATAATACTGCTGTGCCATGCTGCCTGACATCACCCCATGTTATATATAATACTGCTGTGCCATGCCTGACATCACCCCATGTTATATATAATACTGCTGTGCCATGCTGCCCGACATCACCCCATGTTATATATAATACTGCTGTGCCATGCTGCCTGACATCACTCCATGTTATATATAATACTGCTGTGCCATGCTGCCTGACATCACCCCATGTTATATATAATACTGCTGTGCCATGCTGCCTGACATCACCCCATGTTATATATAATACTGCTGTGCCATGCTGCCCGACATCACCCCATGTTATATATAATACTGCTGTGCCATGCTGCCCGACATCACCCCATGTTATATATAATACTGCTGTGCCATGCTGCCTGACATCACCCCATGTTATATATAATACTGCTGTGCCATGCTGCCCGACATCACCCCATGTTATATATAATACTGCTGTGCCATGCTGCCTGACATCACCCCATGTTATATATAATACTGCTGTGCCATGCTACCCGACATCTCCCCATGTTATATATAATACTGCTGTGCCATGCTGCCTGACATCACCCCATGTTATATATAATACTGCTGTGCCATGCTGCCCGACATCACCCCATGTTATATATAATACTGCTGTGCCATGCTGCCTGACATCACCCCATGTTATATATAATACTGCTGTGCCATGCTGCCAGACATCACCCCATGTTATATATAATACTGCTGTGCCATGCTGCCTGACATCACCCCATGTTATATATAATACTGCTGTGCCATGCTGCCTGACATCACCCCATGTTATATATAATACTGCTGTGCCATGCTGCCCGACATCACCCCATGTTATATATAATACTGCTGTGCCATGCTGCCTGCCATCACTCCATGTTATATATAATACTGCTGTGCCATGCTGCCCGACATCACCCCATGTTATATATAATACTGCTGTGCCATGCTACCTGACATCACTACATGTTATATATAATACTGCTGTGCCATGCTGCCTGACATCACCCCATGTTATATATAATACTGCTGTGCCATGCTGCCTGACATCACCCCATGCTATATATAATACTGCTGTGCCATGCCGCCTGACATCACCCCATGTTATATATAATACTGCTGTGCCATGCTGCCCGACATCACCCCATGTTATATATAATACTGCTGTGCCATGCTGCCCGACATCTCCCCATGTTATATATAATACTGCTGTGCCATGCTGCCTGACATCACCCCATGTTATATATAATACTGCTGTGCCATGCTGCCTGACATCTCCCCATGTTATATATAATACTGCTGTGCCATGCTGCCTGACATCACCCCATGTTATATATAATACTGCTGTGCCATGCTGCCTGACATCTCCCCATGTTATATATAATACTGCTGTGCCATGCTGCCTGACATCACCCCATGTTATATATAATACTGCTGTGCCATGCTGCCTGACATCTCCCCATGTTATATATAATACTGCTGTGCCATGCTGCCTGACATCACCCCATGTTATATATAATACTGCTGTGCCATGCCTGACATCACCCCATGTTATATATAATACTGCTGTGCCATGCTGCCTGACATCACCCCATGTTATATATAATACTGCTGTGCCCCATGTTATATATAATACTGCTGTGCCATGCTGCCTGACATCACCCAATGTTATATATAATACTGCTGTGCCATGCAGCCTGACATCACCCCATGTTATATATAATACTGCTGTGCCATGCTGCCTGACATCACCCCATGTTATATATAATACTGCTGTGCCATGCTGCCTGACATCACCCCATGTTATATATAATACTGCTGTGCCATGCTGCCCGACATCACCCCATGTTATATATAATACTGCTGTGCCATGCTGCCCGACATCACTCCATGTTATATATAATACTGCTGTGCCATGCTGCCCGACATCACCCCATGTTATATATAATACTGCTGTGCCATGCTGCCTGACATCACCCCATGTTATATATAATACTGCTGTGCCATGCTGCCTGACATCACCCCATGTTATATATAATACTGCTGTGCCCCATGTTATATATAATACTGCTGTGCCATGCTGCCTGACATCACCCCATGTTATATATAATACTGCTGTGCCCCATGTTATATATAATACTGCTGTGCCATGCTGCCTGACATCACCCCATGTTATATATAATACTGCTGTGCCCCATGTTATATATAATACTGCTGTGCCATGCTGCCTGACATCACCCCATGTTATATATAATACTGCTGTGCCATGCCTGACATCACCCCATGTTATATATAATACTGCTGTGCCATGCTGCCCGACATCACCCCATGTTATATATAATACTGCTGTGCCATGCTGCCTGACATCACCCCATGTTATATATAATACTGCTGTGCCATGCCTGACATCACCCCATGTTATATATAATACTGCTGTGCCATGCTGCCCGACATCACCCCATGTTATATATAATACTGCTGTGCCATGCTGCCTGACATCTCCCCATGTTATATATAATACTGCTGTGCCATGCTGCCTGACATCACCCTACGTTATATATAATACTGCTGTGCCATGCTGCCTGACATCACTCCATGTTATATATAATACTGCTGTGCCATGCTGCCTGACATCACCCCATGTTATATATAATACTGCTGTGCCATGCTGCCCGACATCACCCCATGTTATATATAATACTGCTGTGCCATGCTGCCTGACATCTCCCCATGTTATATATAATACTGCTGTGCCCCATGTTATATATAATACTGCTGTGCCATGCTGCCTGACATCACCCCATGTTATATATAATACTGCTGTGCCATGCTGCCTGACATCACCCCATGTTATATATAATACTGCTGTGCCATGCTGCCTGACATCACCCCATGTTATATATAATACTGCTGTGCCATGCCTGACATCACCCCATGTTATATATAATACTGCTGTGCCATGCTGCCTGACATCACGCCATGTTATATATAATACTGCTGTGCCATGCTGCCTGACATCACCCCATGTTATATATAATACTGCTGTGCCATGCTGCCCGACATCACCCCATGTTATATATAATACTGCTGTGCCATGCTGCCTGACATCACCCCATGTTATATATAATACTGCTGTGCCATGCTGCCCGACATCACCCCATGTTATATATAATACTGCTGTGCCATGCTACCCGACATCTCCCCATGTTATATATAATACTGCTGTGCCATGCTGCCTGACATCACCCCATGTTATATATAATACTGCTGTGCCATGCTGCCTGACATCACCCCATGTTATATATAATACTGCTGTGCCATGCTGCCTGACATCACCCCATGTTATATATAATACTGCTGTGCCATGCCTGACATCACCCCATGTTATATATAATACTGCTGTGCCATGCTGCCTGACATCACCCCATGTTATATATAATACTGCTGTGCCATGCCTGACATCACCCCATGTTATATATAATACTGCTGTGCCATGCTGCCCGACATCACCCCATGTTATATATAATACTGCTGTGCCATGCTGCCTGACATCACTCCATGTTATATATAATACTGCTGTGCCATGCTGCCTGACATCACCCCATGTTATATATAATACTGCTGTGCCATGCTGCCTGACATCACCCCATGTTATATATAATACTGCTGTGCCATGCTGCCCGACATCACCCCATGTTATATATAATACTGCTGTGCCATGCTGCCCGACATCACCCCATGTTATATATAATACTGCTGTGCCATGCTGCCTGACATCACCCCATGTTATATATAATACTGCTGTGCCATGCTGCCCGACATCACCCCATGTTATATATAATACTGCTGTGCCATGCTACCCGACATCTCCCCATGTTATATATAATACTGCTGTGCCATGCTGCCTGACATCACCCCATGTTATATATAATACTGCTGTGCCATGCTGCCCGACATCACCCCATGTTATATATAATACTGCTGTGCCATGCTGCCTGACATCACCCCATGTTATATATAATACTGCTGTGCCATGCTGCCAGACATCACCCCATGTTATATATAATACTGCTGTGCCATGCTGCCTGACATCACCCCATGTTATATATAATACTGCTGTGCCATGCTGCCTGACATCACCCCATGTTATATATAATACTGCTGTGCCATGCTGCCCGACATCTCCCCATGTTATATATAATACTGCTGTGCCATGCTGCCCGACATCACCCCATGTTATATATAATACTGCTGTGCCATGCTGCCTGCCATCACTCCATGTTATATATAATACTGCTGTGCCATGCTGCCTGACATCACCCCATGTTATATATAATACTGCTGTGCCATGCTGCCTGCCATCACTCCATGTTATATATAATACTGCTGTGCCATGCTGCCTGACATCACCCCGTGTTATATATAATACTGCTGTGCCATGCTGCCTGACATCTCCCCATGTTATATATAATACTGCTGTGCCATGCTGCCTGACATCACCCCGTGTTATATATAATACTGCTGTGCCATGCTGCCTGACATCTCCCCATGTTATATATAATACTGCTGTGCCATGCTGCCAGACACCACCCCATGTTATATATGTTATATATAATACTGCTGTGCCATGCTGCCTGAAATCACCCCGTGTTATATATAATACTGCTGTGCCATGCTGCCTGACATCTCCCCATGTTATATATAATACTGCTGTGCCATGCTGCCCGACATCACCCCATGTTATATATAATACTGCTGTGCCATGCTGCCTGACATCACCCCATGTTATATATAATACTGCTGTGCCATGCTGCCCGACATCACCCCATGTTATATATAATACTGCTGTGCCATGCTGCCTGACATCACCCCATGTTATATATAATACTGCTGTGCCATGCTGCCCGACATCACCCCATGTTATATATAATACTGCTGTGCCATGCTACCCGACACCACCCCATGTTATATATAATACTGCTGTGCCATGCTGCCTGACATCACTCCATGTTATATATAATACTGCTGTGCCATGCTGCCTGACATCACCCCATGTTATATATAATACTGCTGTGCCATGCTGCCTGACATCACTCCATGTTATATATCATACTGCTGTGCCATGCTGCCTGACATCACCCCATGTTATACTGCTGTGCCATGCTGCCCGACATCACCCCATGTTATATATAATACTGCTGTGCCATGCTGCCTGACATCACCCCATGTTATATATAATACTGCTGTGCCATGCTGCCCGACATCACCCCATGTTATATATAATACTGCTGTGCCATGCTGCCCGACATCACCCCATGTTATATATAATACTGCTGTGCCATGCTGCCCGACATCACCCCATGTTATATATAATACTGCTGTGCCATGCTGCCCGACATCACTCCATGGTATATATAATACTGCTGTGCCATGCTGCCCGACATCACCCCATGTTATATATAATACTGCTGTGCCATGCTGCCCGACATCACCCCAAGGTATATATAATACTGCTGTGCCATGCTGCCTGACATCACCCCATGTTATATATAATACTGCTGTGCCATGCTGCCTGACATCACCCCATGTTATATATAATACTGCTGTGCCATGCTGCCTGACATCACCCCATGTTATATATAATACTGCTGTGCCATGCTGCCTGACATCACCCCATGTTATATATAATACTGCTGTGCCATGCTGCCTGACATCACTCCATGTTATATATAATACTGCTGTGCCCCATGTTATATATAATACTGCTGTGCCATGCTGCCTGATATCACCCCATGTTATATATAATACTGCTGTGCCATGCTGCCTGACATCACCCCATGTTATATATAATACTGCTGTGCCATGCTGCCTGACATCACTCCATGTTATATATAATACTGCTGTGCCCCATGTTATATATAATACTGCTGTGCCATGCTGCCTGATATCACCCCATGTTATATATAATACTGCTGTGCCATGCTGCCTGACATCTCCCCATGTTATATATAATACTGCTGTGCCATGCTGCCTGACATCTCCCCATGTTATATATAATACTGCTGTGCCATGCTGCCTGACATCTCCCCATGTTATATATAATACTGCTGTGCCATGCTGCCTGACATCTCCCCATGTTATATATAATACTGCTGTGCCATGCTGCCTGACATCTCCCCATGTTATATATAATACTGCTGTGCCATGCTGCCTGACATCTCCCCATGTTATATATAATACTGCTGTGCCATGCTGCCCGACATCACTCCATGTTATATATAATACTGCTGTGCCATGCTGCCTGATATCACCCCATGTTATATATAATACTGCTGTGCCATGCTGCCTGACATGACTCGTATCATGTGAACACTCACTTGGTGCCAGGTCCAGTATAGTAACCTCGCCCAAAGTTCTCCTTGTAGAACCTCATGGAAGACGCTGGGGATCCGCTGAGCCAATAGATCATCACGATGGTCAGAAGATCATCCAGGGAGAATTTCCTGAACAGAGAGACAGAGGGTCACATGGGTGTCACCAGCGCCGGGGTAAGCGTGGTGGAGGCCCCTGGGCACAGAATCTGGTGGAGGCCCGAGATACAGTATAAAATAATAGTCCAGCCAAGTAACTGATTGGTGGTTGTCTGGCACCCGCCCACTTACTGGAACGTCAGATCGAGTCTCTTGTGCCCCCCTCTAACCTGTCAGACCAAAGACTGAAAAGCCTCCTGGACCAGACCATAACCCAAAGGCTGGTGGAGGCCCTCTTTGCAGGGCAAGTGGTGGAGGCCCCAGAGCACGCGCCCTCCCTCATAATCCGGGCCTTGGTTGAACTTGATGAACAGATGTTTTTTTTCAACCATGTTAACTATGTAACTATGTGCAAAGGCCCAGCCTAAATAAAAAAATAATAAATAAATATTTAATAAATAAATATAATATATATATATATATATATATTTAATATATATATATATATATATATATATATATTATATGTATTATAAATAAATAATATGTATTAATTATTTATTATATTATTATTTAATATATATATATATATATATATATATATATATATATATATATACATATATATATATATATATATATATATATATATATATATATACATATATAATAAATAATAATATAATAAAAAAATAATAAATAAATATTTAATAAATAAATATAATATATATATATATATATATATATATATATATATATATATATTATATATAATATGTATTATAAATAAATAATATGTATTAATTATTTATTATATTATTATTTAATATATATATATATATATATATATATATATATGTGTATGTATATATATATATATATATATATAAATATATATATATATATATATATATATATATATACATATATAATAAATAATAATATAATAAATAAATAATCCATAAATAATTCCACTTTCTATGGGATTTTTAAAAGTTCCCATTATTGTGGGGGAAAATGATGTCATCAATGTGCAGAGCATATCTGTTATTTTTCTTTAATTTTCTATTTGTTCGCAACTCTGTGTTATAAAAGTAAACAGTTTTCCATAGCAACAAAATGTTCTTACCTTAGCAGTGCACAGCAAAGCGGTGAATTTTGAGGACACATCATAGACTTCCTCTCTCTAGATTGCTAATCATCTCATTGGCTAAGACATGGGTGACAGGTTTAACCCACTCTGCTGAAATTCAAATTATTCATTTGGAACAATACCAGTCTTGTGTTCCAGTAGCAAAGGGGTTAGAAGTGGGGTTCTCAGCTGGAGAGGTCACCAGGCTGCTTAGACTTAGCCGAAGCTTCTGAAGAGTTCACCTGTTACATTGGAAGAATTGTGGGACTCGTAGTCCACTGTCGTTACTCAAGGCCACGAAAACCTCTCCCACTGCATCAACACAGAGCCACAGGAACATGAGAATCATGAAGCTGGTGAGTAAATCCCAGGTCTGGGGGCACAATCCTCACACACAGGATTATTTTACGATCCAGAAGAGGAAAACAATAAGGCAGAACACTAACAACATGCTAAAAGGGGAGTGTTCCTTTAAACCGGACCTTCACCGTGATGTAATGAAAAGCCCAAACCCTTAAAAAATTATTCCCCAGCATCTAAAATTAATATATTTTAGGCTTTTAGGCACTCACTTTCTTTCCCCCACTGGGCTGCAACTCTGTTCAGGACTCTAGGATACGGGCGCCGCCATCTTGTCTCAAAAGCATCACATACTGAGGAGAGGAGAGGGGGTTAAAGTGCAGGGGGTGGGGTTATAGACAGAGCAGAGCTGGGGTCAGGGGAAGGACAGCAATCACAGAAAGCAGAGCGACACAGTTAGAAGACACTTCCCGTTTGCAGGCTGCCTGATGTTCCATAAGCCGCCATCTTGGGTGTTTAAAGGCTCATAACATGCAGTAGATGCAGATAGGATGATTTTTAATGTGGGCAATCTGTATGTACAGGGTGTGGGAAACATATAAGATAGGCTCTTATTCAGGGTGAAGGTCCGGATTAATGTGGGCAATCTGTATGTACAGGGTGTGGGAAACATATAAGATAGGCTCTTATTCAGGGTGAGGGTCCAGATTAATGTGGGCAATCTGTATGTACAGGGTGTGGGAAACATATAAGATAGGCTCTTATTCAGGGTGAAGGTCCGGATTAATGTGGGCAATCTGTATGTACGGGGGGGGTAAGCATATAAGATAGGCTCTTATTCGGGGTGAAGGTCCGGATTAATGTGGGCAATCTGTATGTACAGGGTGTGGGAAACATATAAGCTAGGCTCTTATTCAGGGTGAAGGTCCGGATTAATGTGGGCAATCGGTATGTACAGGGTGTGGGAAACATATAAGATAAGCATACAAGATAGGCTCTTATTCAGGGTAAAGGTCCGGATTAATGTGGGCAATCTGTATGTACAGGGGGGGGAACATACAAGGTAGGCTCTTATTCAGGGTGAGGGTCCGGATTAATGTGAGCAATCTGTATGTACGGGGGGGGGGTAAGCATACAAGATAGGCTCTTATTCAGGGTAAAGGTCCGGATTAATGTGGGCAATCTGTATGTACAGGGGGGGAACATACAAGGTAGGCTCTTATTCAGGGTGAAGGTCCGGATTAATGTGGGCAATCGGTATGTACAGGGTGTGGGAAACATATAAGATAGACTCTTATTCAGGGTGAGGGTCCGGATTAATGTGGGCAATCTGTATGTATGAGGGGGGGGGACATACAAGATAGGCTCTTATTCAGGGTGAAGGTCCGGATTAATGTGGGCAATCTGTATGTACAGAGTGTGGGAAACATATAAGATAGGCTCTTATTGAGGTTGAAGGTCCGGATTCATGTGGGCAATCTGTATGTACAGGGGGAAACATATAAGATAGGCTCTTATTCAGGGTGAAGGTCCGGATTAATGTGGTCTGCTACCGCAGGGCGGGATGTTGAGTCTAGAGCAGCAAAGCCGCCGCCAGCGACGCTCCAGTGATGGGTGCAGAGCTGTCACTGCACATAAGCCACCAAGCACAGCCGCTGGCAGCTCAATGCAGGGAACCAGCCGGGCGACTACACCACCCCCCACCCAGAATGGCACCCGCACAAGGGGGGCACAAGGGACTCTGACCTTCCAGTAAGTGGGCGGAGCCAGACATCCACCAATCAGTGACTTGGCTGGATTATTATATTATACTGTATCCGGCAGATTCTCACACTGGCTCTGGACGGGATTCGGAAACAAACATTTTTATTATTTACTGATAACAAGTTCCAAAGCTGACAATGCTCTAAAAATGTTTTAACATTAAAGCGAATAGGCTGGGAGCGCGCAGGGGATGCGGGCGCTATAGCTCCTTTTCTCAAACTCCTGCATGTAAACTGAGCCTTTTTCCGAGCGTTACTTATGCACTGCGATTGGCTCTGATTGGACGAGAGCCGGCACATGTGCCATAGCACCGGGGGAAAAGGTTTGTAATGGTGTTCTGGGGGGTCTCACACAGCGGGGCAAATTCGGGATGGTCCCGGGAGGGCACAGAACAAAACCCAGGTGTTGGGGTTGTAATGGTCCGCCACAGCTGGTGCACCTACCTGTCCAGGCCGCCTCCTTCTAGGTTACAGAACTCCGGATCCGTCCAGGTGGAGAACTTCTCCAGGATGTAGGCGGCCAATCCAGCCGGAGAGTCATTGAGGGCGGAACCTGAGGGAGGGGAAGTGCGAGAAATGAAGGATACCAACCAGTGCCATGCTGGTGCCATGAACAACAGTACTCCATACAGTTCTTCCCTGTACAATTCCTGCAGGTACAATGGTTATTACATGTATTGTCTCCTTTTCATTTATTTTTACATCCCTCACAAGTCTCACTGATTTGGAGGGACTGTCCCTCTTTTGAGCCCATGTCCCCCTGTCCCTCGTTGTTCTCATTTGTCCCTCTTTGAGGTGTAACATGCAGATCTGCAGCAATAAATGATTCATTTCCCTATTCAAAGTGTTTCTATTGTTCTAACTGTTACAATGTATCTCCTATCCATCCCTTAATGAGGAGGTGTGGCTTCATCCATCCCTCAATGAGGAGGCGTGGCTTCATCCATCCCCCAATGAGGAGGCGTGGCTTCATCCATCCCTCAATGAGGAGGCGTGGCTTCATCCATCCCCCAATGAGGAGGCGTGGCTTCATCCATCCCTCAATGAGGAGGTGTGACTTCATCCATCCTTCAATGAGGGGGCGTGGCTTCATCCATCCCCCAATGAGGAGGTGTGGCTTCAGCCATCCCTCAATGAGGAGGCGTGGCTTCATCCATCCTTCAATGAGGGGTTGTGGCTTCATCCATCTCTCAATGAGGGGGTGTGGCTTCATCCATCTCTCAATGAGGGGCGTGGCTTCATACATCCCTAAATGATGAGGCGTGGCTTTATCCATCCCCCAATGAGGAGGCGTGGCTTCATCCATCCTTCAATGAGTCGGCGTGGCTTCATCCATCTCTCAATGAGGGGGCGTGGCTTCATACATCCCTCAATGAGGAGGCGTGGCTTCATCCATCCCCCAATGAGGAGGCGTGGCTTCATCAATCTCTCAATGAGGGGGCGTGGCTTCATCCACCCCCAATGAGGAGGCGTGGCTTCATCCATCCCCCAATGAGGAGGCGTGGCTTCATCTATCCCCAATGAGGAGGCGTGGCTTCATCCATCTCTCAATGAGGGGGTGTGGCTTCACAGATCTATCAATGAGGGGGTGTGGCTCCATTTACATATTGTCCCTCTTTGAGGTGTAACATGCAGATCTGCAGCAATAAATGATTAAATTGCCTATTCAAAGTGTTTCTCTTCCCTTTCCCTGGGGTATCCGTATTCGGGATGCCCCCCTGTAAAGGTTCTGCGGGTCCCCAAAATACTTACCTGACCCAATCCAATGGCACCTGCGCGGGCTGCGGCCACCCCACACTGTACCTTTCGCTAGCCGCGTGTAAATGGCTGTAATACGTTTGTTCTTTGGTTTTAACTTTTAACAAGCTCTATTGGGCCGTCCAGATATAATCTCAGCTTATGGTGATTCAAGAAAAACCAAAAACCCATGAGTGGATTTAATTTAAAATCGAGCCGATTACATTACAGGAAAAGTAATAATATGAGTGATGTAAATATGATGTCACGCTTCAATGTCCAGATTGTAAGCAGCGTCCATACAAAAAGGGCGGAAATCTCTCAATCTCCCAGAGCCTTTTGTCTTCTGCCCAGCCCCCGAAATACTGCCCTTCATGTCTCCTGCATTGTATTTAAAGCGGACCTTCTCCCTGAATAAGAGCCTATCTTATATGTTTCCACACCCTGTACATACAGATTGCCCACATTAATCCGGACCTTCACCCTGAATAAGAGCCTATCTTATATGTTTCCCTCCCCTGTACATACAGATTGCCCACATTAATCCGGATCTTCACCCTGAATAAGAGTCTATCTTATATGTTTCCACACCCTGTACATACAGATTGCTCACATTACAAATCATCCTACCTGCATCTACTGCATGTTATGAGCCTTTAAACACCCAAGATGGCGGCTTATGTAACATCAGGCAGCCTGCAAACAGGAAGTGCCTTCTGACTGTGCTGCTCTGCATTTTGGGATTGCTGACCTTTCCCTGACCCCAGCTCTGCTCTGTCTGAGCAAAGCACAGCTATAACCCCCCCTGCGCTTTATCCCGCTCTCCTCTCCTCAGTAAGTGTGATGCTTCTGAGTCAAGATGGCGGCGCCCGTATCCTAAAGTCCTAAGCAGAGTTGCAGCCCAGTGGGTGATGGAATAATAAGTAAGTGACTAAAAACTTAAAATATATTAACTTTAGATGCTGGGGAATGGTTTTATAAGAGTTTGGGCTTTTCAAAAAATCACGGTGAAGGTCCGGTTTAAAGTGGACCAACACCCACTGCTGATCCCTGCCCGCGGGGCACCCCGCTGTGTGAAACCCCCCAGGACCCCCAAAAATCCTACCTTCTCCTTGTTCCAATGGCGCATGCGCGGGCCGCCACCGCCTCTCGCGCTTCCCTCTAGCAGGGCGCCGTTTGTGAATGCCCGGCGCAGGTGCGCACCCTGTTAGAGGGAAGCGCGAGAGGCGGAGGCGGGTGCACTCTTCTTGCCCGGTCCATATTCCAGCTTGTCCATCCGCGCTGATTGGTGAAGCTTTCGCACATGCGCCGTAGGAGCGGGGTGAGGTGAGTTTTTTTGGGCTTTCTGGGGGGTTTCACACAGCGGGGCCCCCGATCGGCGTGCCCCGCGGAAGTGGACCAACACCCAGGATAGTGAAAATCCTGGGTGTTGGTCGACTTTAAGAGGGAAAGCAGAGAGAAGAGACAAAGCAACCACTTTTTCCTCCTTAAATGTTATTCCTCTGGTCAAACCTTAATTTCTCCTCCCCCACCTGCCCCTTAGTCTTCCTGTTCCAAAAAGAGGCCGTCATGAAATACAATCCTACACAAAACAGATGGTTCCAGTTAAATAGTTGGAAGACCATATATCAAGTAATTCCTGGGAGAAAAACCCAGGCATAACCCAAACATTACTTAAGTCCGCATATGTATATAATGATACAATTCACCAAAGTAAACCTTATATTATATTTATATGTGTATAATTTCCCTTGAATCAGCCAGCCCCGGATCAGAATCATAATAAAGGCAGGTAAACATCCACAGATTCCACATTCATCCAAGTTACCTATATACATCAATATTATTAGTGATTAGTGATTTAATAATAATTCATTAATAATTAAGATCATAAACATTCTGACAATGGCCGGTGCGGGCTCGCATGGCCCTTAGCCGATATCGAGCACGTATATTGAGAGAGAGCCCGCGCATGAGCCGTAGGACCGGGGAAAGGTGCGTTTTACTGGGTGATCTGGGGTGGGGGTTTCACACAGCGGGGCATCCCAAATCAGGGTGCTCCTGGGGCAAGGACCAAAACCCGGATTTTGATCCACTTTCAAAAGACAATACATTTCCAAGTCAGAGTCCAGACCTTACTCCAATAGAGAATTTGTGGCTGGACCTTGTGGCTGCTCCGATACAATCATTATACAGACGCTCTATTCATACATAATAATAATGACATTAAGCCGGCGCTCGGGCTCACCTATCGCAGGGTAACTCACCCACAGTGTCGGGCTTGGTGGCCTGTATGTGCATGTAGCCCGACTCCCGGAGAATGGCGAACACGTTCTTCTCCATGTAGGGATAGAGGCGCCGGATGTCCTCCCGCGTGAGCCCCACCAGCCAGGGCGCGTAGCGACCAACCATCAAGGACAGCAGCCTCCCCGGGCCGCCAGCCGGGAGCTGGATGAGGTTTAGGTGGAGTCCCCTCACTGACCTACAGGAGGAGCACAGAGGCAGAGGGGGTGAGAAGGGCCAGGGCATCCCGAACTGGCAAGGACTATAAAATAAGGCTGACGGGTGGCTGACGGGTGGGGTGAAGCCAGTGCCTCTGGGGTGTCCCGAAGGGAGGCTCACCATCCAGATCATTTACATGTTATGTTTCTTTAACAGAAGGATACACATTGTCAGCACCTAAAGGATTGATTTGGTGATTGGTCCCAACTGGTAA
Source organism: Gastrophryne carolinensis (assembly GCA_027917425.1). Taxonomy (NCBI): domain Eukaryota; kingdom Metazoa; phylum Chordata; class Amphibia; order Anura; family Microhylidae; genus Gastrophryne; species Gastrophryne carolinensis. Next base: position 481,729,769 of record CM051237.1, on the reverse strand, counting down.
ACGGGGCAGGACCAAGACCTTTTGGTACAACCAAGGCCACAATGATAGTGAAGTAGGTGGTTCTTTCTGGGGTTTTTGGGGTAAGAAGGGTGTCCCTTGTGGTTTATTATTTCTCGTTTCGACACGTTTCGCCATGAGGTGGCTTCTTCAGGAGATGCTGTTACACAGTGTAGTAGGAAGTACCTTGCTAACATGGAGGATTACCTTTAGTCTTAATGTGGACCAAAACCGGGGATTTTGACTATCCTGGGTTTTGGTCTTCGCCTCGAGGGCAGCCCGATCGCCCGAACAAACGTACCTCTTCCCGGTCTTACATCGCACGCTCGTCCACTCGTCCAATGAGGCGCCGTAGGACCGGGAGGAGGTGAGTTGGCTGCGGAAATCTGCAGGCTTTCACACAGCGCGGTATCCCTGATCGGGGTGCCCCGGGGGCATGAACCAAAACCCAGGATAGTCAAAATCTTAGGTTTTGGTCCACTTTAAAGTGGACCAACACCCAGGATTTTCCCTATCAGGGTCCACTTCAGCGGGGCATCCGAGATCAGGATGCCCCGCTGTGTGAAACCCCCCCAAAAGCCCCAAAAACGTACCTTTTCGGCGACGGACAAGCCGCCGCCTCCCGCGCGTCCCTCTTACAGGGTGCGCGCCCGCGCCGGCCATTCCCAAGCGGCCGGCGCGGGCGCGCGCACTGCTAGAGGGGCGCGCGGGAGGCGGCGGCGGCTGATCCGTCGCCGATAAGGTGAGGTTTTTTGGGGCTTTTGGGGGGGGGGTTTCACCATGTGGGACATCCCGATCTCGGATGCCCTGCGGTGAGGGAGGTGATCGGCCCGGGAATCTTATAGATCCCCCCTGGGTGTTGGTCCACTTTAAGTCAAAGGGAATACTCCACATGTTAGCATGTTACTTCCTGCTGCACTGTTTAACAGCGTCTCCTGAAGAAGCTGCTTTATGCCCAATGGCGAAACGCATCACATAATAATCACCCACTCGTGCCACCCTTCCTACCCCAGAAACCCCCAGGAAGATCCACCTACTACACAATCATTGTGGGTGGAAATAGTTTGTAGCGCTGATATATAAGGTCCAGACACGCCCCCGCAATACTCACCATTCATCTTGATCACTTCCTCTCCAATGACCCCTCCTGCCTCCCCCCGGGGCATCCATAATCGGGATGCCCCACTGTGTGAAACCCCCCAGGTTGCCCATAAACTCAGGCCCTTATTTAACAAGGGATAGCGACAGGTAGCGACTGGTGAGCGAACGGTAATGACGGGCCCCGCGACGAGAACGCCGGCTCCCCACCACAATCACACATTTATCAAGCCGATCCTGCTTAGCGACTGAGATAGCGCCATATAGCGACTCATTCATCATTATTCCAGCCTCAGCCCACAGCGCCAGCGTCCGACCTTGAACAGCGACAGGTATGACCTCTCGCTACCTGGCGCTCTCCAATGCATTTCAATGGAACAATCTTTAAATATTCATAATTAATTGTTATGATTTTTTTTTATTTTTTATTTTTTTAATGTGAAAAATTCTGTGACCACTTCTGCCATTTTAGATAATTTTTTTAAGGTAAAAAAAAAAATTGTACAGAATTGATATTACAGGTCTGATATTAATGTATTCATATTACTAAATTATTTAAAAAACTTGTTTTTTTTTGGTTTCCAGAAATATGGCTGTTTGGGGGTTAAAAAATTACTTTTAACACATCGCCGCCAGCGCTCTGGGGTTTAAACATGCATTTCACAGCGCCAGAATTTTTGGAGCGTGATTTGTTAATGGATATGGTGGAAGCCGGTCGCTCTGACCAGTCGCTATCATGCGCTCCCATACAGCGCGGAACCTGTCAAATAGCGACTCCTCACCCAATATTCAACATTACGGCAAACCGACTGAGTCGCTATCAACTACCGAACAACGGCCAAGCACAGCGACTACTAGCGGGCGCTGTGAAAATGCCGCTACAGTCGCTCAACTGTCGCTACATGTCGCTATTAATGAATCGGCCTCCCCGTTTCAGCGCATGCGCGTGTAGTGGCCGCATCCCCGCCGTCCCTTAAGCAGGACACGTGCCCACGCCAGGCGTTGGTGAATGGCCGGCACGCTCTCTGTTAGAAGGAAGCAGTGGACGCGGCCGTCAGTGCGCTTGGATTCGCTCATATTAGACGAGTCCCTGGACGAAAGATGGAAAAATGGATGGAGGGAGGAAATACAGAAAAGACTGATAGAGGAAGCAAAGTAAAAGAATGGAGGGAGGAAAGAAAATGAATGATGAAGGAAAGTGGGGCGAATTGGATAGAGGGAGAGAAGGAAGCAGGAACGGATTAGGGAAAGGAGGGATGGTGAAAAGGACGAAGGATAAGTAAGGGAGGGATAGATAAAGGGTATAATAAAGGAGGAATGGGTGGAGGTTAGAAGAATGGACGGAGGGAGAAAACAAGGAAGGGATGGATGGAGGAGAGAAAGGAAACATAGGTATATAGGAATGAAAAATAAATGAAATGATGAAGGTAAGTGGGGATAGAAGGAGAGAAGAAAGCAGGAAACGGATGAGGGGAAAGGGAAAGGAGAGATGGAGAAAAAAGGGAGGAATAAGTGGGGGGAGGCAAGGAGGGATAAAAGGTAGGAAGGAGGGATGGATGAAGGAAAAGGCTAAAATGGATGGATGGAGGAAACAAGGAAAGAACGGATAGAGAATGCACAGGAAGAATATGGAGGGAGTAAAAAAATGAATGAACTGAAAGGGGAGCAAATTGGATAGAGGGAAAGAAGAAAGCAGGAATGGATTAGGGAAAGGGAGGGATGGGTAAGGGAGGGATGGATAAAGGATAAAGGAAAGGAGGATTGGACGGAGGGTGGAGAAAGGTAAGTAGGAGGGTTTGATGAAGGAGGAATGGACGGAGGGAGAAAACAAGGGAAAGATGAATAGAGGAGAGAAAAGAAACAGGGATATAGGAATTAAAAATAAATGTACTGATGAAGGTAAGTGAGGAGAGTTGGATAGAGGGAAGGACGGAAGCAGGGATGGGTGAGAGGAGAGGGAAAGGAGGGATGGAGAAAAGGAAGAGGGATAAGCAAGGGGGCAAAGAGTATAATAGGGGAGGAATGGTTGGAGGGGAGAATCCATGAAAGAAAAGGCTAGAAGAATGGATGGTGGAAGGGAAAATGAAGTGATAAAGGTAAGTGGAGGGAAGGGGAAGAAAGAAAGAATGAAAGGAAGGGATGGGGGGATGGAGGAAAGAGAAGAGAATAAGCAAAATAAGAAGTAATGATGGATGGAAGGAAGGAGTGAAGCAGGAGAGGTGAATGAAAGAATGAACGAATTGAAGGAAAAGGAAAGCGGGGATAAATGGATGAAGGGGGGCAAAAAGAATTAACGGATGATAGATAATGGGGGGGGGGAGTTAGAGGGACAAGAGCAGGGATAGGTGGGGGAAAGGAGAAGGAAGCAAGGGAAGGAGAAAGGGAAGAAGGATAAGTTAGGGAGGGATGGATAAAGGGTATAATCGGGAAGGGATGGGTGGAGAGGAGGAAGGAGGGATGGAAAGTAAGTAGGAGAGATCAAAGAGGGAAAAGACTAGAAGAATAAATAGAACAATATAAGAAGGAAAGTGAGGGGTGGATTAGGGATGGGGAGATAGGAGTGGAGGGAGAAAAGAAAGAAAGAAGGGATGGGTGGATGAGAGGAGGGATGGAAAGAGGAGAGGAGGATAAGCAAAGCAAGAATAATGGATGGAGGGAAGAAGGGGTGAGTGGGGGAAAGAATGAAGGAAACGGAAAGAAGGGGGGTGAAGGAGGGAGGATGAATGGACGGGGGAATTAAAGGAATAAGGACTAAAAGGAGGGATGGATGAGAGGAGGGATGGAAAGAAGAGAGGAGGATAAGCAAAGCAAGAATAATGGATGGAGGGAAGAAGGGGTGAGTGGGGGAAAGAATGAAGGAAACGGAAAGAAAGGAGGTGAAGGAGGAAGGATGAATGGACGGGGGAATTAAAGGAATAAGGACTAAAAGGGAAAGGAGGGAGGGATGGAAAGAAGAGAGGAGGATAAGCAAAGTGAGAATAATGGATGGAGGGAAGAAGGGGTGAGTGGAGGATAGAATGAATGAAACGGAAAGAAGGGAGGTGAAGGAGGAAAGATGAATGGACGGGGGGATTAAAGGAATAAGGACTAAAAGGGAAAGGAAGGAGGGAGGGATGGAAAGAAGAAAGAGAGGATAAGCAAAGTGAGAATAATGGATGGAGGGAAGAAGGGGTGAGTGGGGGAAAGAATGAAGGAAACAAAAAGCAGGGAGGAAGGATGAATGGACGGGGGCATTAAAGAAAGGAGGACTTAAAAGTAAAGAAGAGAGTGAGGGATGGATGGAGGAAAGAAAAGTAAGTAAGGCTAAATGAGATCATCTGATTGGACGGCGTGTGTCCAGCATAGTCCAGCCTGCCAGTCGCTGGTATATATATTGAGGTCAGTGCTGGGGACCATTGCAGAGAGTATGGGGCCCCGCTACTCACCCCGGCCTCATCTGAGCCAGCAGCGTGGTGATCCGACTGCCCCAGTCACCTCCCTGCAGGTAGAAGTCATGGAATCCCAGACGCAGCATCAGTTTGTAGAAGATCCGGGCGGCGGCGAGCGCCGAGAATCCTGGAGGAAAGAGAGGAGACGGGTGATTGGTGGATACAGACATGTGCGCCTCCCATCTAGGGAGCAGAAACCCACAGGGGACGGCACAACCGGGACCAGGTGCCGGAGCGGGCCCGAGTGTCCATAGGGATCCTTGTGTTTCTATGGGGGTTATTCATCAAGGTCTAGCGCCACCTAGTGACTCGTAGCGGCAGGCGGGCGCTGTACGTAAAACCACATTTATGAAAGCGAATCCGGTGAGCGACTCTGACAGCGCCATGTAGCATCCGATTCATCATTGCAGGCAGCTCAGTGTATAGCGCCGGAGCTCTAGCTTCCAGAGCCAGGTATTACCTGTCGCTAGCGTTCGCTCTCCTATACATTTCAACAGACCTTCTTTCTATGGGGGTTATTCATCAAGGTCTAGCGCCACCTAGTGACTCGTAGCGGCTGGCGGGCGCTGTACGTAAAACCACATTTCTGAAAGCGAATCCGGTGAGCGACTCTAACAGCGCCATGTAGCATCCAATTCATCATTACAGGCGGCTCAGTGTATAGCGCCGGCGCTCTAGCTTCCAGACACAGGTATTACCAGTCGCTACCGCTCGCTCCCATACAGCTCTGTACTGGTGGTATAGCGACTCAACAAATCAAATTCATCAATGCCGGCCATGTTACTACAGCGACTGAGGCGCTCCGTAATAGCGACTCATGGGCGATCACTAGTGGTCGCTCTTAGCGCCGCTGTACAGACGCTCATCCGCTGTTACCTGGCGCTAGTAATGAATCGGCCTTACAGCGTCTGGCGCTCTAGGCTATAGCGAACCAACTTTGAGCGCCCACGCTGTGTGAGGGTGATTTTTTGCTGAATATGGTGTGAGTCGCTGAGAGACGGTCGCGCTGAGCTGGCGCTACCTTTCGCTCCTTGCAATGCTGTACTGGTGTTAGAGTGCCCAACACACATCTCATTCATCAATGCGGGCCAGGTTACTAAAGCGACTGAGGCGCTCTGTAATAGCGACCCACGGCCGATCGTAGCGACCACTAGCGATCGCTCTGAGCACCGCGCTACAGGCGCTCATATGCCGATACCTGATAGAAAAACCCGCCAATGGAATTTGCAAATATATAAACAAACTTGATCCAAAACGCAATCCCGCGCTCACTGGACGCGGCAGAAAGCGGAAGCAGCGGCCGGGAAAGAAAAGGAGATTGACCAGATACATTGACCATTCATTGAACGACCGCGCGGCTCGTATGGGAGCGGATGACTTGCCTTTCGGATGGGGAAGATTTGTTGATGCTACAATCTAATACATTATCCCGGACCTTCACCATGATTAATGAAGAGCCCAAACCCTTATAAAACGATTCCCCAGCATCTAAAATTAATATATTTTACATTTTTTGTCACTTATTATTCTTTCCCCCACTGGGCTGCAACTCTGTTCAGGACTCTAGGATACGGGTGCCGCCATCTTGGCTCAGAAGCATCACATACTGAGGAGAGGAGAGCGGGATAAAGTACAGGGGGTGGGGTTATAGCTGTGTTTTGCACAGACAGAGCAGAGCTGGGGTCAGGGAAAGGTCAGCAATCCCAGAATGCAGAGCAGCCCAGTCAGAAGACACTTCCTGTTTGCAGGCTGCCTGATGCTCCATGAGCCGCCATCTTGGATGTTTACAGGCTCATAACATGCAGTAGATGCAGGTAGGATGATTTTTAATGTGGGCAATCTGTATGTACAGGGGGGAAACATATAAGATAGGCTCTTATTCAGGGTGAAGGTCCGGATTAATGTGAGCAATCTGTATGTACAGGGTGTGGGAAACATATAAGATAGGCTCTTATTCAGGGTGAGGGTCCGGATTAATGTGGGCAATCTGTATGTACAGGGTGTGGGAAACATATAAGATAGGCTCTTATTCAGGGTGAAGGTCCGGATTAATGTGGGCAATCTGTATGTACAGGGTGTGGGAAACATATAAGATAGGCTCTTATTCAGGGTGAAGGTCCGGATTAATGTGGGCAATCTGTATGTACAGGGTGTGGGAAACATATAAGATAGGCTCTTATTCAGGGTGAAGGTCCGGATTAATGTGAGCAATCTGTATGTACAGAGGGGAAACATATAAGATAGGCTCTTATTCAGGGTGAATGTCCGGATTAATGTGAGCAATCTGTATGTACAGAGGGGAAACATATAAGATAGGCTCTTATTCAGGGTGAAGGTCCGGATTAACGTGAGCAATCTGTATGTACAGGGGGGAACATATAAGATAGGCTCTTATTCAGGGTGAAGGTCCGGATTAATGTGAGCAATCTGTATGTACAGGGGGGAACATATAAGATAGGCTCTTATTCAGGGTGAAGGTCTGCTTTAAACTGAAAGTTTTAAACAAGCGACTGGTTGGAATTTTTATAAAAAATATATTTGAAAAGAGAATAGAAATATACGCAGATTCCAAATATTTAATTGGATTGATTGGATTGTTAGAAAAAGCTTTGAAGACCTGTTACCAATAAAGAGGACCTAAAGGCATGGTTTATTCTTTCTAATAGGCACGTGCAATTCTATGCTTTGGTGGCTGGGAATCACGTGGGAATTGATGTGAAAATATAGATTCACGAGGTGAATGAAGAAAGAACGTTTTATCTACTTGTCAATGGGCTTCATTTCATAGTTTATTCATTAGATATATGTTTTGTTCTGTATAATTTTTATTTAAAAATTGTTTAGTAGATTATTGAGCACGGGATTAAGTTTTGGATCCAAAGTTAGTTTATATATTCCCTATCATAGGGGGGGTCTGAGTTGGGCAGCATGGAGAGTGCCTGCGGTAACATGCATTTGGTGGAGAATGCGGGCCATTGTTTATGTAGAGGGGACCCAACTGTGACCCCGACTCCATCACTCAATATCTGCAGTTAGTGAATAGGAGCAAATCCTTGCTGCAAGCAAAAACTAGTGAAGAGCGCCCCCCGGAGGAACCGCCTTGAAATGAATGTCTATGGCATTGCAGGAAATGTTCCCTTTATCCCCAGATTTATGAGTCACGTCTCACCTTTCTTGTGGGGGGCCTCCGAGAAGCCGTATCCGGGGATGGACGGGCAGATGACCTCAAACACCACGTTGGGGTCCAGGCCATGCTTTGCGGGCTCTGTGAGCAGTGGAATGATGGGATAGAACTCATAGAAGGATCCAGGCCAGCCATGCACCATCAGCAGCGGGAGGAGCTTCTGTCCAGGGGCCACGTGTGGCGGCTTCACATGGATGAAATGTATCTCCAGGCCTGCAGAGAGAGGCGTCAGTCATGTGACCCATTAACCTGTCACAGGACAGCGGGTGTAATACACACACTGACCACTAGAGGGAGCGCGCTCCTATATCACACTAAGCAGAGGGAGCTGATGATGGCAGTGCTCCCTCTAGTGGTCAGTGTGCAGTGTGATGGAGGGTGTAATACACACACTGACCACTAGAGGGAGAGCGCCTCTACAACACACTAAGCAGAAGGAGCTCATGATGGCAGTGTGCTCCCTCTAGTGGTCAGTGTGCAGTGTGATGGAGGGTGTAATACACACACTGAACGATACTTACTGCCCGCCCCTGAGGAGTCCCCACCCAGCCCTGACAGTACCTTCTATGGTGGTATGATAGTGGGGGTATCTGTTCAGAATCTTTAATTGCTTCTGCCAGTCGAACGCCTTCCTCCAGTATGAAATGACTTTTCTCAGATGGTTGGAATTAAATCCATAATGGAATTTGGAATCCTCCAGCGGCGAAAAAAATCGCGTCCGATCCAGACGATCGTGAAGATCCTGAAAAGAAGCCACAAAGTCCTGCTTCTGCTCTCACATGCAGATCAATGGTGCCCCAGTGCCCAGTGTAACCCAGAGGTGCCGCAGTGCCCAGTATAACCCAGAGGTGCCCCAGTGCCCAGTGTAACCCAGAGGTGGCCCAGTGCCCAGTGTAACCCAGAGGTGCCCCAGTGCCCAGTGTAACCCAGAGGTGCCCCAGTGCCCAGTGTAACCCAGAGGTGCCCCATTCCATCTGTAACCCAGAGGTGTCCCAGTGCCCAGTGTAACCCAGAGGTGCCCCAGTGTCCAGTGTAACCCAGAGGTGCCCCAGTGCCCAGTGTAACCCAGAGGTGCCCCAGTGCCCAGTGTAACCCAGAGGTGCCCCATTCCATCTGTAACCCAGAGGTGTCCCAGTGCCCAGTGTAACCCAGAGGTGCCCCAGTGCCCAGTGTAACCCAGAGGTGCCCCAGTGCCCAGTGTAACCCAGAGGTGCCCCATTCCATCTGTAACCCAGAGGTGTCCCAGTGCCCAGTGTAACCCAGAGGTGTCCCAGTGCCCAGTGTAACCCAGAGATGCCCCATTCCATCTGTAACCCAGAGGGGCCCCAGTGCCCAGTGTAACCCAGAGGTGCCCCAGTGCCCAGTGTAACCCAGAGATGCCCCATTCCATCTGTAACCCAGAGGTGCCCCAGTGTCCAGTCTAACCCCAGTGCCCAGTGTAACCCAGAGATGCCCCATTCCACCTGTAACCCAGAGGTGCCCCAGTGCCCAGTGTAACCCAGAGGTGTCCCAGTGCCCAGTGTAACCCAGAGGTGCCCCAGTGCCCAGTGTAACCCAGAGGTGCCCCAGTGCCCAGTGTAACCCAGAGATGCCCCATTCCATCTGTAACCCAGAGGTGCCCCAGTGCCCAGTGTAACCCAGAGGTGCCCCCGTGCCCAGTGTAACCCAGAGGTATCCCAGTGCCCAATGTAACCCAGAGATGCCCGATTCCATCTGTAACCCAGAGGTGCCCCCATGCCCAGTGTAACCCAGAGGTGCCCCCGTGCCCAGTGTAACCCAGAGATGCCCCATTCCATCTGTAACCCAGAGGTGCCCCAGTGCCCAGTGTAACCCAGAGGTGCCCCAGTGCCCAGTGTATCCCAGAGGTGTCCCAGTGCCCAGTGTAACCCAGAGGTGCCCCAGTGCCCAGTGTAACCCAGAGGTATCCCAGTGCCCAATGTAACCCAGAGATGCCCGATTCCATCTGTAACCCAGAGGTGCCCCATGCCCAGTGTAACCCAGAGGTGCCCCCATGCCCAGTGTAACCCAGAGGTGGCCCCATTCCATCTTTAACCCAGAGGTGCCCCAGTGTCCAGTGTAACCCCAGTGCCCAGTGTAACCCAGAGATGCCCCATTCCATCTGTAACCCAGAGGTGCCCCAGTGCCCAGTGTAACCCAGAGGTACCCCAGTGCCCAGTGTAACCCAGAGGTGTCCCAGTGCCCAGTGTAACCCAGAGGTGCCCCAGTGCCCAGTGTAACCCAGAGGTACCCCAGTGCCCAGTGTAACCCAGAGGTGCCCCAGTGTCCAGTGTAACCCAGAGGTGCCCCAGTGCCCAGTGTAACCCAGAGGTACCCCAGTGCCCAGTGTAACCCAGAGGTACCCCAGTGCCCAGTGTAACCCAGAGGTGTCCCAGTGCCCAGTGTAACCCAGAGGTACCCCAGTGCCCAGTGTAACCCAGAGGTGTCCCAGTGCCCAGTGTAACCCAGAGGTGCCCCAGTGCCCAGTGTAACCCAGAGGTGCCCCAGTGCCCAGTGTAACCCAGAGGTGCCCCAGTGCCCAGTGTAACCCAGAGGTGCCCCAGTGCCCAGTGTAACCCAGAGGTGCCCCAGTGTCCAGTGTAACCCAGAGGTGCCCCAGTGCCCAGTGTAACCCAGAGGTACCCCAGTGCCCAGTGTAACCCAGAGGTACCCCAGTGCCCAGTGTAACTCAGAGGTGTCCCAGTGCCCAGTGTAACCCAGAGGTGCCCCAGTGCCCAGTGTAACCCAGAGGTGCCCCAGTGCCCAGTGTAACCCAGAGGTGCCCCAGTGCCCAGTGTAACCCAGAGGTGCCCCAGTGCCCAGTGTAACCCAGAGGTGCCCCATTCCATCTGTAACCCAGAGGTGTCCCAGTGCCCAGTGTAACCCAGAGGTGCCCCAGTGCCCAGTGTAACCCAGAGGTGCCCCAGTGCCCAGTGTAACCCAGAGGTGCCCCATTCCATCTGTAACCCAGAGGTGTCCCAGTGCCCAGTGTAACCCAGAGGTGTCCCAGTGCCCAGTGTAACCCAGAGATGCCCCATTCCATCTGTAACCCAGAGGGGCCCCAGTGCCCAGTGTAACCCAGAGGTGCCCCAGTGCCCAGTGTAACCCAGAGATGCCCCATTCCATCTGTAACCCAGAGGTGCCCCAGTGTCCAGTCTAACCCCAGTGCCCAGTGTAACCCAGAGATGCCCCATTCCACCTGTAACCCAGAGGTGCCCCAGTGCCCAGTGTAACCCAGAGGTGTCCCAGTGCCCAGTGTAACCCAGAGGTGCCCCAGTGCCCAGTGTAACCCAGAGGTGCCCCAGTGCCCAGTGTAACCCAGAGATGCCCCATTCCATCTGTAACCCAGAGGTGCCCCAGTGTCCAGTCTAACCCCAGTGCCCAGTGTAACCCAGAGATGCCCCATTCCATCTGTAACCCAGAGGTGCCCCAGTGCCCAGTGTAACCCAGAGGTGCCCCCGTGCCCAGTGTAACCCAGAGGTATCCCAGTGCCCAATGTAACCCAGAGATGCCCGATTCCATCTGTAACCCAGAGGTGCCCCCATGCCCAGTGTAACCCAGAGGTGCCCCCGTGCCCAGTGTAACCCAGAGATGCCCCATTCCATCTGTAACCCAGAGGTGCCCCAGTGCCCAGTGTAACCCAGAGGTGCCCCAGTGCCCAGTGTATCCCAGAGGTGTCCCAGTGCCCAGTGTAACCCAGAGGTGCCCCAGTGCCCAGTGTAACCCAGAGGTATCCCAGTGCCCAATGTAACCCAGAGATGCCCGATTCCATCTGTAACCCAGAGGTGCCCCATGCCCAGTGTAACCCAGAGGTGCCCCCATGCCCAGTGTAACCCAGAGGTGGCCCCATTCCATCTTTAACCCAGAGGTGCCCCAGTGTCCAGTGTAACCCCAGTGCCCAGTGTAACCCAGAGATGCCCCATTCCATCTGTAACCCAGAGGTGCCCCAGTGCCCAGTGTAACCCAGAGGTACCCCAGTGCCCAGTGTAACCCAGAGGTGTCCCAGTGCCCAGTGTAACCCAGAGGTGCCCCAGTGCCCAGTGTAACCCAGAGGTACCCCAGTGCCCAGTGTAACCCAGAGGTGCCCCAGTGTCCAGTGTAACCCAGAGGTGCCCCAGTGCCCAGTGTAACCCAGAGGTACCCCAGTGCCCAGTGTAACCCAGAGGTACCCCAGTGCCCAGTGTAACCCAGAGGTGTCCCAGTGCCCAGTGTAACCCAGAGGTACCCCAGTGCCCAGTGTAACCCAGAGGTGTCCCAGTGCCCAGTGTAACCCAGAGGTGCCCCAGTGCCCAGTGTAACCCAGAGGTGCCCCAGTGCCCAGTGTAACCCAGAGGTGCCCCAGTGCCCAGTGTAACCCAGAGGTGCCCCAGTGCCCAGTGTAACCCAGAGGTACCCCAGTGCCCAGTGTAACCCAGAGGTGCCCCAGTGCCCAGTGTAACCCAGAGGTGTCCCAGTGCCCAGTGTAACCCAGAGGTGCCCCAGTGCCCAGTGTAACCCAGAGGTGCCCCAGTGCCCAGTGTAACCCAGAGGTGCCCCATTCCATCTGTAACCCAGAGGTGTCCCAGTGCCCAGTGTAACCCAGAGGTGCCCCAGTGTCCAGTGTAACCCAGAGGTGCCCCAGTGCCCAGTGTAACCCAGAGGTGCCCCAGTGCCCAGTGTAACCCAGAGGTGCCCCATTCCATCTGTAACCCAGAGGTGTCCCAGTGCCCAGTGTAACCCAGAGGTGCCCCAGTGCCCAGTGTAACCCAGAGGTGCCCCAGTGCCCAGTGTAACCCAGAGGTGCCCCATTCCATCTGTAACCCAGAGGTGTCCCAGTGCCCAGTGTAACCCAGAGGTGTCCCAGTGCCCAGTGTAACCCAGAGATGCCCCATTCCATCTGTAACCCAGAGGGGCCCCAGTGCCCAGTGTAACCCAGAGGTGCCCCAGTGCCCAGTGTAACCCAGAGATGCCCCATTCCATCTGTAACCCAGAGGTGCCCCAGTGTCCAGTCTAACCCCAGTGCCCAGTGTAACCCAGAGATGCCCCATTCCACCTGTAACCCAGAGGTGCCCCAGTGCCCAGTGTAACCCAGAGGTGTCCCAGTGCCCAGTGTAACCCAGAGGTGCCCCAGTGCCCAGTGTAACCCAGAGGTGCCCCAGTGCCCAGTGTAACCCAGAGATGCCCCATTCCATCTGTAACCCAGAGGTGCCCCAGTGTCCAGTCTAACCCCAGTGCCCAGTGTAACCCAGAGATGCCCCATTCCATCTGTAACCCAGAGGTGCCCCAGTGCCCAGTGTAACCCAGAGGTGCCCCCGTGCCCAGTGTAACCCAGAGGTATCCCAGTGCCCAATGTAACCCAGAGATGCCCGATTCCATCTGTAACCCAGAGGTGCCCCCATGCCCAGTGTAACCCAGAGGTGCCCCCGTGCCCAGTGTAACCCAGAGATGCCCCATTCCATCTGTAACCCAGAGGTGCCCCAGTGCCCAGTGTAACCCAGAGGTGCCCCAGTGCCCAGTGTATCCCAGAGGTGTCCCAGTGCCCAGTGTAACCCAGAGGTGCCCCAGTGCCCAGTGTAACCCAGAGGTATCCCAGTGCCCAATGTAACCCAGAGATGCCCGATTCCATCTGTAACCCAGAGGTGCCCCATGCCCAGTGTAACCCAGAGGTGCCCCCATGCCCAGTGTAACCCAGAGGTGGCCCCATTCCATCTTTAACCCAGAGGTGCCCCAGTGTCCAGTGTAACCCCAGTGCCCAGTGTAACCCAGAGATGCCCCATTCCATCTGTAACCCAGAGGTGCCCCAGTGCCCAGTGTAACCCAGAGGTACCCCAGTGCCCAGTGTAACCCAGAGGTGTCCCAGTGCCCAGTGTAACCCAGAGGTGCCCCAGTGCCCAGTGTAACCCAGAGGTACCCCAGTGCCCAGTGTAACCCAGAGGTGCCCCAGTGTCCAGTGTAACCCAGAGGTGCCCCAGTGCCCAGTGTAACCCAGAGGTACCCCAGTGCCCAGTGTAACCCAGAGGTACCCCAGTGCCCAGTGTAACCCAGAGGTGTCCCAGTGCCCAGTGTAACCCAGAGGTACCCCAGTGCCCAGTGTAACCCAGAGGTGTCCCAGTGCCCAGTGTAACCCAGAGGTGCCCCAGTGCCCAGTGTAACCCAGAGGTGCCCCAGTGCCCAGTGTAACCCAGAGGTGCCCCAGTGCCCAGTGTAACCCAGAGGTGCCCCAGTGCCCAGTGTAACCCAGAGGTGCCCCAGTGTCCAGTGTAACCCAGAGGTGCCCCAGTGCCCAGTGTAACCCAGAGGTACCCCAGTGCCCAGTGTAACCCAGAGGTACCCCAGTGCCCAGTGTAACTCAGAGGTGTCCCAGTGCCCAGTGTAACCCAGAGGTGCCCCAGTGCCCAGTGTAACCCAGAGGTGCCCCAGTGCCCAGTGTAACCCAGAGGTGCCCCAGTGCCCAGTGTAACCCAGAGGTGCCCCAGTGCCCAGTGTAACCCAGAGGTGCCCCATTCCATCTGTAACCCAGAGGTGTCCCAGTGCCCAGTGTAACCCAGAGGTGCCCCAGTGCCCAGTGTAACCCAGAGGTGCCCCAGTGCCCAGTGTAACCCAGAGGTGCCCCATTCCATCTGTAACCCAGAGGTGTCCCAGTGCCCAGTGTAACCCAGAGGTGTCCCAGTGCCCAGTGTAACCCAGAGATGCCCCATTCCATCTGTAACCCAGAGGGGCCCCAGTGCCCAGTGTAACCCAGAGGTGCCCCAGTGCCCAGTGTAACCCAGAGATGCCCCATTCCACCTGTAACCCAGAGGTGCCCCAGTGCCCAGTGTAACCCAGAGGTGTCCCAGTGCCCAGTGTAACCCAGAGGTGCCCCAGTGCCCAGTGTAACCCAGAGGTGCCCCAGTGCCCAGTGTAACCCAGAGATGCCCCATTCCATCTGTAACCCAGAGGTGCCCCAGTGTCCAGTCTAACCCCAGTGCCCAGTGTAACCCAGAGATGCCCCATTCCATCTGTAACCCAGAGGTGCCCCAGTGCCCAGTGTAACCCAGAGGTGCCCCCGTGCCCAGTGTAACCCAGAGGTATCCCAGTGCCCAATGTAACCCAGAGATGCCCGATTCCATCTGTAACCCAGAGGTGCCCCCATGCCCAGTGTAACCCAGAGGTGCCCCCGTGCCCAGTGTAACCCAGAGATGCCCCATTCCATCTGTAACCCAGAGGTGCCCCAGTGCCCAGTGTAACCCAGAGGTGCCCCAGTGCCCAGTGTATCCCAGAGGTGTCCCAGTGCCCAGTGTAACCCAGAGGTGCCCCAGTGCCCAGTGTAACCCAGAGGTATCCCAGTGCCCAATGTAACCCAGAGATGCCCGATTCCATCTGTAACCCAGAGGTGCCCCATGCCCAGTGTAACCCAGAGGTGCCCCCATGCCCAGTGTAACCCAGAGGTGGCCCCATTCCATCTTTAACCCAGAGGTGCCCCCATGCCCAGTGTAACCCAGAGGTGGCCCCATTCCATCTTTAACCCAGAGGTGCCCCAGTGCCCAGTGTAACCCAGAGGTACCCCAGTGCCCAGTGTAACCCAGAGGTGTCCCAGTGCCCAGTGTAACCCAGAGGTGCCCCAGTGCCCAGTGTAACCCAGAGGTACCCCAGTGCCCAGTGTAACCCAGAGGTGCCCCAGTGTCCAGTGTAACCCAGAGGTGCCCCAGTGCCCAGTGTAACCCAGAGGTACCCCAGTGCCCAGTGTAACCCAGAGGTACCCCAGTGCCCAGTGTAACCCAGAGGTGTCCCAGTGCCCAGTGTAACCCAGAGGTACCCCAGTGCCCAGTGTAACCCAGAGGTGTCCCAGTGCCCAGTGTAACCCAGAGGTGCCCCAGTGCCCAGTGTAACCCAGAGGTGCCCCAGTGCCCAGTGTAACCCAGAGGTGCCCCAGTGCCCAGTGTAACCCAGAGGTGCCCCAGTGCCCAGTGTAACCCAGAGGTGCCCCAGTGTCCAGTGTAACCCAGAGGTGCCCCAGTGCCCAGTGTAACCCAGAGGTACCCCAGTGCCCAGTGTAACCCAGAGGTACCCCAGTGCCCAGTGTAACTCAGAGGTGTCCCAGTGCCCAGTGTAACCCAGAGGTGCCCCAGTGCCCAGTGTAACCCAGAGGTGCCCCAGTGCCCAGTGTAACCCAGAGATGCCCCAGTGCCCAGTGTAACCCAGAGGTGCCCCCGTGCCCAGTGTAACCCAGAGGTGCCCCAGTGCCCAATGTAACCCAGAGGTGCCCCAGTGCCCAGTGTAACCCAGAGGTGCCCCAGTGCCCAGTGTAACCCAGAGGTACCCCAGTGCCCAGTGTAACCCAGAGGTGTCCCAGTGCCCAGTGTAACCCAGAGGTGCCCCAGTGCCCAGTGTAACCCAGAGGTGCCCCAGTGCCCAGTGTAACCCAGAGGTACCCCAGTGCCCAGTGTAACCCAGAGGTGCCCCAGTGCCCAGTGTAACCCAGAGGTGTCCCAGTGCCCAGTGTAACCCAGAGGTGCCCCAGTGCCCAGTGTAACCCAGAGGTGCCCCAGTGCCCAGTGTAACCCAGAGGTGCCCCAGTGCCCAGTGTAACCCAGAGGTGCCCCAGTGCCCAGTGTAACCCAGAGGTGGCCCAGTGCCCAGTGTAATGCAGAGATGCCCCAGTGCCCAGTGTAACCCAGAGGTACCCCAGTGCCCAGTGTAACCCAGAGGTGCCGCAGTGCCCAGTATAACCCAGAGGTGCCCCAGTGCCCAGTGTAACCCAGAGGTGGCCCAGTGCCCAGTGTAACCCAGAGGTGCCCCAGTGCCCAGTGTAACCCAGAGGTGCCCCAGTGCCCAGTGTAACCCAGAGGTGCCCCATTCCATCTGTAACCCAGAGGTGTCCCAGTGCCCAGTGTAACCCAGAGGTGCCCCAGTGTCCAGTGTAACCCAGAGGTGCCCCAGTGCCCAGTGTAACCCAGAGGTGCCCCAGTGCCCAGTGTAACCCAGAGGTGCCCCATTCCATCTGTAACCCAGAGGTGTCCCAGTGCCCAGTGTAACCCAGAGGTGCCCCAGTGCCCAGTGTAACCCAGAGGTGCCCCAGTGCCCAGTGTAACCCAGAGGTGCCCCATTCCATCTGTAACCCAGAGGGGCCCCAGTGCCCAGTGTAACCCAGAGGTGCCCCAGTGCCCAGTGTAACCCAGAGGTGTCCCAGTGCCCAGTGTAACCCAGAGATGCCCCATTCCATCTGTAACCCAGAGGGGCCCCAGTGCCCAGTGTAACCCAGAGGTGCCCCAGTGCCCAGTGTAACCCAGAGATGCCCCATTCCATCTGTAACCCAGAGGTGCCCCAGTGTCCAGTCTAACCCCAGTGCCCAGTGTAACCCAGAGATGCCCCATTCCACCTGTAACCCAGAGGTGCCCCAGTGCCCAGTGTAACCCAGAGGTGTCCCAGTGCCCAGTGTAACCCAGAGGTGCCCCAGTGCCCAGTGTAACCCAGAGGTGCCCCAGTGCCCAGTGTAACCCAGAGATGCCCCATTCCATCTGTAACCCAGAGGTGCCCCAGTGTCCAGTCTAACCCCAGTGCCCAGTGTAACCCAGAGATGCCCCATTCCATCTGTAACCCAGAGGTGCCCCAGTGCCCAGTGTAACCCAGAGGTGCCCCCGTGCCCAGTGTAACCCAGAGGTATCCCAGTGCCCAATGTAACCCAGAGATGCCCGATTCCATCTGTAACCCAGAGGTGCCCCCATGCCCAGTGTAACCCAGAGGTGCCCCCGTGCCCAGTGTAACCCAGAGATGCCCCATTCCATCTGTAACCCAGAGGTGCCCCAGTGCCCAGTGTAACCCAGAGGTGCCCCAGTGCCCAGTGTATCCCAGAGGTGTCCCAGTGCCCAGTGTAACCCAGAGGTGCCCCAGTGCCCAGTGTAACCCAGAGGTATCCCAGTGCCCAATGTAACCCAGAGATGCCCGATTCCATCTGTAACCCAGAGGTGCCCCATGCCCAGTGTAACCCAGAGGTGCCCCCATGCCCAGTGTAACCCAGAGGTGGCCCCATTCCATCTTTAACCCAGAGGTGCCCCAGTGTCCAGTGTAACCCCAGTGCCCAGTGTAACCCAGAGATGCCCCATTCCATCTGTAACCCAGAGGTGCCCCAGTGCCCAGTGTAACCCAGAGGTACCCCAGTGCCCAGTGTAACCCAGAGGTGTCCCAGTGCCCAGTGTAACCCAGAGGTGCCCCAGTGCCCAGTGTAACCCAGAGGTACCCCAGTGCCCAGTGTAACCCAGAGGTGCCCCAGTGTCCAGTGTAACCCAGAGGTGCCCCAGTGCCCAGTGTAACCCAGAGGTACCCCAGTGCCCAGTGTAACCCAGAGGTACCCCAGTGCCCAGTGTAACCCAGAGGTGTCCCAGTGCCCAGTGTAACCCAGAGGTACCCCAGTGCCCAGTGTAACCCAGAGGTGTCCCAGTGCCCAGTGTAACCCAGAGGTGCCCCAGTGCCCAGTGTAACCCAGAGGTGCCCCAGTGCCCAGTGTAACCCAGAGATGCCCCAGTGCCCAGTGTAACCCAGAGGTGCCCCCGTGCCCAGTGTAACCCAGAGGTGCCCCAGTGCCCAGTGTAACCCAGAGGTGCCCCAGTGTCCAGTGTAACCCAGAGGTGCCCCAGTGCCCAGTGTAACCCAGAGGTACCCCAGTGCCCAGTGTAACCCAGAGGTACCCCAGTGCCCAGTGTAACCCAGAGGTGTCCCAGTGCCCAGTGTAACCCAGAGGTGCCCCAGTGCCCAGTGTAACCCAGAGGTGCCCCAGTGCCCAGTGTAACCCAGAGGTGCCCCAGTGCCCAGTGTAACCCAGAGGTGCCCCAGTGCCCAGTGTAATGCAGAGATGCCCCAGTGCCCAGTGTAACCCAGAGGTGGCCCAGTGCCCATTCCATCTGTAACTCAGAGGTACCCCAGGGCCCATTCCATCTTTACTCCAGAGGTGCCCCAGTGCCCATTCCATCTTTACTCCAGAGGTGCCCCAGTGCCCTATCCATCTGTAACCCAGGGGTGCCCCAGTGCCCATTCCATCTGTAACTCAGAGGTACCCCAGGGCCCATTCCATCTCCAACCCAAGGTGCCCCAGTGCCCTATCCATCTGTAACCCAGTGGTGCACTGTACCCATTCCATCTGTAATCCAGAGGTACTCCAGGGCCCATTCCATCTTTACTCTAGAGGTGCCCCAGTGCCCATTCCATCTGTAACCCAGAGGTGCCCCAGGGCCCATTCCATCTTTACTCCAGAGGTGCCCCAGTGCTCAATTTGGCTTCAACACGTGGTCCTGTCCAAAGCTTTTCTGTGATTTACTATGACCTGATGGTCCTAAAATAGCCACTAAACGTGGTTCACTCAGGTGAGAGTCAGATCAACAGATTCTCTGGGGATTGTTCCCGAAAAGGTTTCTGCAACAAATGGCTAAAACACGTGTGATCCCAAATCCTCCATCCATTCCCTGGAAAAGGCCATCGGAGGGGGAGGCTTCTTCTTGTAGCTCCACCATCCTCATCAAAATTTGATGCAGCTACTAACAAACCAGAGCCCTACTTATACCAAGGGCCAGCAATTGCCCCCAGGGCCGGATTAACTGTGGTGAAGGCACAGTAATTTTTTTCCTTTAAAGTTTTAGTCCAGCCAAGTAACTGATTGGTGGTTGTCTGGCACCCGCCTACTTACTGGAAGGTCAGATGGAGTCCCTTGTGCCCCCCTTGTGCGGGTGCTGCTGCTTTGCCATTCTGGGTGGGGGGTAGTGTAGTCGCCCGGCTGGTTCCCTGCATTGAGCTGCCAGCGGCTGTGCTTGGTGGCTTATGTTCAGTGACAGCTCTGCACCCATCACTGTAGCTTCGCTGGCGGCGGCTTTGGCTGCACAGGCGCGCCCCCACTGCCGCCAATAGTTTTGTTGCCGGCCCTGCGGCCTGTCAGACCAAAGACTGAAAAGCCTCCTGGACCAGACCATAACCCAAAGGTCCCCTTGCGCCCCCCTCCTAATCCGGCCCTGACTGCTCCATGAGACCTTGAGGACTTGTGAGAGCCCCCCTCAGGGGCATCCCGATGTGTGAAACTCCGATTCTTGCCCAAATGCTTACCTTGTTCCTCCCCTGCACTATGCCAACTGATTTGTGCCGCTTACCCCGGCATTGTGTGAACTGCCTGCAATTAATTCAGCATTTGTTTGCCATGCAGTAATGTGCACGGGGCAGATTTTGGATGGACTTGGGGGGCATCGGGTCTGTGCTCTGATTTGAGTTCCAGGCAGTGTTGGTCCAGTGGGGGCCCTGGGTCACTGAGAGTAGGGCCCAGTGAGGTCTGGTTCTTCCCAAGGTGCTATCCCAGTATGCAGTTAGGGCGCGCTGTCTACAGGGGGCACCAGGGGCCAGAGCTACAGGCGCCACAGGGTGGAACTAAGATGCCAGCACCTAGTTTCCCCAAATGCTCTATTATCAGAGTGCCGGGGTTAAACAACGCGCTGGCGTCTTAGTTCCGCCCTGCAGAACCTAAAGCTCTTGGCCCTGGTGCCCCCAGCAGACAGCGCACCAACACTAAATTCTCCCCCCCGGGACAATCCCGATTTCGGGCAGTTGGTCCCAGACGCACGCCGCCGCCAGCCCAGAGTATCCGAGTACCCGAGCGTCTCGGAGACTGTTTTCTTTTTTTTTCTTCTTTAAGCTTTTAGGCTCATTGATGGTTCAGTGAGTGGGGGGGACTCCAGAAAGGAGACCTGCTGGAGATCGCGCAGGATTGGGAGATTGCCTGCATTGCGGTGATTAGGTATGTGTGTGTGTATGAGTCTGTCTGTAATGGCTGTAATGAGGGATGCCCCTGACTGGCTGTAATGAGGGATGCCCCTCATTGGCTGTAATGGAGGGATGCCCCTCACTGACTGTAATGAGGAATGCCCCTAACTGGCTGTAATGAGGGATGCTCCTAAATGGCTGTAATAAAGGATGCCCTTAACTGGCTGTAATGGAGGGATGTCCCTCACTGGCTGTAATAAGGGATGCCCTAACTGGCTGTAATGAGGGATGCCTCTAACTGGCTGCAATAAGGGATGCCCTTAACTGGCTGTAATAGAGAATGCCCCTCACTGGCTGTAATGAGTGATGACCCTCACTGGCTGTAATGAGGGATGTCCATAATTGGCTGTAATGGAGGGATGCCCCTCACTGGCTGTAATGAAGGGATGCCCCTCACTGGCTGTAATGGAGAGATTCCCCTCACTGGCTGTAATGAGGGATGCCCCTCACTGGTTGTATTGGTGGGACGCCTCTCACTGGCTGGAATGGATGGATGCCCCTCACTGGTTGTAATGAGGGTTGTCCCTAACTGGCTGTAATGAGGGATGTCCTTAACTGGCTGTAAAGAGGGATGCCCCTCACTGGCTGTAATGAGGGATGCCCTAACTGGCTGTAATAAGGGATGCCTCTAACTGGCTGCAATAAGTGATGCCCCTAACTGGCTGTAATGGAGGATGCCCCTCGATGACTGTAATGAGTGATGCCCCTAACTGGCTGTAATGAGGGATGTCCATAACTGGATGTAATGGAGGGATGCCCCTCACTGGCTGTAATTAAGGTATGCCCCTCACTGGCTGTAATGGAGAGATTCCCTCACTGGCTGTAATGAGGGATGCCCCTCACTGGTTGTATTGGTGGGATGCCCCTCACTGGTTGTATTGGTGGGATGCCCCTCACTGGTTGTATTGGTGGGATGCCCCTCACTGGCTGTAATGGAAGGATGCCCCTCACTGGTTGTATTGGTGGGATGCCCCTCACTGGTTGTATTGGTGGGATGCCCCTCACTGGCTGTAATGAGGGATGCCCCTCACTGGATGTAATGGATGGATGCCCCTCACTTATAATGAAAGATGCCTCTTTACGGCTTTCAAAAGTTTGGAGGTCTGCACACATACTGGGGTCGGGCCAGTCCGGCACTTTTGCAACAGGTGCTGCAAGGTAGGGGGAGACAGGTTGCATGGGGCCCCCTTCTCCTAAGGGCCCGGTAGCGGCTGCCTCCCCTGCCTCTATGGTACGTACAGCCCTGCACACCCCTACCTGAATGTCATCATCGGACGTCTCTATGGTGAAGGGTCTGACGCTTGTGTCTTCGCTCAGCAGATGAGGCTTCTCTCCGGGGCCCCACCATCCTTCTCCAGGCTCAATGGACTCCATCCGGCGGCTCCGCAGCTTCCAACAAACCAGAGCCCCGCCCACACCGAGCGCCAGGGCCGGCACCAGGAGACCATGAGGCCAGTGATCGCAAAGGGCCTCCCTATGGAAAGAAGGAACGGCATCAGTTCATAAAGGGGCCTTATGGGTCCAACTGTATCCCATCACCGACCAATAGTGACCATCGGAGGCCAGCCTCAGATTCAGGGTAAATTCCACCCGAATTTTGCCAATTTGCCAAATTTGCACTTTTTGTAAAAAAAAAATAGAAGACACCAGAAATGTGTCTGTAGCTAATGGCAGAGGTCAGAAAGAACATTCAGAACAAAACTATGCTATCAAACATTGATTTAAAGTGGACCAAAACCCACAGAGATGGGCCCAGGGATCTCTAAGATTCCAAGGCCGCTTGATTTCCTCCCTCCGGGCATCCAAATTTGGCACACCCACTGTGTGATACCCACCAGGTCACCCAGAAACTCACCTTCTTTCCCGGTCCAACGGCGCATGCACGAGCGGCAGGCGCATCCCCACTGTCCCTATAGCAGGGTGCGTGCCCACACCAGGCATTTATTTGTGAATGGCCGACACGGGCACACTCCCAGTTAGACAATAGCGTCCCTATAGCAGGACCGGGAAGAGATGAGTTCGTTCAGGCGACCTGGGGGGTTTCACACAGCCTGGCATCCCCGATCAGGGATGCCCCAGAACAAGGACCAAAACCCAGGAAAGTCAAAATTCTGGGTTTTGATCCACTTTAATGCTGGTGAATTAGTGTATAATACAAATTCAGGTAAAGTACATCAGATAATGCCAAAAGAGATAAATACCAGAAAAATGGCAAAGTAAAATACAAGGTATTGACCGCTAGATGGTGCTAAAGAGTGGGACCAACACATACTGGTTAACCCCCTTATAATACATATCTATGGGAAAAAATAAACAGCACAGTAATTAGAGACCATGGGATTTCCTTAGTAAACCAGATTAGATCAAGCTTTTATGCAGCAGATGAGGCTTCTCTCCGGGGGCCCACCATCCTTCTCCAGGCTCAATGGACTCGATCCGGCGGCTCCGCAGCTTCCAACAAACCAGTTGGAAACCGAGTGGATAACACCAAAACGCTCGATGTTTCGGTAACAACTGTTCGTTGAACAGTTTATATAAGTCTACAGACAAGACCACCGGGTGGATAACACTATAAACCTCGACGTTTCGGTAACAACTGTTTGTTGAACAGTTGATATAAATCTACAGATGAGACCACTGGGTGGATAACACCAAAAACCTCGACGTTTCGGTAACAACTGTTTGTTGAACAGTTGATATAAATCTACAGATGAGACCACTGGGTGGATAACACCAAAAACCTCGACGTTTCGGTAACAACTGTTTGTTGAACAGCTGATATAAATCTACAGACGAGACCACTGGGTGGATAACACCAAAAACCTCGACGTTTCGGTAACAACTGTTTGTTGAACAGTTGATATAAATCTACAGATGAGACCACTGGGTGGATAACACCAAAAACCTTGACGTTTCGGTAACAACTGTTTGTTGAACAGTCTATATAAGTCTACAGACGAGACCACCGGGTGGATAACACCAAAAACCTCGACGTTTCTGTAACAACTGTTCGTTGTACAGTAGATATAAGTCTACAGACGAGACCACTGGGTGGATAACACTAAAAATCTCGACGTTTCGGTAACAGTCCGTTGCACAGTTGATATGGGTCTACAGGCGAGACCACTGGGTGAATAACACCAAAAACTTTGATGTTTTGGTAACAACTGTTCGTTGTACAGTTGATATAAGTCTAAAGAAGAGACCACCAGGTAGATAACACCAAAAACCTTGACGTTTCGATAACAACTGCTGATTGCATAGTTTTGTTCTAGGTGTTCACTCTTCCACTCTTTCCCCATATAGTCTATTTGTGCACAGTGAGGGGCGCACACTGGGATTACTGAACCCCTACTGAAGTCTAAGGTTTATTCAACACTCATGAGAATGTTTTACTGGTGTGCTTCAACATAACTCTAACTTATAGAGGTCACCATTAAACCCCACTGGTTAAACCCCATATAATGCATATCTATGGAAAAAAATAAGTATCTTTTAAACAGCATAGTAATTAGAGACCATAGGATTTCCATAGTAACGCAGAATAGATCAAGCTTTTATGCAGACAATATAGATATACATAATACCACCGGGTGGATAACACGTAATACCTTGACTTTTCGGTAACAAGTGTTCGTTGTACAGTTGATATAAGTCTACAGACGAGACCATTGGGTGGATAACACCAAAAACCTCGATGTTTCGGTAACAACTGTTCATTGTACAGTTGATATAAGTCTACAGACGAGACCACTGGGTGGATAACACCAAAAACCTCGATGTTTCGGTAACAACTGTTCGTTGTACAGTTGATATAAGTCTACAGACGAGACCACCGGGTGGATAACACGTAATACCTTGACGCTTCGCTAACAACTGTTTATTGAACAGTTGAAATAAGTCTACAGACGAGACCACTGGGTGGATAACACCAAAAACCTTGTTATTTCGGTAACAACTGTTGGTTGAACAGTTTATATAAGTCTACAGGCGAGACCACCGGGTGGATAACACTAAAAACCTTGAGGTTTCGCTAACAACTGTTTATTGAACAGTTGATATAAGTCTACAGAAGAGACCACTGGATGGATAACACCAAAAACCTCGACGTTTCGCTAACAACTGTTTATTGAACAGTTGATATAAGTCTACAGATGAGACCACTGGGTGGATAACACCAAAAACCTCGACGTTTCGGTAACAACTGTTTGTTGAACAGTTGACATAAGTCTACAGGCGAGACCACTGGGTGGATAACACCAAAAACCTTGACGTTTCGGTAACAACTGTTGGTTGAACAGTTGATATAAGTCTACAGGCGAGACCAATGGGTGGATAACACTAAAAATCTCGATGTTTCGGTAACAGTCCGTTGCACAGTTGATATAGGTCTACAGGCGAGACCACTGGGTGGATAACACCAAAAACCTCGACGTTTCGGTAACAACTGTTCATTGTACAGTTGATATAAGTCTACAGACGAGACCACTGGGTGGATAACACCAAAAACCTTGATGTTTCGGTAACAACTGTTCATTGTACAGTTGATATAAGTCTACAGATGAGACCACTGGGTGGATAACACCAAAAACCTCGATGTTTCGGTAACAACTGTTCATTGTACAGTTGATATAAGTCTACAGACGAGACCACCGGGTGGATAACACGTAATACCTTGACGTTTCGCTAACAACTGTTTATTGAACAGTTGACATAAGTCTACAGACGAGACCACCGGGTGGATAACACGTAATACCTTGACGTTTCGCTAACAACTGTTTATTGAACAGTTGACATAAGTCTACAGACGAGACCACTGGATGGATAACACCAAAAACCTCGACACTCCGGTAACAACTGTTCATTGTACAGTTGATATAAGTCTACAGACGAGACCACTGGGTGGATAACACCAAAAACCTTGATGTTTCGGTAACAACTGTTCATTGTACAGTTGATATAAGTCTACAGACGAGACCACTGGGTGGATAACACCAAAAACCTCGATGTTTCGGTAACAACTGTTCGTTGTACAGTTTATATAATTCTACAGACGAGACCACCGGGTGGATAACACGTAATACCTTGACGTTTCGGTAACAACTGTTCATTGTACAGTTGATATAAGTCTACAGACGAGACCACTGGGTGGATAACACCAAAAACCTCGATGTTTCGGTAACAACTGTTCGTTGTACAGTTGATATAAGTCTACAGACGAGACCACCGGGTGGATAACACGTAATACCCTGACGTTTCGCTAACAACTGTTTATTGAACAGTTGACATAAGTCTACAGACGAGACCACTGGGTGGATAACACCAAAAACCTCAATGTTTCGGTAACAACTGTTCGTTGTACAGTTTATATAAGTCTACAGGCGAGACCACCGGGTGGATAACACTAAAAACCTTGAGGTTTCGCTAACAAGTGTTTATTGAACAGTTGATATAAGTCTACAGACGAGACCACTGGGTGGATAACACCAAAAACCTCAACGTGTCGCTAACAACTGTTTATTGAACAGTTGATATAAGTCTACAGACGAGACCACTGGATGGATAACACCAAAAACCTCAACGTTTCGCTAAGAACTGTTTATTGAACAGTTGATATAAGTCTACAGACGAGACCACCGGGTGGATAACACCAAAAACCTCGACGTTTCGCTAACAACTGTTTATTGAACAGTTGACATAAGTCTACAGGCAAGACCACTGGGTGGATAACACCGAAAACCTTGACGTTTCGGTAACAACTGTTGGTTGAACAGTTGATATAAGTCTACAGACGAGACCACCGGGTGGATAACACGTAATACCCTGACGTTTCGCTAACAACTGTTTATTGAACAGTTGACATAAGTCTACAGACGAGACCACTGGGTGGATAACACCAAAAACCTCGATGTTTCGGTAACAACTGTTCGTTGTACAGTTTATATAAGTCTACAGGCGAGACCACCGGGTGGATAACACTAAAAACCTTGAGGTTTCGCTAACAACTGTTTATTGAACAGTTGATATAAGTCTACAGACGAGACCACTGGGTGGATAACACCAAAAACCTCAACGTTTCGCTAACAACTGTTTATTGAACAGTTGATATAAGTCTACAGACGAGACCACTGGATGGATAACACCAAAAACCTCAACGTTTCGCTAACAACTGTTTATTGAACAGTTGATATAAGTCTACAGACGAGACCACCGGGTGGATAACACCAAAAACCTCGACGTTTCGCTAACAACTGTTTATTGAACAGTTGACATAAGTCTACAGGCAAGACCACTGGGTGGATAACACCGAAAACCTTGACGTTTCGGTAACAACTGTTGGTTGAACAGTTGATATAAGTCTACAGAAGAGACCACTGGATGGATAACACCAAAAACCTTGATGTTTCGGTAACAACTGTTGGTTGAACAGTTGATATAAGTCTACAGAAGAGACCACTGGGTGGATAACACCAAAAATCTAGACGTTTCGTTAACAACTGTTTATTGAACAGTTGATATAAGTCTACAGAAGAGACCACTGGGTGGATAACACCAAAAACCTTGACGTTTCGCTAACAACTGTTTATTGAACAGTTGATATAAGTCTACAGAAGAGACCACTGGATGGATAACACCAAAAACCTCGACGTTTCGGTAACAACTGTTTATTGAACAGTTGAAATAAGTCTACAGACGAGACCACTGGGTGGATAACACCAAAAACCTCAACGTTTCGCTAACAACTGTTTATTGAACAGTTGATATAAGTCTACAGAAGAGACCACTGGATGGATAACACCAAAAACCTCGACGTTTCGCTAACAACTGTTTATTGAACAGTTGATATAAGTCTACAGACGAGACCACCGGGTGGATAACACCAAAAACCTCGACGTTTCGCTAACAACTGTTTATTGAACAGTTGATATAAGTCTACAGAAGAGACCACTGGGTGGATAACACCAAAAACCTAGACGTTTCGTTAACAACTGTTTATTGAACAGTTGATATAAGTCTACAGAAGAGACCACTGGATGGATAACACCAAAAACCTCGACGTTTCGGTAACAACTGTTTATTGAACAGTTGAAATAAGTCTACAGACGAGACCACTGGGTGGATAACACCAAAAACCTTGTTGTTTCGGTAACAACTGTTGGTTGAACAGTTTATATAAGTCTACAGGCGAGACCACCGGGTGGATAACACTAAAAACCTTGAGGTTTCGCTAACAACTGTTTATTGAACAGTTGATATAAGTCTACAGACGAGACCACCGGGTGGATAACACCAAAAACCTTGACGTTTCGCTAACAACTGTTTATTGAACAGTTGACATAAGTCTACAGGCAAGACCACTGGGTGGATAACACCGAAAAACCTTGACGTTTTGGTAACAACTGTTGGTTGAACAGTTGATATAAGTCTACAGGCGAGACCAATGGGTGGATAACACTAAAAATCTCGACGTTTCGGTAACAGTCCGTTGCACAGTTGATATAGGTCTACAGGCGAGACCACTGGGTGGATAACACCAAAAACCTCGACGTTTCGGTAACAACTGTTAATTGAACAGTTGATATAAGTCTACAGACGAGACCACTGGGTGGATAACATCAAAAACCTCGACGTTTTGCTAACAACTGTTTATTGAACAGTTGATATAAGTCTACAGACGAGACCACTGGGTGGATAACACCAAAAACCTAGACGTTTCGTTAACAACTGTTTATTGAACAGTTGATATAAGTCTACAGAAGAGACCACTGGGTGGATAACACCAAAAACCTCGACGTTTCCCTAACAACTGTTTATTGAACAGTTGATATAAGTCTACAGACGAGACCACCGGGTGGATAACACCAAAAACCTCGACGTTTCGCTAACAACTGTTTATTGAACAGTTGATATAAGTCTACAGGCGAGACCACTGGGTGGATAACACCAAAAACCTCGACGTTTTGCTAACAACTGTTTATTGAACAGTTGATATAAGTCTACAGAAGAGACCACTGGATGGATAACACCAAAAACCTTGACGTTTCGGTAACAACTGTTGGTTGAACAGTTGATATAAGTCTACAGAAGAGACCACTGGGTAGATAACACCAAAAACCTTCGACGTTTCGCTAACAACTGTTTATTGAACAGTTGATATAAGTCTACAGAAGAGACCACTGGGTGGATAACACCAAAAACCTCGACGTTTTGCTAACAACTGTTTATTGAACAGTTGATATAAGTCTACAGAAGAGACCACTGGATGGATAACACCAAAAACCTTGACGTTTCGGTAACAACTGTTGGTTGAACAGTTGATATAAGTCTACAGAAGAGACCACTGGGTAGATAACACCAAAAACCTTCGACGTTTCGGTAACAACTGTTTGTTAAACAGTTGATATAAGACTACAGGCGAGACTTTTAGGGTCTTTTAGACTCCAGGGCCGGCTGCTAGCCTACCCCCGGGGCACCCTAAACCCCGCTGTGTAAAATCCTCAGGTCATCGCCAGCTGCTGCACACACTCCTGCACTCGGCCACCTTAGATCGTCCTTAGACGAAGGCTTAGACGACATTAGGGTCAGAAGATCCGAGCTCACTGATTGGACCGGGAAGAGGTGAGTTGGCTTAGGCAACCTGGGGGTGTCACACAGCGGGGCATCCCCGATCAGGGTGCTCCGGAGGCAAGGACCCAAACCCAGGATAGACAAAAAAAAAAAATTTTTTAACAATGTGGGGTTTTCCCATCATGCAGTCCGGGGTCATTCGGCTGCTTTGGTCACTTTAGAAAGAATTTAAAGCAGACCAAAACCTTGGTAACCTCCTGGATTTTTAGTCTAAAAGTCTCCAGGGCCAGATTACAGCTTATCCCTGGGGCATCCCAGCCGTGTGAAACCCACAGGATCACCTGTATACTCATCCCAGGCCCTCGGCGGCATCCTTGGCACTCCTCTAGCTGATGGACGCGCCCACTGGCAGCATATCTGAATGGCTGGTGAGGGGAGATGCCAACAGGAGGCGCCAAACGTTTTCATACATAACTCATTGCTGGTCATGAATATGCACGACGCTGAGTTACGATTGGATGGAAGACCGCCTATGCATGGTGGGAGTAAATTTATTATAGAGCCGGGGCTCTAGATATGCCCCCCAAAAAATAAATAATATAATAATAAACAGCCGCACTCAAAAATGTATACAAATGTAAAAACACTAATTTATTGTAATCAAATCAGCAGCTAAAACACACATCATACACAGACAAGATTAAAAAACAAATACACAAAAAGGCTAAAGAGGAATGCTATATATGGCTCTAATAAATATGCAAATCCATAAAAAAGATGTTTATAAATCAATAAACGCTTGATTGAACGGCAGATATAGTGGTCAGTGCAATACAATTGATCAGCAAATCCAAAAGTGCAAGTGCAAAAAATAGATTGAATATATATTGTATTGAAAGTGTCAATGTGCAAAATGTTTCGATGCTAAACAATATCAAATGTGCAATCAATAGATGGAAATAAAATGCTACTAGTGCAAGGGAAAGCCCGTATAAGCAATAGGATCAATCAGAAGATCAAAAGATGAATAACATCACCGATCAAAATGAGCCACAGCAGCCTACCACCGACGCGTTGCGTGGCCGAACGCCACTTCGCCAGGGTGAGACATCGTGGGAGTGGAGATCTCCGGGGTCTCACACTCAGGGGCATCCCGAAACAGGAAGCCCATCTATCCCATCCTCCTCCAAAGATTCTTTACATAAACCCATTTATCTATCCCACATCGGGATGCCCCTGTAATGCAGATCTTAACTTCGACGTTAGTGAAATTCTTGGGTTTGGGTCCGCTTTAATCGGATCGTTATTGGCTGATGCGGCAGAACCAGCCTCGGCTCATCATTGGTTCCCAGCCTGGAAGAAATGGGCAGCGGCCTGTTTGTAGCCACTGGAGTAGCCCAAGTGATCAGGATCAGGGCGAGCAGCTTCAGTCTGCCATCCTGGGGCACGGACTGGACAGGGGCGTCCATGTATGGGATGCCCAATCCCCGCCTCAGCTTGGAAGGGTTACAGTGAATTTAAAGCAGACCTTCACCCTGAATAAGAGCCTATCTTGTATGTTTCCTGCACCCTGTACATGCAGATTGCCCACATTAATCCGGACCCTCACCCTGAATAAGAGCCTATCTTATATGTTTCCCCTCTGTACATACAGATTGCCCACATTAATCTGGACCCTCACCCAGAATAAGAGTCTACCTTATATGTTTCCCACCCTATACATACAGATTGCCCATATTAACCCGGACCCTCACCCTGAATAAGAGCCTATCTTGTATGTTTCCCCCTGTACATACAGATTGCCCACATTAATCCAGACCTTCACCCTGAATAAGAGTCTATCTTGTATGTTTCCCCCCCTGTACATACAGATTGCTCACATTAATCCGGACCTTCACCCTGAATAAGAGCCTATCTTGTATGTTTCCCCCTGTACATACAGATTGCCCACATTAATCCGGACCCTCACCCTGAATAAGAGCCTATCTTATATGTTTCCCACCTGTACATACAGATTGCCCATATTAATCCGGACCCTCACCCTGAATAAGAGCCTATCTTATATGTTTCCCACACCCTGTACATACAGATTGCTCACATTAATCTGG